>OY757914.1:26349646-26412146 GCA_963585895.1 Sepioteuthis lessoniana
GATTCTTAATACTTTTTCATTAGCTGTCTCAATATTTTTGATCAGCAGGTTTTGACGAAAGACTGACTTATGCAATTATATTACATTCCCTACACATTAGACCTACGTTTGTGCGTTATTTTTCTAGTTTACTAACCTAAATGTATATCTCAAGTGTAAGATCTGAGGACGTGGCAGACTTTAAGAAAAATCAGGACGGTAGAATTTCAGAAAAGGGATTCCTTTCCACTTAAAGAATATGCTGAACACTTAAAATGAGACGTCATTTCAACCAAGTGCTTTCCTTACAAAACATCATTTCAACTGTTATGCTTTATTATGACAACTTTTAATTAACTTTCACGTAAGAATCACAGCTGCTCTTAACAAGCAAATAACGTATTCATTTTTCAACAGACATTTAGCGTAAGCATTTGCATATGTACGTAGAGTTGCTTAGAAGAGAATTATCGTACAATTATAAAAGATATATTAACGAGTAATAATAAAAAATATTTACCGCATGCTAAATAGTTATTCATTATCATTCACTTTTCTATGAGCTCCTGATGGTTATCGATATAGGGAAATGGACGAGGCAAACAGAGTTCAAATCCTGGAGGAGGCTGTTTCCACTTTAAGTAATTTTTTTCCTTTTTTTTCTTATCTTCGTAAAAGACATCTTCTCTATTGTGACAAAATTTTGGCTTACACTCTCTCTCTCTCTCTCTCTCTCTCACACACACACACACACACACACACACACACACACACACACACACATATATATATATATATATATATATATATATAACTTTACAAAATTACGTAAACGCAAATTTGGATCAAATTATTCTTATTAAATTAATGATAGAAAAAACGGAAAAAATATTTTCAAAACTCTTTAAAAACACTCTTTATACATGTAAACAACCCCTAATAATGGCCCATGAAAGGTCCGAAAGCACCCAGGACAATTTTTGAAAATTCATCCACTAATTCCAACTTGAAACCAAGTCACTTATCCGAAAACTTGAAAGGATCTTAATAAAATTAAAGAGACAAATAGTCTTCTTCAGTTAATCGAACATGCTTAAAACACACACACACACACACACACACACACACACACACACACATATATATATATATATATATATATATATATATATATAAACAGGAAAACTAATTTGGTGGGAGTAATTAGAAATTTGTTTTGATGTTTCATTCTGCATGAATTCTACCAGATGAAGATTTTTTAAAAAGTAATTTACGAAAGTAAATTTAGGAAAATATATTGGAGAATGTTACAACGTTTTTAATTTCTTTAATTCATGGTTTAAATCCCGAATTTTCTTTACGGTCGACGTTCCTTATTACCTTACCTGGGGTAACATTTAATTTTCTTAGAATTAAAAAGAACTTTTTCAAATCAATATCTCATGAAACTCATACAGAGCGAAACGTCTTCATCAATACATGAACACAACACCAAAATTATTTTCATGTCTTAATTCTCTTCCATTTTACCGTATATTTTCCCCATATATACATACGTACATACACACACACACACACACACACACACACACACACACACACACACATATATATATATATAGAGAGAGAGAGAGAGAGAGAAAGAGGGGAGATAGTGACAGGGAGATTGACAGTGACAGAGATAGATATATAGATTTTGTTTAAACGTATGGGCAGGTTAATAAAAAAAAAACAATTCTTTTCTGATGCCATTCCGTGTCATGGTTATATATATATATATATATATATATATATATATATATATATATATATATATATATGTAAGCTTTGAACTTGTCCCAACTTGTATATCTATTACCAAAACAGAAATGTGTTTATGAGTTTATAAAGAAAATAGAGGTACTAATCTAGTTTCTATTATGTGGACTTATCTTTTATATCAATACATTGATTTGCTGATTAATTTTAACGCTATTTCAACGCGTTTAGGGTTATTTCATGCCTAGAGGTTAGAGTATCACGCTAATGGTACATTTTTATTTCCTTTTTGGCTTAGTTTCTTCCGAGTATTTTTCACATTGTCCTATGATATCAAGTATTCCTATCTAATGAAAATAATTTTTAAACAGATCTGTCTGACTCAACAGATTTATTAAGATGAGACGCTGACATGTACAACCTGAGAAGACCTTGTACTCCATACCCTCAGAACTGGAGCCTCACAATCAGACCGTTACGTGTTATACCCATGACACACCTTTTTTTGGGGGAGAAAGGTCTTGCCCTTCTGCAGCATATTCTCAGCCCGGCCGATAAAGCTTTATCTTTTTATTGCAACAATTATCATTTGGAGAAAAACTCTTTCATACAAAAAGAAATGTCGAAAAAATTAACGGAAAATACGAGAGTCGTTTAAAAAGTTCAAAGCTTCTCCCCAAAAGAATGGTCATAGCTGAACATTTTCATTGAGGCAAAACCTTACCACTTTTTAGAAGTCTAATTCACATTTCTGTCTTAATTTCTTTCCAGTTTTTTTTTAAACGACACAACATTGAAGACGTCATTAATGTTCCTATCATAATGGTTTCCATAACTGTCTCTGACTTTTAAGGTCTGTGTATACACAGCAGTTGTTTCTAACTTGACTCTGACGGAAATACTACTGAACAGATCACTATCAATACTAAGGAATCATTTCACTGTCATTACACCAGCTGTGAACTGTGTTTAACTCACATGTGTGCTTCACATAGTATCAATATACAGGGCACGTTATGTCTAGCGGTAGTTAGCATGCTAATTACACAAGACAGTACGAATCTCATAAATAATTCTACGATTGTTATCTTGTTTCCTAGTCGAGGCCAAACATTCAACATAAAATTGACGAGTTATCTAAACAATGAATTGAAAATAATTACTGAAAAATCGATTATTCAATGAATTATTCCTCTCTGACTCTCTCTTCTTTTATCACACCTTCGTAGCTCGATGTCAAATGCTTTTCTGAAGAATTCAGTGCCAAAAGAATTGATAAATACATCGAACACCATTTAAGTCTTGGTTTCACTGAGGAAAAGATTCCCTGTCTTGAAGCCTAATAAAATGGCCATATATGAAAGAGACAATCGGTGAATAGGTTCAACGAAATACAGTCGGCATTGTTGACAGATTGATATCAACAGACGGAATATACATAGATAGATGGTTAGTAAGATATATATATATATATATATATAGATATTGAAAGAGTGGAGATGAATACATGAGAGAGAATCCTAACTGATTGCAGCAGACCGAGGTAGATATTTACTTGCTGGACATTGGGATATATATATATATATATATATATATATACATACATACATACATACATATGAATAGACTTAGGTAGATGGAAAGGAACAAACTTAGATCAGTGGATAGAGATTAAGATAAAGAAACACTGATTGCAATAGACAGCTGTAAATTATTACTTTCTATGACACTGATATATATATATATATATATATATATATATAGAGAGAGAGAGAGAAAGCGAGAAAAAAGAGATGAAATAGATGTAGATATGAGCAGTGAGAGAATCTTTGATGAATGAATAATTTTGTAATTTTGAAATACATACACAATGGGAGGGGCTAATTGCAGTCCTTGATTTCAAAAATGAATCGTATGAGTTAATGATTTTGTGACCTAGTGTCGACCTATGTACAAGATCAACTTATACACGAGTATATAAGTAGTAATTACTAAGAACTTGTGTGAACTGAATGCTGGGATTTGAATGATAAACATATCGGTGGGGAGATTGGTATGTATTGAAATGATCAGTGAACGAAGAGCTTGCTATTATTTCAGGATGGACACGGAGAAAATTGTTGTTCAAGAGAGATTTTTCGGAGACTGTGTTTAAAATGGATAACGGATTTAAATTGGTAAGAAAGAAAGAAAGAAAGAAAGAAAGAATAAGTTTACTATACACAGATAATCAGATAAATTAATAGATATGAAAAGACTACACAGATAGTTAGGGAGATAGATATATACGAACTGAGTGAAGATAGATTGTTAGAAACGAAAAGACGGAAAATAAATAGAAACGAACAAACGGAAGATAGATAGTTAGATACGAACAGACTGAAGATAGAGAGTTAGATACGAACAGACTGAGGATAGATGGTAAGATACCAATAGACGGAAGAAGAAGAAGAAGAAGAAGAAGAAGAAGAAGAAGAAGAAGAAGAAGAAGAAGAAGAAGAAGAAGAAGAGCGAGAAAGATTAATTGCTAGAATAGATATACAGGCGTAATATATGTTGATACTGGCCTCACACACACACACACACACACACACACACACACACACACACACACACACACACACACACACATACACACACACACACATATATATATATATATATAAAACCATGAAAAATTACATGAAATAAATGTGACACGTTGGTCATTATGAGTGAAATATATGAGTTGATTTATTGATAAGGTGTGTGCTAAAAAAGGGATCGAATTTAAGCTGTATTTTACAAGATGAAGGACGACTGAAACGTTCATTTTCTGCAAAATAGTCTTCTTAGCATTCAACGCACTAATTCTAGTGTGTTGTTCATGGTTTGAAGCACCTCCGAAATTTATATTTTGATATGGTGGGAAACTGTAACATGGTATTTCAACGTTTTCAAATTTTACCATCTATTTTCAGTCTAAGAAATAAGAAAAAGCCGTTTGAATCAAAGTTTGGTAAATAAAGAGGATGTTGCACTTTCACAGTCCCGTGTTTTGCCAAAAAAATTGTTCCGATTAGTACAAGCTCAGTAAAAACTTTCATAATTCTTTTTTCAAATGATGACTGTCTCATGTAAAAGTCTCGATTGCTGTCTAGACTTTTAGAGTACTGTCTAAAAGTCTAGACAGCAATCGAGACTTCTAGATAGCAGTCTAGACGTCGAGATAAAATCACTTTCTTATATTAGTTGCTCAGATGTGCACACATTTTCACTTGAATTTTATATGTTAGAATTTAATGTATGTAAAGCTTTAGCCGCGATATATTTCAATCACACTTCGTTGATAGATAGATAGATATGGCACGGAGACAGATACCTTCAGATAGTTATGATCAAACTGGAATAGATAAAGATGACCAGATTAGAATAGATAGATAGATAGATAGAACAAAGGGACAGACAGACAGACAGTCAAACAGATAGATAGATAGATAGATAGATATCATCCAACTATGATAGATATGATAAATATGATCAAATCGGGATAGATAATTAGATAAATAAAATAGAATGAGAAGGGTAGATTTTTTAATGTTTTCAGTTTCCAGATTAAAAATCCTTCAAAATATAAAAAAAGATATGATAAAAGAAATATTGAATAATATAATATCATCCTCATCAACAAATACCTGACAATACTGAAACTAACTTAACGATTGAACATCCGTATTTCTTCGGTCAGAGTATGGTTTTTCGTTAATAAACATTTAATGTTAATTTTATTCATTAAAAATCTGTTACCATAGATAAGAATTAAAATTTCAGGCATTGTATTTTGATTTCAGTTTTTCGTTATTTTTCTTTCGGTTTTAAATCGATATTTTTATTCTTCTTATTAAATGATCGTTTTTCTACAGACATCTCATAACCTATCATAAAAAGGGATATTTTAGAATTCAGCATTCTTATAAAATAACCCGTTTAAAATATAATTGTTTTAAATTTTTTCTTTCGCGAAATTATGATTAGATGCATCGTTAACGACGTTGAAAAGATACGGATCTTTTTTGTCAGAATCAGATCGTTTGCTCATTTAAATGACCCGGTTGTTTTAAACAGTGAGGTTTGTAAACGATAGATCCCCACTGACCATAACAACCTGTCAGAAATCTTCTGGGTATACGATATAAGGCAAACAGCTATACAGATTTGAAAATCCTTATTATAATATGAGAAGATTGATAGGAAGTGGCTGAAATTGTTACAAATATATTTGTGTAAAAATATTCAAATGATAAATCAATAGATATATAGAAAAAGTACTAAGTAAATTAAAAGAAAGGTGTATAAGAAAAAAAATTAGTTATTTTCCATCTTGGATCGATATATATATATATATATATATATATATATATATATATATATATATATATAATTATCACAGAAAATAGAAATCAATCCGGTGAAAATATAAAAATGTAAAAAAAATAATTAGAAACAAGGTATTCAGAAGACAAGATTATTTATATTTGAATATTCTGCCAATGTTAAACGTTTCGGGTTTTATTGCTCTGATGATGGTTCAATAAAAATACCCTAAACGTTTAACTTTGGCAGGATATAAATAAGCTGATCCTTCTAATACTTTGTTGTTTTCTTAATCTTTTTCACTCACTCACACGATATATATATATATATATATATATATATATATATATATATATATATATGTATAAAATCGGTATTTCTTTATATGTTCCATTCGGAGGGAGATACGGTGTAAGAAGAGCTACTAAATTTGGTATGCGTATTTACTGGATTTAGGGGTTGGCCGTGTCGTAAAATATGTTGCTCAGAGGAAAATTGTGGATTTTTTAAAATCCAAGGTGCGCTTCCAGCAATAAACAAGAATTAGAGCGAAGTCATGTACAATACTAAACAATTCATCGAAAATGCACAGTAGACGCTATCAAGATGTCAGCAATCATTTTTACCAAATTTCGAGGATTTTTTAGGATTACAAATATTCCGATATTCTTATAACTCGGATATATCCAAGTCTTAATACTTCGTACTTCACTTTGTACACACATTCACATACACACATGCATATATATATATATATATATATATATATATATATATATATATATATATACATGAGGGGCTTACGATAAGTTTCCAGACTTTTTTCATATGGGCACTTTTATTGATACTACACGCATGAAACTCTAGTCCCCTTCGAAGTAATTTCCTCCGGCTGCAATGCACTTGTTCTACCGTTCCAACGACTTCTTGAAGTCCCCATGGAAGTACTCTTGTGTGAGCGTGTTAATGACCTTTGTCACAGCCTATTTCATCTCCTCAATTGTCTCATAACGACACCCTGTGAGCCTAGGGAATAACCAAAAGTTACAGGGAGCAAGGTATCGACGATCGGGAGGGTGAGGAACTGTCTTGATGCCCATCTTGGTCAAATAGTCTGTGACAAGAATGTTGTGGACTGGTGTATTTTCCTGGTGGAAATGCCACTGACCCGATTTGAAGAGTGCCGGCCTCTTCCGATGGAATCTCTTCCTGAACTCCCTTAAAACCTCAACATAGTAACACTAACCCTAACCCTTTGGCTTATCAACTGTGATGTATTGACTTCCTTACTCCTCCCACACCTCTAATCATCCCTCACAGACTCCCTGCCTTCTTTGAATGTCTTATGCCACTCAAAAACTGATGCTCGATTCATGCAAGATGGTCGAAAAGCAGTCTGAAACATTCCACACTTTTCTGCGGCAGCATTTTTTCCAAGTTTAAAACAGAATTTTATTGCATATCGTTCTTCTAAAGCGTCATATTGCATTTTTGAAATTCACCAGCTGTGACAATCAGGGTGTATTCCAATTGCTGCTGTAGCTGTTCATTTGAAGCTGATCTCATAAAAATCGGTCAGTCATCTTATAAGATGTATAGCAATAACATACTGAATGTTCAAGAGTCTACGACAATTGTAAATGCCCATACGGTATGCACCTCGTATGTTTGATTAAATAATGAAAGCACATTTTGTCTATATCATTTTATTAAGATCCTTTCAAGTTTTCTGATAAATGTCTTGGTTTCAGGTTGGAATTAGTGGATGAATCTACCAAAATTGTCCCGAGCACGTTTGGTAAATTCAAGGAAAAAGTATTCTACAATCTTCTTTTATTCAACCTCACCGATTTTACAACAAGCAAGCTGGACTTTATCAAAGAAAAAACAAAAGAAGGCCATATCAATCTCTCAAGGTAGACTTTTTTTCTTCCCTTCTTTATCGTTAACTACTTTTGATATATATATATATATATATATAATCTAAAATGTGATCACCTATGGTACTATCACTGTAACTTAAGTAACAAAAAAAAATGCCTCAATCATCGGATAGAATAAGAAAATTTCAGAGTCAACTCAACCATTTAAATAAATGTATATATATATATATATATATAATGAAAATAATTCCTACGTGGCTACGTTTTTTTAATATTACCTCTCTCTCACGAACTGAGCACTTTACTACGTTTTATCTGAGTTAATACTGTCTGTGTTTTTTCTTTTGACTTGACATACATGCCGCGTTATTATTTTCGAGTAGCACGTGTGTTTTTTTATCTTTTCTTTTTCTTGCAAATTTTTTCCCCATATATCAGTTTGTAGAATTTGCAAATTATACAATCTGGGTTTTTCTACACCCACAGAATTATAGATTAGTTATAAAGATTAAAACATATATATATATATATATATATATATATATATATGTATATATATAGAGAGAGAAAGAGAGAGAGAGAAAGAGAGAAAGAAAGGGGACTTCCTTATTACTTCTACCTTATTCTTAATAGATATATGTATAAATATATATAGAGTGGTGTGGGTAAAAAATAGAGCATTTTAATGTTAACACTGAACATTATAAATAAAAACGTTATTGACAAGTTAGTGAAATACCTATTACTTCTACCTTACCCTGTATATATATATATATAGAGAGAGAGAGAGAGAGATAGCAAAGGAACGAGAGGTGGGGAAGAGAGTAAGAAAACAAAGAAATTACCATTACGTTAGAATCCCCGGAGTTAGACACAGTCGAACAACTCACAGTATGAGCCGTGTCGTAACGCGATATACACACACGCACGCGCACATTCAACCTACCACGCGCCTAAACGTTGACAAAGACATTCACTCTTGCCTTCAGACTTCCGCGCATGCGTGATCAGTGCCAAATACAGAGATTCTGCTGGCGCATACAGGCTTACGAAGTCTGACGAAAATGCAGAAAAGTCAGGCCATGCATCTTCAGACGTTAGTCACTGCTCGGAACGGGGGCTAAGGAAGGAGGAGAAGTAGAATTCTGGAGTGGAGGAGTCAAGAAAAGAAGAGAGACTGAACTCTCGGGGAGTCTTGATAGGAGGCGTCTACGTTTGATGCAAGAACGAGGGACTGAAATAGGGGACATTGGTGGGGAGTAAAGAAGTGAGAGGCTAAGAGACAAAAACTAAGAAGTCGAGGAAGAAGCTTGTGTTAAGATATATAGGGTATTCTTTCTCTGGTAAGCTAATGCATATATGTATATATGTGTGTGTGTGTGTGTGTGTGTGTGTGTGTGTGTGTGTGTGTGTGTGTGTGTGAAGCGGGTGCTGAGTAAACAGTTAGTCAACAATATAACTGTAACTGTTTTTCAAACATACCGAGAAGAGTAGATGAGCGTTTTTAGTGTGGATGTTCTCCGATTAAGGGAATAATTAATTTAGCGTGAACTAGAGTCTTCTTTTGTCACGTTCATGGATCAAAAAGCAAAAATGGATTACTTGGTTGAATAGAAAAGGACTGCCTAAAAATGTCAGTGTATCATGCATAAATTTAAAAAAATATCCAATTAAAATTTTTGGTACATTGTTTCTATCATGCTGAAAATAAGCCCCCACCCATACAATAAAAAGAAACTAAAGTTTTATTATAGTTATTTACTCAGTCTAGGTTAGTCGTGGCACAAGGCCAGTGGTATGGGATATCCAGCGAGAAACGAACTCTCTAACAATATCAGTAAGAGACCTGGACAATATTCAGACTTTCAAAACATCTCCGTTTATCCTTGATCTAAAAAAACAAATATAACAAAATTTTATTATTAATCATCATCTTCATCATTTCTAAGTCGTGCTGTTTGTAAAATATTTTGACTCTCACCATCCATCCTTATCGACCATCTCCCTTGGTAGGTCCTTTAGACTGCACCCAGTGTCCGCACTGAGCTGATATGCCATAAAACCAAACCAAACAAGCAAACAAACTAGGGGCCTAATTCTTGTGGCTTTGTTGCAAATCTAAGGTACGCTTGATTTTTTGGGCGGGCTATGTCGCATCCTTTTAAGAGTGCCAATGCATCTGGCCTTGTGTCACAACTAAGTATAATAGAAAAATATCTACAGCTTCGATTAGTAAATCTTTGCTGGTGCGTCCATGTGTCCACAAGAGAATGTCGCTTATCACTTCTTTCCGGCTTTTCCAGCAGTCTTGCTCGTCTCTCTTGGATGATATGAGAGATGGAAGGTAAGTGGCCGTACAGCTACTCTTTTGTTGAGTGCTATTTCCAAGATTTGTTCAATGCAGCATGCAGTAATCTTAGGTAGTTCCCATATACCTTTTTCTATATAAGGGGTTCGTTTGCGTATAGGTGGTGCAACCGTGCAGTAATACTGATACGGCAGCAGGTCGGAAGGATTCCCGTTTTATTTTATCGGATAGATCAGATTTCCACTAGCTACGGTTTTTTATTGTTGTTCTTCAACAACTAGGATTGCTTTGGTATTAGATAACCCACGAAGGCTGACATGGCATTAAACAGAGAAACCAAACCATTTAATTTTGAGACGGCTCAAAACATGAACTCTGTTTTACCTGCATTCACTTGGAGGCCAATGCCCTTTGCTGCCTGTTTCAGGCTATGCTGCAGTGATTCAGCTTCTGGAAGATTATACAAGGAAATTAAATACCATTAGGTGTTTTCTTTGCCAAAATATTAAATTTACTAAGCTTAGATTAATTGTTACACAAATCCAGAAGTATGGAGCTCCCAGTGAGAATCGAACTGATTGACACTAGTCTCCCAATCTAGCTCGCAGATAATTACACCACGTATAGTTCCCTGAAAGATTCATCATAACACGCATATCAAGCCAATTGAACAGCTTTTGTTTAAAGGGATTTTCATTCTTCATTCTGTCTTCTGAACCCTGTAGAGGCATTCAGTGAGTCTCAGTTATTGTACAAGGCCAGAAGTATGGAGTATCCAGTGAAAATCAATGATATGCATAAGCTATTTGCTAGCTATTACGTGACGAAGACGACATGTCCTCAACCTGATAGAGTTGTCTAAGTCGGGCCGAAAGTCGGAAATATAGAGCTGCTCGTGAAAAAAGAACTCACAACTGATTACCTGCTTACATTAGCAGCATCCTTAAAAAGCAAGCAAGGCATAATTTAGATTTTGCAATTTGCTGTGCAAGTATGTGGCACACAGTGAGGATAGAACTGACTAACCATTAGTAATTAAACTGCGAGACTAGCTTGTTAAGTTCTTATACCAAGACTAAATAATAATCGAAACAATAGATATTTTATCTATTATACTTAGTTGTGACACAAGGCCAGATGCATAGGCACCGTTAAAAGATGCGATCTACTCCCGCCCAAAAAATCAATCATAACTTAGATTTGCAACAAAGCCACAAGTAACGCTTCTTTTATGTGTACATATTGTCACACATATGTCGGGGAAATGTCTTATGTAGGGTCGAAAGCACCTCACATGTTGGAGTAGAAGTCAAATTAGCAGACTCCGGTTAGTAAGTTCGATTCTCACTGGTTGCCCCATATTTCTGGACTTGCGCCACAGCTAAGCTAGATGTAATAAATATCTGTAAACGGTCAAAGGTACTACACTACTTAGTTTTTTTGCTCGGTTGGTTTGGTTTTATGGCATATCAACCATTATAAGTTATTTAATGCCACATCAATTTTTATTTCAAACAATTTAGTTTAGCATAAGTACAGTTTAGTTCTATTTGATTCATAGATAGGACCCGATCAGGTGTTACCACCCCGGGCCAGAGTGGACCTGGGAGCGATGGCAATAAAGGGGTACTCCGCATTTCCCAAAGCTTCAGCATTACTGGAGCCTCACCTTCAGATTGTTTAGTGACATAACCAGAACACTCGTTGGAGGAGTCTTACTCTCTGCTGAGACGCAGTCCATGTATTCTATGCCGCAGCCGACTGTGCCATGGGCCCCTTGTGAGGAACAAACTCACCATTCAGAAGTACAAGCTGTTTGTTATAGTAAGGGTCAGAAGTATAAGGTAACTAGCTAGTAATGGACCGTAAATCTCGATTGCTAAGTACTCACTCTACACGAGATATCCCTATGATCACATTAAAAATATTTTGATCTGACACAAACCTCCAAGTATAGGACACCGAGTGGGATTTAAAAGACTACTTCGTAGTAATCGGTTTGAAAGATAAGCTTGTGGGCTATAATATAACGGCAGCATAACTTTAATGACCATATATAGTTTTTCAGACATTGGCATAATGGTTAGAGTGTTCGCCAATAGTCTGGGAGACCTGGGTTCAATCCCTGGTCGAGTCATACCAAAGACTCAAAAAATGATACTTGATGCCTCCTTGCTTAACACTTAGCATTATAAGGTATAGATCAAGAGTAAAGTGGAGCAATCCAGGGGATGGAGTAGCGCCCTTCCCTACACCTTGGTGCTGCAGCTATCGAAAAGGGAGCCTTCGGGTCACTCTCGACTATGGTCGCCAACTTTACTTTTTGTAAATTTAGCTCTGTTATAGCAAAAAAAAAAAAAAAAAAAAGGATGGAGAATCAGTGAGAATCGAACGCATTAACAATGGCCCATTAACCTAGTTGGCTTACAATTACACCAGGGTTTGTGCCTTTGACCGTTTACAGATATTTATTATATCTAGCTTAGCTGTGGCGCAAGTCCAGAAATATGGGGCAACCAGTGAGAATCGAACTTACTAACCAGAGTCTGCTAATTTGACTTCTACTCCAACATGTGAGGTGCTTTCGACCCTACATAAGACATTTCCCCGACATATGTGTGACAATATGTACACATAAAAGAAGCGTTTATTCACATCCATAGTTTCATATTGCTTAATTTTTTTATTTCTTTATAACATTGATATCTTTGAAGATTTCAACGTTATTTATACAATATTTCTATCTGATAACAGCCAGTAGGCAACATTCAGACCATCAAAACGCTCAGAGAGAAACATAACCAGCCATCTTTCATCCCTTGTAATTTTTAGAAATAAAAATTTATTTTCATCTAAACCAAAAATACCAGGATGTTATCATTTCTAGAGGAGCATCATATAACTAAACCAGTTATTAATAGGTTTTATTTATTACCAAACTCAACAATATTAAAACACTGTAAACTTGACCCATAAATAAGAACAGCTCTACCAGCTTTTTAAAGTTAATTTTCACCTAAACCAAAAAAATTGCTGGATTTTAATATTTTTCCTAAAACACTGAACAAGTCCTGGCAGAAACACCCCACAAGACACCAACTGTACGTCCACCTGCCCCCTATCACGAAAACTATTCAAGTTAGACGAACCAGACATGCAGGACACTGCTGGAGAAGCAGAGATGAACTCATAAGAGATGTACTCTTATGGATCCCCACACATGGCCGCGCAAAAGCAGGGCGACCAGCACGAACGTACATTCAGCAGCTATGTGAGGATACAGGATGTTGTCCTGAAGACCTACCTAGGGCGATGAACGATAGGGAGGAGTGGCGAGAGAGGGTCAGGGATATCCGTGCTACCAGCGCGATATGATGATGATGATATATATATCCCTCAGCTCAATCAGGATGCGATACAAGGTCAAATTTTAAGTGGATTTCACAGGTTTGAATTCAGAGTTTTCCTTCTCCTAGACCAGTTACCATTCCAAGGCTAAAGAGCCTAGTCTGTCCTACCGTTTTACCCATAGTTAGAGGGAGAGTAGTTGGATTCATACCTTTCCCAAAGGTATTAGCGGTATGTGAAATGCAAGCAGCCTCGATTTCAACACGAGTCTCCGTGTCCATTTCCCACCATAAGTGCATATACATATGTATACACAGACAGCCGCAAATACACACACACACACACACATTCATATATATATATATATATATATATATATATATATATATATATATATATATATAAGAGCTGTACGTATTTTTGTACTGTTATATATTCATATTTTTGGTGACAGAGTTTTAATACTGCAGAGTTTTGTCATGAATAATGCCTTACGATATCAGTCTTAATTGCATTATGCTTCACTAGACATATAAAGAATCTGGTATTTTTCGTTTTGAAGGAACGTAACTGTTTATTGAAAATAATTCGCAAGGCTGTACTATGTGTCGTTCAGTTCCAGGTAAGGGGCTGTTATCTCCACAGGCTGCGTTTCCTCGTTGAAACTTTTAGAGGAGCAGAATCAATCTCAGGTGCTTAACGCGCTTTTGAAGAGGAATGCCAAAATTGATAAGAATTCTTTTCACTCACGTGAGGGGCCCACACAAAACTTAACCTTTTCTTACTTTTTGACACCATCAGAAAACAGTTATTCATATACTAGCAAAATCTGTGATAGATAGCCAACAAACATTTCGGTGACTAAGATTTGAGAGTTGCTTTTAGATGATTTGGGATTGCTGATTTCGAAAATGACATCTGTTTTTGCTTATCAAGGTTCAGTTTTCACTCTATGGCATACGTTTAATTTGAAAGTTAGACGTCTTTGTTCTCTTCACAAAATCATGTTCAACCTTTGGTTTAGTATAGTGAAGCTTCCTCGAATATAGCAAAAAGAATCTGGTTGATTCAAGCATTTTATTTGAGTCGGGATCATTTAATTGATTTATTGCTTTATCTATCAAAGGACAACAATCTGAAGAGTAAATATAAAAATGAGGTGAGTCTGAACAAAGTCTTTACTGTTTTCTTTTTAACTCATTGAAATAAGTCTGTACTGTTCTTGAACTCATATTACTTCCATTCTAAACTTTTTGATCTCATCTTTATATCATAATTTCTATGCAACTCAAGGAACGTATATATAACGGCCCTTTTAAAGTATATTCAGGTTTTTGCTTGATTGATTGATTTTAACAGCATGTCTAGAGTTATTTTATGCATAAAAGTGAGGGGATCACGTTTATACTACACTTATATTAACATTTTCTGTATCGTTGATACTTAAGAGATTTTTTATAGTTATATGCTATCAAGCATTCCAATCTAATATGAATGATTTACTCACAGTTGTATGGTTTCAAGATGGTTTCATTTGGTTGATATCTGTGGCATATCAAGCATTGTAGGTTATTTAATGCCAAATTCTGTTTACACATATATATTAAATATACGATTCTGTGAATACATTTTCGTGATAACATTCTTAAACGAGACAGGGGACTTTTTTGACAAAGTTAAATGGTTTCAAGTATTGCAATATTAGTTGGCGACTGTAGTCGAGAGCAACTCGAAGGCTCCCTTTCCAATAGCTACTACACCGAGGTGTAGAAAAAGGCGCTACTCCTTCCCTCGGATTTTCCCACTTTACCCTTGATACGTACCTTATAATGCTGAGTGTTAAGCAAGGAAGTATCAAGTACCATTTTTTAAATCTTTGGTATGACTCGATCTGGGATTGAACCCTGGTCTCCCGGGCTATTGGTAAACAGTCTACCCATTAGGCCAATGAGTCGGATATCAGTCATTTGTTTGCACACAGTTTATTCTATTTGACCCCTGGATAGGACCCTATCAGTTGCTTTCACTCCTGATTAGAGTGGACCTGGGAGCAATAGCAATGATGGGGGTACTCCATATTCCCAAAATCTCCAAGGCTAAAGCTTCTCTATCAGATGGTTTATATCCAGGACACTCGTTGGAGGAGTCTTATCTCCCTGCAGAAATGCTGTCAGTATATTCTACAGCCCCCCACCAATCCGACTAGGCTGATGGTTCCAAGCGCTTATATCTAATAATAATCATTATATGGTTTCAAGTAATAATTTCTATTTAATAATAGTCATTTGTTTACGCATAGTTACATGGTTTCAAATAACCAATAATAAACCTTAGTAAATGATTATAGCTTCAAGTAAATATTTATAAAACAAATAATTTACTTTTATATGGTATCAAGAATTCTTATCTTTTACTGATAATTTTCAAACAAATCTATTTGAACAGGCACAATCTCTCTGGATGAGAGAGAGAGAGAGAGAGAGAGAGAGAGAGAGAGAGAGCTTAGCTGTAATTGTAATACTGCTTAGCTGTAATTGTAATACTGCCTAGATCTTCTCTTTAGTACTACACCCGGATACCTCTTTTTGGGATGGTGGTTTGACTCCACTTCGGGGTACACAGTTAACAGTTGATAAGATGTTTGAGTTAAATGTAACATAATCGAAAATTCCAGCATTCGGTTATTTTATATTAGAAAATAGGATTAATACCCTGGGTATGACATTTAACAGCATTTGATAGGGAGGCTGTAGTCTTGGAGGTTAGGGTTTGTGGATTACCCCTTTATTACCATTACACTCAGGTCCACTCTGACCCAGGGTGGTAGAACATATCTGGGTCCCATCCATGGGTCAAATAGAACTGAACAATTTTTGCTATGTCTGTATAGAAGGTGTTCTTATTAGATCGGAATACTTGATAAAAGTAATTGCTAATGTTAATTAGCAATACTTGAAGCCATTTAAGTATGGACAAACTAAGAATTAATATTTAATTGAATTATTAGTGTTAGATGGCAATAATTGAAACCATTTTACTATGCGCAAACAAATGATTAATATCAAATAGAATTATTAGTGTTAGGTAGCAATACCTGAAACCATTTAATTGTGTGCAAACAAATGAACTCTGGTTCGTTTTAAAATGTTACACAAACTATTCATTAAAATATTATATATATATATATATATATATATATATATATATATATATATATATATATATATATGATTTAACATTAAATAACAAACAAGGGTTGATATACCATAAAATGCAACCAAACTTAATAACAGTACTAATAATGTTAAATCATACGAGAAACTATTTTCCTGTCTATAAACAAATGATAAATATCAAATATGATTTTTTGTTTTAGCAATACGATTTAGCTGTGTGGAGATGTAATTATTATTGTTGGATAACAAAACTTAAAACCATTTAACTGTATGCAGACAATGGAGCAAGATTAAATAGAATTATTTGTGTTAGGTTGCAATAGTTAAAACCATTTTAGTTTATGCCAACAAAGGATTAATGTTTAATAGAATTTGTTGTAGATAGCAATACTTAAAACGATTTAACTATATCAAAAAACCATTAATATAAAATAGAATTATTCGTGTTTGATAGCAGTACTTGAAACTATTCAACTTTGTGCGAACAAAGGAGTTCGGTGGCAGCTTTTATGGTGGCAGAAATGAAACTATCAATCACGTAATAAGTGAATGCAGTAAATTAGTGTAAAAATAGTATAAGACTAGACACAACGGGGAGGAGAAGGTAATCCATTTGGAATTGTGCAAGAAATTGAAATTTGACTCTACGAATAAGTTATTTATGCTCAACCCAGGATCCGTCCTAGAAAATGAGACGTACAAAATTCTTTGAGATTTTGAGATACAAACTGATTATTTAATATCGGCCAGACGACCGGATCTTGTGATAATCAACAACAAAAAAAAAAGCCTGCCGAATAGTGGACTTTGCTGTTCTGGCTGATCATGGGTTAAAACTGAAGGAAAGCGAAAAGAGAGATAAGTACCTAGACCTTACTAGAGAACTGAAAAAAAAAACTATGAAATTTGACGGTGACAGGAATACCCATTTTTTCTAGCTCGCCCGGGACAGTCACTAAAGGATTGGTACAAGAACTGAAGGATATAGAAAGAAGAAGAGTGGAGAAAAACTACAGTATTGTTGAGATCGGCCAGGATACTGAAAAGAGTCCTGGAGACTTGAGAAGACTAACCGTCACTCAGATTTCAGTGAAAAACCATCAGCTAACGCTGGTGTGAAAAAATCCTAAATGAGTTAATGATAATAATAGTAATAATAATAATAATAATAATAATAATAATAATAATAATAATAATATAGGACTTTGACATATACACGGATCACCTAATCTCGGCCAGAAGACCAGACTTAATAATAATCAACAACAAAAAAGAGAACTTGCAAAATTGTCGACTTTGTTGTCCCGGCTGACCACAGAATAAAACTGAAAGAATGTGAAAAGAAGGATAAGTACCTCGACCTTGCTAGGGAATTGAAAAAAAAGTGGAACATGCAGGTGACAATTATACTAATTGTAATTGGTGCGTTTGGAACAGTAACTATAGGATTACTAAAGGGGCAGGAGGACATGGAAGTTGGCAGACGAGTGTAGACCATCCAAACGACAGCATTATTGAGAACGGCCAGAATACTGAGAAGAGTCATGGAGACTTGAGGAGACTTGCTGTCACTCAATCTCCAGTGAAAGACCATCAGCTGACGCTGATGTGAAAAACTCTAATGAGAGAATAATAATAATTATGATAATAACACACGTCTTAAATGACTCAAAATTGCGGCAAAATTAATGAGAGAAATAGATACGTATAATGATGTTGAATGTATTAATACTCCTCGTTATTAGAGAGACTGGAAAATTGATAATGTGACTTGTAAATCCGAAAAAATTGAAAGCACTCGTAACAGGCCAAAACAGATGACGCTTTTTTTAAGTGAGTTACTCAAAATTTCCCAAAGTCATCTCTCAAACTTAAGTGACCTGAAAAAAGTTAAATTTTGTCGGCCAGTGTAATCGCATAATTGATTGTTTTTTATTTAAATACACTCCCAGTTTCGATAAGCACATTTGCTTTCGAAAGAAGGGTAATAATAAAGATAAATGACATTGCGCAGACTACGATTTATTCTTTTTGTTGCTTGCAGGCTTGGTCGAGATTGTTTTTGGAAATATTGGTGGTGCTTTAAGCGTTCTTGCAGGATGTGGTAAAACGCTTGTTTGCTGATAAATATTGCACACTTCCTGCTTAGATCATCTTGAGAGTCTTTTTTTTAAAAAATATTCGTGATGAATGCACGATTCAAAGAATACATGAGACTTAGTTTTTTATATATGAGATTATAAGCTTCTAGACGACCCGCAAAATAGTTAGGTTCCCCTTGGAGCAGCCGTATATGATCTTATATATTATTCTATTGAGGAAAAAGTGTAAAATTCTAATTAACATTTATAGTTAAGCAGTCCATGATGATATTGATCTTTCTATTTAGGAAGGAGAGAATGATTCTAATTAACATTTATAGTTAAGCGGTCCATGATGATATTGATGGTTCTATTTTGGAAGATGTGAAGGATTCTAATTAACAGTTATAAATAAGCGGTCCATGATGATATTGATGCTTCTATTTAGGAAGGAGTGAACAATTTTAATAAGCTTTTCATTTGACAGCCGTCTATGATGACATTGATGCTTCTATTTAGGAAGGAGTTAAGGATTCTTATAAGTTTTCAATAATTATTTCCGTTATATCGAGAATTTGGATGACTGAAAAGTAATGTCTAGTCCGACGAAGATCCAACAAAATTATTATTCAGGAGTTAGATTGGATTAAAATTTCCTTTATTCACTTAATTAGAGTATTTCAATGTATTGCTCAGATAAAAGCATTAATATGATGTATCGTTTCTACTCAGTTAGGATTACACTCACACACACACGTACTCGCGCCCGCGCACACAAACTCACACAAATCTACAAATAAACAGCCAAAATTATTGATATTGGATTGTAATATATGAAACCATATAACTGAGAGTAAATTGCTTGTTTTAGGTTTGGTTTACTTAGGTTTTCCGGCATATCAAATATTGTAGGTTATTTAATGCCAAATCTTCTTTATACATATTAAATATATATGATTTGGTTTTATGATATATCAACTATTGTAGGTTATTTAATGCTAGATCTTCTTTACACATATATATTGGATATATATGATTTGGTTTGGTTAGGTTTTATGGCATATCAACCATTGTAGGTTATTTAAGGCTAAATCTTCTTTATACATATTAAATATTCATGATTTGGTTTGTTTAGGTTTTATGATATATCAACAATTGTAGTTTTTTTTAATGCCAAATCTTTCTTATACATTTATATTAAATATATAGGATTTGGTTTGGCTAGGTTTTATGGCATATCAATTATTGTACTTTATTTAATACCAAATCCTTATTATACATATGTATTAAATATGTAATGTCAATCCCTCATTATACATATATATTAAATATATATGATTTGGTTTGGTTAGGTTTTATGGCATATCAACCATTGTAAGTTATTTAAATCCTTTTTATACATCTATATTGAATATATGATTTTAAACATATTTTGTTGATAAAATCCTTAAACGAACATGAAATCATTTTTGCACACAGTTAAACGGTTCCAAGTATCGCAATCTATCACTAACAATTCAATTAAACATCAGTCATTTCTCTGTATAGAGTTAAAGAAACAAACAGTCGTATTTCTAAGAATTCAATTTAGGATAAGTCAACCAAGTTAAATGTTTCGAAGTATTGCTATGTATCACTAACAATTCAATTAAACGTCAGTCATTTCTTTACACCTAGTTAACTGATCAAACAATTCTTTTTCAAGCAATTCAGTTTTGCTTAAGTCATATGTTTGCACTCAGTTTAAATTTCAAACAGTTTTATTCATCCATGGGTAAGACCTGATCAGGAGCTACTATTCCGTGTCAGAGTGGACATGGGGGCGATGGCACTGAAAGGATATTCCCCAATGCCCCAGCATTACTGGAACCTCACCATCAGATTCTTAAATATCCTATCTCGGGAACTCGTTGGGGAAGGATCTTACTCCTCTGTTCTTGTTCCAGATAAAAACCGTCATCATGCACATATTTCATCTGACGCTGAAGAAGATTCACTTCCTACTTAAAATGATAGTTAAATAACATCCAGATCTTTCCAACAAAGTCAAGGTATCTAGTAAGATAATGTTTACTCAGACGTTGTCGCCGACCTGAAATTGTTCTGAGCCTATTCTTATATTGTTATAATAAATAGATAGTGTGGTTTCTTTGCTTAATGGCATATCAACCTTCATATGTAATCTAATTACAATAGCTATTATTGTAGAAAGACATTAGTGGCACTATTTAACCCATAAGTGAGGAAATAAGGAGTTTCGTACCTTTTCCAAGAGTATTAGTTTGAAAGTGAGAAGATAGCACGACTAGACTTCGAACTCACTTACTACGATGTCGCAGTCCAGCACATTAGCCACTACACCACAGGGAAGCTCTTCCAATTATGAATGGAGGGAAGTCTTATGTCAAGTACAGTTAAATATATTCATATAATGAAATTGTAGAGGTCGATACTAATTATGCAAGCCACAACAGTAGATCGTTTGATCTGTAAAAGCCATTAAACATTACTGGTGTGAATTCTTAACAAGCATAAATTATCATCTCGTGGATTTTGACATTACAACGAACAATAAAAACAAAAATAAAAGATGATAAAGCTGGACAAATGTTTGGAATTTGTTAGAGAGCTGTAAAAGTTGAAGAACATGAAGGGAACGGTAATTCCATTTGTAGTCTGAGTCCTGAGAATGCTCTTCTAAGAATTGGAAAAGAGACTCGAGAAAGAATCTAGACCATTCAGACCACAACACTAATAAGATCTGCAAGATTACTTTGAAGAGTTATCCTATTTACCAACCCCTCCGCTCGGGCAGGATACGACACAAGGTCAATTTTTTTAAGCGGAGTTTAACAGGTTTGAATTCAGAGTTTTCCCTCTCCTAGACTAATTGCCTCATCAAGGCTGAAGAACCTAGTCTGTCCTACTATTTACCCACAGCTGGAGGGAAAATAATTGGATTCATACCTTTCCCAAGGGTATTAGTGCTATTTGAAATGCAATCAGTCTCGTCCAGGATTTGAACTCTAGTCGCTGTGTCCATTTCCTACGACGATAACCGTTACACCACGAGCACCTCCATAAAACTTTGAAGAGTTATAGACACCTATTGGTTGTTTGGTTAGTTGGTGTATCAACCCTTACTGGTTATTTAGTGCCAAATCCTGTTCATACATATATACTAAATATAAATGATTTGTCGTAGGAAATGGAGACGTTGACCCGATTTCGAATCATGGACAAAGCCGATAACATTTCACAAAGTACTAATATCTTTGGGAAGGGTATGCTTCCTCCTATTCTCCCTCCAGTTATGGGTAAATAGCAGACCAGACTTCAGCCTAAGTTAGGAAGCCAGTCCAAGAGAAGGGAAACTTTGAATCCAAACCTGTTAAACTCCGCTTAAAAATTGACCCTGTGTCACATCTTGCCCGGGCGGAGGGGTTGGTAAATAGAGACTGCAGGTATATTTTTTAAACAATCCAGAGCTCATTTTTTGCACACAGTTAAATGTTTAAGCAGTTCTATATTTTTTCATTGATGTGATTCTTATAGGTACTACCTCTCCGGCTCAGTGTGGACTGAAAAGTAACGGCAATGAAGGGGTACTCCACATTCTCCATCCCTTGAGGACTATCAGATGCAGTTTAGTTTCATGCCTAGATTTCAGGGAAAAACCAATGTTCAAACTGGTTTGAAAAATTCACAAAGAGTAAAATAATACATCGAAAAAATGATGATAACACTATGTAACTCATATATTTTCCATGCATATTATGGATTATTTCTTAATCGGTATCAGCAATTAAGAAATAATTGTAAATTTATAGAAAATGATCATTATTCCCTTTAAACTTTGATTTTGTGCCTTGGGCAATGAAATTTAGAATTTAACCTTTATGCAAAAATGGGAAAATTCGCGCATTTTCCTTTACATAAGATCTAAAAAAAAAAAAAAAAAAAAAAAAAAGAACACGTAGATATATAAATTTATGCGTATTTATTCTAAAGTTATGCGAAAATGATCCCAGAATGTTTAGAAGTAATTATTTTAGATTTCCGATTGTGATCTAAATCCCTTTCACGAATCAGCCACAAAAGAAAGACCCTGATTGTTTTTTCGTGATATGCTTCTTAGTCACGGAAACAAAATTTTCTGAGAAAAATGGGTCTTTTTATTTACTTTAGGTTCAAGCAATTTTTTGGAGATGAAGGGAGGGTAATAGCTAAAGTGCTGGACTCCAAAAATTATACTGAGTTCGAACTCAATTCGTGCTATAACGTTCATTTTCGAACTAATACTCCCGGGAAAGGTATAACCCCGTGTTATCCACCCAGCTATTGGCAAAATAGTACCACTTCTGCCCGTCTACAAAGATGGGATTTGGCCATTAAATAACTCTCGAATATGCTGTTAAACAAAGAAACCGAATTGAAACCATTACCAATTAGGAAAGAGCCCTTTCTACCCCGAAAAATAAGAAATAAAATAAGATTTTGTTACACAGTGTAATAATTACAATTACAATTCAGAAAATGTGGTACCTTAAAACTGGGTTTATACCTATAATAATTGGAGCCCCATGTTTTGTGAAGAAAGGAACAGACTGGCTCATTAACAATATCCTTTTTTTGCCCCGTTTTAATAGCGATTCAAAGAATTGCTGTTTTTGGAACTAATTACCAACTAGAGAGAGTGTTAAGGAAGATACACACATTATGTTTGTTCTCTGGAGACGCGCTTACTGCAACGACTTGCATTATTGGAAATGGAATCGGCAATCCGAGTTCAAATCCTATTCAATTCGAAGCTGTTTTTCACTTCGCACTAATGCCCTTGGAAAAGGCATGGATCCATCAGTTCTCTACCCTCCACCTATCACTAAATAGTTCGTCAGACTAGGCTTTTTATCCTTTGTAAAGCAACCAGCCTACAAGAAGGAAAATCCCGAATTCAAACCAGCTCTACTCCATTAAACATTGACTTAGTGTCGCATCCTGCCAGTAGTGGATGGGTTTGTCTATATTATACGCATGATGCATGTTAATTATTATTCAACATTGGAATTCATGCAAACAAAATGTATATAGTCACTACTTTCTCTTACCTTTGGTCGCGTGTAATGATATGATGAAAGATAAACGAAACAGAAGAAGAAGAAGAAGAAGAAGAAGAAGAAGAAGAAGAAGGAAAATCCCGAATTCAAACCAGCTCTACTCCATTAAAAATTGACTTTGTGTCGCATCCTAGATGGGTTGTTTATATTATATGCATTATGCATCTTAATTATCATTCAATATTAGAGTCCATGCAAACAAAATGCATATATTCACTATTATATTCCCTTACCTTTGGTCTCGGGTAATGAGGGATAAACGAAACAGAAAGAAGAAGAAGAAGAAGAAGAAGAAGAAGAAGAAGAAGAAGAAGAAGAAGAAGATGATAAAAATAATAGACAGCGTACATGTAACAAGAAAAGAAGGATCAAAAGGATTCACCAGCATTAAAGATAGAGTCAATACATTGATACGACGACTCGAAGACTATGTAAAAAAAGTCCAAAGAAACACTAATTACAGCGACCAGAAATTAAAAAAAGCAACTGGAGGATCAACGGAAATAAAATAACTAGTAAAAAAAGAGGAAAAAAAAATTATTTGGATATTTCAAGCGACAAACAAGCGAAATCTCGTACAAGAAGACTTGGACATGGCTAAGAAAGAAAACTCTTAGGAGAGAAACTGAATTTCTTCTAAAAGTAGCACAAGACAACGTCATCAGGATCTGCTGCGTTAAAGCAAAAATAGATAAGACGCAACAAAATAGTCAAATGCAGGTTATTTTATGATTGAGACGAAACGGTCAGTCACATGAGTGAATGCAGTTGATTAGCGTAAAAAGAGTATAAGATTAGACACGACTAGTTGGGCTAGGTAATCCACTGGGAATTGTGCAAAAAATTGAAATTTGACCATATGATTAAGTGCTGTATGCACAACCCAGAACCTGTCCTTGAGAATGAGACGCATAAAGTTCTCTGGGATTTTGAGATAGAAACGAATCACCTAATTGCGGCCAGACGACCAGACCTTGAGATAGTCAACAACAAAAAAAAAAAAAAAAGAAAAAGAAAAAAAAGAGAACCAGCCGGATAGTTGACTTTGCCATTATGGCAGACCACAGAGTAACATCAAAAGAAAGCAAAAAGATCGACAAACAAATAGATCTTGCAAGGGAACTAAAAAAAACCCATAAAACATGAAGTTGACGGTGATACGAATTTTAAGCGGTGCACTTGGGACAATATTCAAAGGATTGATAAAGGGAATAGAAGATTTGGAAATAAGAGGACAAGCAGAGACTATCAACACTAAAGCATTAGTAAGAGAGGTCAGAATACTGAAAAGTTTAAGTGACAGCAAGTCTCTTCAAGTCTCAAGGACACTTAGGGAGACTTGCTATCACTTAAACTCCAGTGAGGAGCTATCAGCTAACGATGGTGTAAACTCTCAAACTCTCAAACGAGTAAAATAACGATAATAATAAGAAGAAGCTAAAAAGTGAAGAATTAAAAAAGTATGTTTCTTTGTGAATTTTAAACTAAAAAAGATTACTTCTTCCGCTTTAGGAAAACTAATATCTTCATCGTAAACAAAGAAAAGAAGGGCTGTCTGATGGTGGATATTGCTGCTGCATCAGACTTAAGACGGAAACTGTAAGAAAGTGAAAATTTTGGATAAATATCAAGACCTTTTCAAAGAACTAAAACATGTTTTATATGAATATTGCTGTTGTACCCATACAAAGAAAAAGAGGTTGAATGGTTTACAATACAGGAAAATAAAAAAAATCGTTGAAAATGGTAAGAATAATAAGACCCTTGTGAAAAGACTGGATACTTCTTAAACTAGAGAGAGAAAGAGAGAGAGAAAGAATTTTGAGACACTATAGGATGAAAAGGCAAGGTCATATATATATATATATATATATATATAGAGAGAGAGAGAGAGAGACGACAGTATATTGGCTGAGGTGTAATGGTTATCGTCGAAGGAAATGGATTCAATGTCTCGAATTCAAACCCTAGACGAAGCTGTTTGAGTTTCGCATTGCGCTTATACCATTTGGAATGGTAGGCATCCAACTATTCCTCATTCTTATATGGGTAAATACTATGGCAGAATGGGCCCTTTAATTTTGTCGTAGCAACTGGCCTAGGAGAAGGAAAAATGTGAATTCAAAGCTGTCAAACTCCACTTAATAAACTCCTGCTCGTGTGGAAGACTAGGTATATATATATATATATATATATGTACACACACGCACACACACGTATATATATATATATATATATATATATATATATTTCGAATGATTGATAGAGCAAGAGAGATAGAAATAGAATGATGGCTACGGAGGTATGTTACTCCAATGAAAAACTAAGTGGTGATAATTGATCACTGATTGTGGAACCGAGGACATTTTCTTTACTGGAGAGTCAGCGTATTTCAACTCCATTGTCTGTTTTTCAACCTCATGTTCGTAGTGGCAAACCTATGTTTAACCCATTTATGAACATTTTTTCTCTAAAACACACTTCTCTGTATACACCGACTATTCTTCTGTAAATTTCACACGGTTTGCATTTTTCAGCCAGTAAAATTTTGGTGAAGACCTCTGTTCAAGTCTGGATCAGTCTGTTTGGTTTGCCGCCATTTTAAATAGCCTCAACATGAATATTTTTTTGTAATTAATTCTTTTGTAATTAACTAATTTCAAGCAATTCAGAAGTAACTTTTACGGAAAAAAATCAGAAAAAAGAATGATTTTTTTCGAAAAAATTTCCCTCGTTTATGGAATGACCCTTGTTCACCCACCACACATACCCCCCCATATATATATATATCTTTTCGAAATATATTATTTGATATATCGTAATATATATTACCCACAGTCATCATTTTGACAGTATATATATATATATATATATTCAGAGAGAGATAAATACCACAAATTGAAATTGATAAATTTGTAAGATTAGAAGATTATATGAACTGAATGGTTTAAAATATCTCAAGAGCCTAAGAATTAAAAGTATCGCAAGACCTTGCCTGAGAATCAAAAAATATCTCAAGACCTTGCCTGGGAATTAAAAAAAGATGCAGAATATGAAAGTAACGAATATATCCAGAACAGTGGCAATGACTTTTAAGGAATAAATTGGAATAACCGAAAATCTTCGTAAATATTTTCATGAATATCAAGAACTTGTAAAAAATTGACAATCATGATTTTATCCCCAATCATAATACTTCTTGGAAGATGATATACAAAAAAAGCGCCGGATGGAAAGATATCGGTGAATATAGCTTTCTTGTCTTTACGTCTCATCAACGGAAAGTTAAATTTAAACCAAACAAGAGAAAGGCTCTTAAAATTTACAGCGAAAAACTGTTTTGGCTGAACAATCCAGAAATCCAGAGCAATTACAGAGAATAACAGATTCAATGATTGACTTTAACAGCATGTCAACTAACCTTGGGTTATTGCATGCCAACAGGTTAGGGAATCACGTTCATATTTACATTTGTTTGTGTAATTGCTTCTTAAGTTTGTTTTTGTACACGGTCCTATCGAATATGAATGATTTTAATTAGATCTATTTGACCGATAGATGACCCTAACAGATACTACTACTCCGAATCCGAGTGGACGTTGGAGTAATGGCAATGAAGATGTACTCCACACTCACCAGATATCAAGAACTGGAGCCTCACTATCAGATACAGTTTAGTGTCATACCCGGGACATTTTTTGAGAGGTGTTGCTTCTATGCTTGGGATACAGGCTGCATATTCTAAGACCAATCGTAAGGGTGGGGAGAATGTCAGCGCTACATCCACCCTGGACAGACACTGTAAAGTCATATGATTTCTTCGTGTTTATTTCTTAATTGCTTTGTATTTTATAAAGATGGGGTCTAACTCTATCGACACAAAGATTAAGTTTAAAGTATTTTTCCATTGTTATTTCGCTAAGGGTAATGGAGAGGTCATAGTTGCGGATTTTGACGATGTTTCTTTGTTTCATATCTGCCCAAAAGCTATTTGCACAGTCAGCTGGGGCTGTAGAATACTCCGATGGATGCAAAGAGATAGGAATACCCCAAGGAATGTCCTGTTATGCCTCTAGACCATCTGATGCTGGAGCTTTGGGGAATGCGGAGTACCCTTTCATTGCCATCGCTCCCAGGTTCACTCTGGCTTCGAATGGTAGCATTTGTTTGGGTCCTATCTATGGGCCAAATTGAACTAAACTGTGTACTTAAGCGAAACTGAATTGATTGAAATTAACTGTTTTTACATTTAACAATGTGTTTAAACAACGCACTTGTGTTAAATAGAATTGTTTAAAATAGAATTGTTTTTGACTTTTAAACTGTATACTTACGCTAAACTGAATTGTTTGAAATAGAACTGTTTATGTATATGTATAAAAATAAATTTGGAATTAAATAATCTACAATGGTTGATATGCCATAAAACCAAACCAAACTGAACCAAACCCAGAAGCTGTCTTCGAAGACTTGACATCTTCGATTAGGTTAACTTAAGAAAGTAGCAGAGCAGTAGACTGGCGTTTTTGGTTATTCAATGGGTAACAACAGCATTATAAAAAATATCAAGAATGCTGGTCCTGATAAAGATATTAGGGATGCGGTTGAAACTACATTTAGAGAGAAAATGTATGTGTTATCTTAATGTTCTTGGTTTGTTTCGTTTTTTCGTTGTTTCATTCTCTCACTGTTCACTCAAAGCGGAGATTCTTCGTTCTTCATCGGACAATCTCTTCATGGATTTTTGGTTTTTCGTTTTGTGTATACATAATTGCCATCAAAAGAGAAACAGAAGCCGAATCATGAAATCTGTGATATATATGCTGGGGTTCATAGAACAACCCATCTCCACTTGTGCCTCGAGTGGGTGACACTTTTAAGTCGTGACCTCTGTAAGAATGTTCATGGTGAACGAGATCAAGTGTATCATGTTTGAGAAGAGTTGGGTTTTTTTCATATAATGAATGCTAAATTTTCAAGGAGGCTTGGTGTCTCTTGATCTCTCCTGAGAGTCAACGGATTCTACTGGTACGTAAAATAAAAAAGAAAAAAGAATAAAGAAAAAGAAGAGAATTATGGTACAGTTACGGCCAGAAGAAGAGAAAAAAAATTAACGTAACGAGTAATTAACAACTTAGCAGACATAGTAAGAAAGATGAGGAAGAGGACACGAATTATGGCGAGGAAGAAAGAGGAAGAGAAAGGAATTTCTAAATGAAGAAGAACATGACGGGTGGGGATCGGGTGGAAGTTGGATAAGTGAGAAGCCAGTATGTTTTGGTATCCATTATTGGTACTAGAGCCTCTTGCTCAGCCGGATGACACGTGCCGCGGTCTCTCCACCACTCCAAACTCCTGGTTTCCTCTCATCATCGTTCATTGCCTTGTAGTCAAAATCTGACTGGCTCTTTCGTAATTGTTTCTCCTGTTCTCTGCTGTTGAGCCCAAGTGACTAATTGAATTTACGCGTGCCTCCCCCTCTTTCTCTCTTTTACTCTCACTTTCTCTCCCAATACGTAACAGGCAATACACACACACACACACACACACACACACACACACACACACACACACAGAAACAATTATGCATGCACACACCTCCGCATCATGTATGCCTTTATTTGAAAGAGTATTGAGGGTGAAGGTGTTTACTAAACGCTTCACACATGGTAGACATAAGTGCATGCAACGATGCAATGGACTATCATTGTCATTCTATCATCTCTCTCTTCTTTTTCAACTTCTCTCTCTCTCTCTCTTTCTCTCTCTCACTCTGTCTTTCTCTATTACTCCTTCTACCACCAACTCCCTTTCTCTCTCTCTCTCTCTATCAATCTATCTATATATATACATATATATATGTATACTGCTCATAAGTATTTGAACAAAGACAATTTGCATTGAATTCTTTAGTTTTTGAGAGTTAAAAACAGACATGTTTCGGAAGAAGTTCTTGTCCATATTTTGTTAGATGGTCATAGGTTTATTTCTTGACTTTAACAGCATATCAACCTGTCTTGGGTTATTTTATTCCGAAAGGTTCAATGAGCTACATTCTTTGTAGATTTATATTTACATTTCTATGCAGTTGTTTCTTTAGAATCTAAATTTTTTTATGAACATAGTTGTACGATATTTAGTATTCATGTCTTATTTGGTTTCAAATAATTATTCTTATTCAATAATCATCATTTGTTTACTTAGTGTAATGGTTAACGCGCTGGACTACCAGCTTGAAATGAGTGAGTTCAAACTCCAGACGAATTATTATGTTCACTTTTGGACTAATAAGTTAGAGACCTTAGTCGAGGATGACACACAGGTTCCCTTTTCAATAGCTAAATCACCGAAGTGTAGGGGAGGGTGCTATTCCATTCCCTAGATTGCTCCACTTTACCTTTGATCCTTACCTTATAATGCTGAGTGTTAAACAAAACGGGATGAAGTACCATTTTTAAGTCTCTGGTATGACTCGACCTGAGATTGAACTCTGGTCTCCTGGACCAGTGGCTAACACTCTACTTATTAGGCCAATGGACTAATACCCTTCAGTAAAGGTATGAATCCCCAGTTATTGTTAAAGAGTACCACTACTATTCTTTTACAGGAATGACTTTAGCATCAAATAACCCGTGAAAGTTGATATACCATTATAGTTGTCAGTAAGCCATTTCAGATTTGGGTCACTATTCTTAACACAAAGAATATATATATATTTTTTTGATATCAGATATTCTAATACAAGGAATTTGCTCATAGTTGGATATTTGTCGCTGCCTCCCACCAGACACGACTTGACACAAGGTCAAAAGCCCGAAGGCCGATTAAAGTGGGGATAAAGGGGAGGGGAGGTCGGGAACGAGCCTAGACTCGAACCCTGCTTGTCTGTGCTGCTCATCGGCTCACTTAGTGCAATGTGAGCCTGATGAGGCAAGCAGTTTCACGAACCCAAATGTGGGTCCGGGCACGTATGCCAGTTTACGGCTTAAGCTAGACGCATGGTCTAGTGCCGTACAAGGGGGACAAAGGAGACAAAAATGCAGCTCGCCCACCCGAAGGTAGCCTAGTCGAAACTAGGTGCCTAATTAAAGGCCCCAAGTCTGCCATTGTTCCTTTTCCAGGGCCACGCTCCGGACCGAAGTCCAGAACAGGCCCCGAGGCTAATTTGCTCATAGCTGTATGTTTTCAAGTTTCGTTTGGAACGTTTTCAAATTTAAAGTCATATAAAACTTCATGGGTTATTTGATGCCCAATTATTTTCCTAGAACGAGAGGGACAGTACTATTTAACCCATAGCTTGAGAATGTGAGTGTTCATACCTTTACCTATAATATTAATCCGAAAGTGAACGTTATAGCACGATTAGATGGTTTGTTTTTTTTGTTTAATGACATATCAACCGTTGTAGGTTATTTAATGCCAAAGCCATTCTCCTAGAAGAACAGTAGTGGTACTATTTAACCCATAGTTGGGAGGATAAGGGGTTCATACCTTTCCCAAGGGTATTTGCCCGAAAGTGAACGTAATAGCGCGATTGGAGTACGAACTCGCTTACTACGATTCCGTAGTCCATCGCTTTAACCATTAGACCACGAGGACACCCCTTCAGCACGATTAGAGTTCGAACTCGCATACAAGGATGTCGCAGTCCAGGACGTTAGCTACTTCACCATACTGACTCTCCTGTATATTTTTAAGTATTCTTATCTAATACAAATAATTATCGAGTTTTAGTTAGTGATTTTTGTTTAATAATAATCATTAGTTTGCACACAATCATATGATGTCAAGTATCTTATGCTAATAAATACAAATAAATACAAATAATAATTTTGCATTCAGTCCTATCGAATAAGAATAATTTTTATACTGATTTACTTGACCCATAAAAATGACACTCACAAACTCTATTACCTCGAGTCAGAGTAGGGTTGGAAGTAATGACAATGAAGACGTAGTTCACACTCACAAGATCTCCTGAAGTGAACCTATGCTATCAGATGCAATTTAGATGCAATACCCAGAAGATCATTTCTGTTACGATCTTACACTTTTGTGGGGAATACAGCCAGCGTATTCTAGAAGACAGCTTTGGGGTCGTTTAGAAATCTGATATACTCTCGGAAACCATTCAACATGAATATGAGGGTTGATTAAAAAGTTCATAGTCTGACCAATATTATTTCTTGGTATGTGACCAAAAAAGGTACATTTTTTTAACATAGCTGTCTTCACATTTTTTCTATCGGTGTTGCAGTGCTTGGAGTCAATTGATCAAAATATTCGTCAGCAGAAAATATGGTATCATCATAAAAACTTTTCAGCCTACCCGTGTTCATATTTCGAATAAATGTTGAATTTCATTATTTTTCATATCATAAATCTATCTTTAAAAATGGGTCTTTAAGATTTTTGGGCTGGGTGACTTTTAAGATGTAATTTATTCTCTTTTTCGCAGCTTGACGCGAGATTACGACTGAGGGAATGTAAATGCACATAGAAAGGATTTGAACAATCTGTTTCTAGTAAAGATCATCAAGAGAGTGGGTTAGGACTAGGAGACCATGATATCACTTATTTTAGTCTTGAGATTAACAGACCTTCGTAAAAGATTTAAAAAAAAAACTTCGTTCAGCTCTTTTGCGACTGTTGCTTCATCAGAAAAAGACATGCCGACGGAACTTACTTGATAATGGTTAGCTTCCTCGAATTTGCCATAGAGTGTGGTCATTTTGGATGTCACATATTTTTCAGTTTCGACCAAACTATGCAATCGTAATTTAAAGAAATGATTTAGACAACGAAAATTTGATACCAAACTTATCTAAGGTTCGAACATGGCCAAAACATGGAAGCACTTTGCATGGCTCTAACACAATACGGTAGGTAATTACCAAGAAAGTTTACTTTTGGACCACTGGCCTAAGTCAAGCACTACTTTTATATAAAGTAAAGTTGGCGACCGTAGTCGAAGGCGACCCGAAGGCTCCCTTTTCAATAGCTACAACACCGAAGTTTAGGAGAGGGTCCTCCTTCTTTCCTTAGATTGCACCATTTTACGTTGATATGTACATCATGATACTATGTATTATAGTGTTAAGCAAGGAGCTATTAAGTACCATTTTTCGGTCTTTGTTATGTCTCGACCTGGGATTGAACCCAGTTCTCCAAGGCCATTCGCAAACATTCTAACCACAAGTCCAATGGTCCGAACAAACCTTGTAAATACTAAACTTAAATTGTAGAAACCTAAAAATATGGTACACTCAGTATGGATTAAGCTCATTCTAGAAGCCGTGGTTTTCAAGACTAGCTTACTTCTTTGTGTTCTTACACACACACACACACACACACACACACACATATATATATATATATATATATATATATATATATGCGAATGTAAAAATAACAGTATCAGTACTATTAATAAATCTTTCATCATATGATAACGCTGGTTTCGGTCCTGAAGCATCATTACCATAAATCCAGAGTTCCACAGCAGTAACTTACGAAATCACCAAACTTTGTTGGATTTACATCGTAGTGCGGGAATACCAGATCAATTCTGACGCAGCTTCTGTCTGATCTTAGAGTCTATTGATATATTTCCGTTTTTCTGTTGGTGACAAGCCGTGTTTAGTCAGATATGTAGAGGTCAAATTAGCAATAAAACCTCGGCATCCAACTTCAACGGGAAATATATCGGTAGTCAATCCATTTTGTACGCATTGCTCTTGCTGTTCCACGTACTTTTTCAGCTTACTTTGATTTTCCTTGTCAATATTTTCCACAAAAGAAACCGGTAACTCAATGATGTAAATTCTTTCTGAATTAACAAATCAGATTACAAGATCCGGATACGAGACAGTTAACGTTATCTCAGTTGGAAAAGACGAAATGATGTTCGTACTGCCATCAAACAATGAAGAATTGTACTTATTGGGAAAACTGAATTCTTGAATGCTTTCTTCTTCTTCTTCTTCTTCTTCTTCTTCTTCTTCTTCTTCTTCTATATATATATATATATATATACATATATTGCCAATCACTCTGAACGAGTAGGATGTGATACAAGGTCAATTTTAAGCCAATTTTACAGGTTTCAATTAAGAATTTATCTTCTCCTAGACTGGTTACCATACCAAAGTTAAAGAGTCAAGTCTATTCTATTTACCCATAGCTAGAGGAAGAACATTTAGATGCATAACTTTTCCTTGAGTATTAATGCTATATGAAATGCAGACAGCCTCGTCCAGGGTTTGAACTCTGGTAAAGGTGCCCATTTCATACGAGGGGAAGATATTACACTACAAGAATAATAATAATCATTATCATGTCACGCTGCCAACACGGATCTTCCTGACCCTCTCTTGCAATCCGTCTCTACCGTCCATCGCTCCCGGCTGGTCTTCCAGGCTACATCCAGTATCGGCCCAAAGCCGTTGTATATAGGTTCTAACTGGTTGTTCTACCTTTGCTCGTTCATGTTAAGGGGCATACGGGAGTATATCGCTAATGAGATCGTTTTTACTTCTCCAGCAGTGTCCCACATTTCTGGTTCGTCTAACTTGGATAGTTTCCGTGATGGGTGGTAGGTGGCCGTACAGCTGCTGTTTGGTTGGGTGTTGCCTCCAGGACTTGTTCAATACTGCTCACAACATTCTTGTGAAATTGTCGTCAAGCTTTTGTATGATAATAATAATAATAATAATAATAATAATAATAATAATAATATATATATATATAGAGATAGATAGATAGATATCAAGCTAATAGTGAATCGGCTTAGGAAATGCACATCCTGACTAGAGTTCAAATTCCGGACAGGGCTCTTTGCATTTTACATTGCGCTAATACTATTGGGACAGGTATGGTTTTGTTTGTTTTTCTTTTATGGCAGATCAACCATTGTAGGTTGTTTAAAGCCAAATCTGGTGTATACATGTATATCAGATATATATGGTTTATTAAGATAAGTCAACAAAGTTAAATATTTCTAAGTATTGCTATGGATAACAAACAATTCAATTAACCACCAGACATTTGTTTACACACATTTGAATGATCAAACAGTTCTATTTCAAACAATTTAATTTAGCATAAGTATGTTGTTTGTACTCAGTTTAATTGTCAAACATTTGTGTTTGACCCATAGATAAGAGCCTTTCAAATGCTAACACTCCAGGCCAGAGTGGACCGGGTAGCGATGGTAAGGAAAAGCTATTCCTCATCACCATCGGGAAGGGCATCATACCCCACTGCAGAGATGCAGTCGGTGTATTTTGGAAAGGCACGAATCCAATTATTTTCCCTTCAGCTATAGGTAAATAGTACTTCAGACCGAGTTCTTTAAGCAACCAGTGTAGAAGGAAAAATCAGAATTCAAATGTGTAATTTTCCGCTTGACAATTGACCTTGTGTGGTATCCTGCTCTTACAGTAGGATTGAATATATGTATATATACATATATATATATATATATATATATATATATATATATATATATATATATATATAGTTATGCGGTGGGGGCAAAAATAATACCAAGAACCCCAAGAAATCTTTCATCATTTGATGACCTTAGATTTAAAACTGCAGCAGTATTAGGTCTAATTCAGGTCACCACAGAAATACCTCACAATATCACTATTTTTGGTTGATTTTACATCAGAGTGCCATACAGATGCAGGCTCTTACTGGACGTAGACCCTTTTACAATCTTTTTTCATTTCTGTTTGTTTTTTTTGTTTTTGTTTTCACTAAGTTTTACTTTATCTAGAACACTAGCCTCAGGTTGCTGACAGTATTTACTGTTCCTAAGCTGTCACCAGTTTTAAAACTAAGTAGTCTCACGGTTGCTTAACTTTGTTGATTTGGTGCGAATCGACTTAACTTGACAGTTGTAAGAAATGCGGAAGTCTAATTGGCAATAAAACCTTGGCATCTAATTTCAGTAAGAAATGTAAAAGCAGCTCAGCCATTACTTTAACATTGCTCTCGCCGATCTTTTCCAACATACGTTGATGTGCCTAGTAGACAATTTCCTCAAAAGGAACCGTTAATTCAATGATACATTTTTTTTTAATTTAGTGACCAGATTACAAGATCAGAAAGTTGGGTAGAAAAGGTAATTTCAGCTGGAAAGGTAAGATGTCATCCCAGATCTTCTGAGACGCTTCAGTCTGTTCAGATATCAGATAAAGAAGTTTTATGATTATAAGTGACTCCTGTCATGTTTCCTTCTATGTAAATTATCTTAACTTGCTGTAGGCTAAATAAACATTATTGGCAGCGTCGCGACATCCTTTTAAAGCTTCAGTTGGGCCTTTAAGTGTATCTCGTTATATTTTTGATGGTGTTATATTATACTAGGGCACAACATGAAGATATTACCACGACATCGACAACGTCCTCCCCATATATATATATATATATATATATAAGGGTCATTCAATAAATCTACTTGTAGTGGAAAGCCTATGTTTAGTCCATTTGTTAACATTTTTCCCCTAAAATGTGCTTCTTTGTACACATTACACATTCTTCTGTAAATTTCACATGGTTTGCACTTGTCAGCGACCAAAAGTCTAATGACAAACCTCTGTTCAAGCTTGAATCAATATTTGATTTGCTGCAATTCTAAATAGCCTCAAAAATATCTTTGCGAGATCAATTTAATTTTTGCTATAACTAATTTCAAACTAGTTAGAGTTTATATTTGTTGAAAGAATTCTAAAAAAAATTATTTGGTTTAAAAAAAATCCACTTAATTATTGAATAATCGTCGTATATATATATATATATATATATATAGAGAGAGAGAGAGAGAGAGGAGAAGAAGAAGAAGAAGAAGAGAAATCGGAAGCAAAACAGAAGAATTCTCGTTCCGTGTCTCGCATAACCCATTAACAAGTGTCACTAATCATACCCATTCACTTCTACACAGGAGAATGCTGAACACCTGGCTGCGTATCTAAGTCTAGCTTTTCAGAGAAAGCTCACAACCTCTGAATGATCTTCGAGGCTCGCAGTATTTTTCATATGCATTACAACGGTCAGATATCAACACTTTGAGATTAACTGGAGTTGACAAGATGTCTTATATTGCCTTCATTAGGAAACTTATTCTCTGTGGGCTTATCTATTTGGTGTTATGCTGTGTATCAGTAAGTATTCTGATACGACAAAAGATTATGACAACCTGTCTAATAAGGCTTGAGCCCTTCTGTCTTCCTGAAAAATAGTTCTTATTCAGTTCGGATGGGGTATACAAAACCTTTCAGTAAAGTTGCGAGGTAAAAGCTCATGCAAAAAGTTTGAAGAAATCTTGGACAGGTTCTATAAAACTTGAAGTAGGTATTTGTAGTCTTGGGAAAAGACGAGATCATAATAATATGTAAAACATTGGTTCGATTTCTGGTTTCAATGACATAAACAGGGGCTTGGAAGGATCCTGTAAATGGTCTTACTTATTCTTTTCTTGACTATACATGGATTTCCACATATTACGTGGTGCCTTCAATTAGTTTCCAGACATTTTTTGTACTGGCATTTAGAATTGTCGTAGACTCTTGAAAATTCACTATGTTATTGCTATACATCTAACGAGATGACTGGCCAATTTCTATGATTTCAGGTGCAAAGGAACAGATACAGCAGGAATTGGAATACACCCTACTATAGCCTGATTGTCACAGCTGGTAAATTTCAAAAATGCAATATGGACGTGAGGACACTTTAGAAAAACGATATGCAATAAAATTCTGTTTTAAACTTGGAAAAAATGCCACAAAGACGTATGGAATATTTCAGACTGCTTTTCGACCATTTTGCATGAATCGAGCATCAGTTTTTGAGTGGGTTAAGAGATTCAAAGAAAGCAGAGAGTCTGTCAGGGATGATGGGAGGTGTGGGAAGAGTAAGGAAGTCAATATAAGAGAGTTGATTGGCCAAAGGGTTAGGGTTACTATGTTGAGGTTTTAAGGGAGTTCAGGAAGAGATTCCTAGGGAAGAGGCCAGCACTCTTCAAATCGGGTCAGTGGCATTCCCACCAGGAAAATACACCAGTCCACAACTCCATCCTTGTCACAGACTATTTGAATAAGATGGCCATCAAAACAGTTCCTCAGCCTCCCTATAGTCCAGGCCTACTCCCTGTGACTTTTAGTTACTCCCTAAGGTCAGAGGCTGTCGTTATGAGACAATCCATGGGGACTTCAAGAAGTCGTTGGAACGGTAGAACAAGTGCATTGCAGCCTGAGGAGATTACTTTGAAGGGGACTAGAGTTTCATGTGTGTAGTATCAATAAAATTGCCCACACGAAAAAAGTCTGGAAACTTATTTAATGATCCTCGTACAAGTATAAAGACACTTTAAATATGCAACATTGTTTCCATTGCAATTTGAATTATTTCTTGTCTGAAAGCGTTATTTTCCAATTGTTTATGGTTTCGATTCGGTTTCTTTGTTTAATAGCATAATTACCTTCGAGGACATTTGATGTCAAATCCTATCCTTGAAGAAGTGCTATTTTATCAATACTTACTGGGATAAGAGAGTTCATACTTTTCCCCAAGGATATTAATTCAAATGTGAATGTAATAGCGCAACTAGAATTTTACCTCTCTTACTAAATGTCGCAGTCCAACACTTAAGCCACAACGTCTTTGAGAATCAATCCCTCATTTATATCTAATTGCTTATATAACATAGATCATAATTGCAGAGAAGTTGGGTTCCGAGGTAACATTTAGTGATATAATTATATTAATCCTTTTTCGTTAATTGAATTTTATTATTTAGTTTTGTAAGGCTTTGAACTACTCGATGTCACTTGGTTCAGATGTTATCGTCAGACGGGGTACTTGCATGCCCACGCGGAAAGGATATGATAATCATCATCTATCATAATATACTCCCAGAGAAGAAATGGGGTTGGACGCATCGGGGAGTGAATTGAGTAGGTGTGTGACGTCATGCCCGGAAGAGATGGCCTGAAGATTTCAGGATTTCGCAAAGACGAGGAGTTAAGGTTCGACTGTTGAAGCGAGCGGTTTGGTTTTTCGAATCTAATAAGATCAGATCAGCTTGGGTCTCGATCGACAGAGATGAATTGAGATCTTATACACCCCAAGATGCACCGCACCAGGGTGGGGTGTCAGCATAATATGGTTAGCATAGGTTTTTATGCATTGTGTCTCTCTCTCATGTCGCCAAGGGTGGACGGTAGAAATAGGTAAACCCGTTCGTAACAAAAATGACAGAGTCCACCTGTATTATTATTATTATTATTATTATTGATATCATAATGGCTATATAGCAATAGTGCTCATTGAAATAAAACGCAGTGTCCGATTTAAATATGATGCTGCAATCGTCGAAGATTGTTGGCATGAAGGGATGTACCTTCCAAATCAATGATAGGAGCCAGTATTTCTCAGAAAAACTCGTGTGAATCCATAACTCTGCTTCTCTTGGATTGTTGTTTTCCCAGTGTGCATTCTGCTACAAGAACTGTCCAAGAATGATGACGCAGTGGTACTCTACTCTCTAGCTTACGCGGGAAGAAAGCAACGCTCGTCAGACCAGGAAACCTTCCGTTTCCAGATATTCCAATTTTAAAGCTCATGTGGTCATCCAAGACAGTTTTAGCAACTATCATCATTGTCATGACCATCACCATGCTGATAGCATGGAGTCCCTAGACAGTTTCCTTCCATCCATTCCTATTGTCCATAGGTTCTGACTGGTCTACTTATGCAGACTATAACCAAATGAAGATATTACAGATACAGACTACGTGGACAATGCAAATACACCTGCCCAAGCCGAATCCCTGCTTCACAGCCTGGAGTAAGCAACAAAAAGCATTGGTCTCTACGCGAACACAGATAAAACGGAATCCATGAATCTTAAACAAGAAGGAGCCATCTTCACTGAGCCATGCCTCTCAAATAATTGGACCGATTCACATACCTTGTTTATATCATAGGAGTTAAGTGATCGTTTTGTTCAAACAGTATGTAGCATTCTTCTGTAGTTCTCAGCTATTTTTTTCTCCATATGTTTCAATTAGAGTCCATGTGGTGCATCCGCACAATAGCATCGACCTTGAAAGGTATCCCGTTTTATTTTATCAGGAAGGTCAGATTTCTATATGATCGAAAATCAGTCAATAGCAGTCTACGCTTTCATTATTCGTATTTTGACATCGTTTTTATTAAAAAAAAATATTACTGCCGAGAAAGACATGCTGGCGAAGTAAGGATCAATTCATAAACGATGTTCTCTTATGGACAGACACGCCAATGTTGGCCAATCAGTAAAAACCTACTTACATCAGCTCTGTGCGGACGGTGGATGCAGTGTTGAGGATTTTCTTTTAGCTATTGGCATGAATTAATATCGTTATTCTGATTCATGGGTTACGCAGTCCCAACCGTAACAAGTTTCGATCAAGACTATACAAGGTAAAAGCTATGAGCACCTCTGAGATAAAATCTACTGAAACGAATCAAAAAGAAAACAAAGAAAAACTACTGGTGATAACTTTCATGGATTTTTATATAGTAATATCATGGCTCATAAACCAGGCGCTAGTGGTGTAATAGGTATCGTCATAAGAAATGGACACAGCGACTCGAGTTCAAATCCTCAACAAGACTGTTTGTATTTCACATCGCGCTAATACCCTTGGAAAAAGGTATAAATCTAAATATTCTTCCTCCAGCGATGAGTAAATAGTAGGGTAGACTTATTTCTTTAATCTTAGAATGGCAACCGGTCTAGGAGAAGGAAAACTGGGAATTCGAAACTGTTAAACTCGGCTTATAAAATTAACCTTGCCTCACTTCCAGCTTGTGCGGAGGGGTTGGGTAAATGCACACACACCAAGTTCTTCTATGAGAGCAAAAATCGCTCAAATTCTTACTTCTACCATTTAACTAGAACACATAACATTATCATCCCATGCATACCTTCAAAATATAGTGCAAAATCGGCACTACGGTTTCTCCTAATATTACACACTATCGAATCCCCACGTGGAGTGTTGGTGTCACTCGACGCTGAAAATTTATGTAGCACTGTTCTGCTCGACGGAACTCTAAACATTATTTATACCAGTGTGTACAATCATGCCTCACTACCACTTCCAAAAATTACAGCTTTTTTTCTCTTAAAAAAATTAGTTCGTACAAGAACCACATATGTTCCAGGTTATTTGGTTAGGTTATTTGGTTTAATGACATATCAACCCTTGATGGTTATTTAATGCCAAATCCTGTTTATATATATACATATATATATATATATGTATATATATATATATGATGTGTACATAAATGAATAGTTTGTATGTAACTTTATTTTTAAATCAGTTAGCGTTCATTTCTTAGCACTCAGTTGAATTATTTCAAGTATTGCTATTTAACATTTGTAATTCTATTAAACTACTATTCCTATTTAATATGAATAAATTGCACACAGCGGCTTTCAAATGACTAATAATAATTAACCCTAGCAAATGATTAAATGAATGACCCCTTGATTGGACCGTAACAGATACTCCCACTCCGAGTGAACCTGAGAGTAATAGTAATTAATGGGTACTTCACATTCTTCAAACTTCAAGACTGGAGCCTCACCATCAGATGCAGTTTGATGCCTTACTAAGGACACTAAATGGTTTCAAAAATTGCTAAGACAAATAATTCGATCCAACGTTTGTTTGCATACACTTACATGTTTCAAGTGTTGCTATTTAAAACGTATGAATGATTCTATTTAATATTAATCATTTGCTTGCGCCCAGTTAAATGATTTCAAGTGTTGTAAATAATTGAATAATTCTATAAAATCCATAGATTGCACCTTAACATATACTACCACTCTGCGTCAGAGTTGGCTTGGGCGTAATGGCAATGAAAAGATACTTCACATACCCTAAAGTTTCAGGACAGGAACCTCACCAACGGATTGTTTAGTTTCATATCCAGGACACTAATTGGAGGATTGGATCTTATTCCTGTACAGAAATGCAGTCGGGGCGTTCTACATCCCCATTCGACAGGGCGTACAAGAGTTCCAGTTTACGATGTTAATGGAATTATATATTTACAAAAGGGTCAGTATCGGCAGCTCTTTCGAATTCAACATCCTCAGAATTTAATATATCAAATGATGAAAACGTCGTTTTCGATAAGCTGAAAAATCCATATGTCCGAGACTTCGATGATACATTTATTTTAAAATGTCTTCAATAATAGTTAACGTTCTTTTCACATCATCATTTAGAGAGAAATTACGTTCCCTTGTTTAAAACCAGATAGACACTCTCTCTCTCTCTCTCTATATATATATATATATATATATATATATATGTATATATGTGTGTGTGTGTGTGACAAATTTATAACTAATTTTGATATTACACTTCGTAATAGCAGAAGTTTTCTAGCTCTTTTCCTTCTTAACTTGAAATCTTTTTCAAACAGTTTAATTTCGTACTATTTTCCTTCTAATTATTTGAAAAATTGTCTCTTTGCAGAATTCTTTGCACAATTTCATCATGCCTCCAGGCTTCTTTCTTAGTGCAGTAATTCAGTGCTTTTAGTTAGTCCTACTCCACATCGTAGGACTGATTTATTACTAATTTTTTTATATAATAGGTGTGTTATTTTTTTTTCTGCAGCATACATACGCACATGTGTGGTATAGTTATACTTGACATTGTGCAGGGAATAGTTAGCATTTGATAATTTTTCCTTCATCCATTTTACACAAGCGTTTCAACTAGTAATGTTACTTATAATACATCAAACTTTAAGTCATTGGGACTACATAAGGAGGTGATAAAAAGGTTTTTTTGAGATTCCCTCCTGATCACCGAGGCAGTATTTGAATACTTTCTTGATTTTAGATAAATGTTTTCATATGATTTGTTTATTCCCCTATATATACATATATATACATAGTCATTATTTTTTATGGTATGTTACACTCGTCCCATTATATATATATATATATATATATATATATATATATATATATATATATATCCTACTTGTATGGCTTAAGCTTTAAATTTACATCTTATCTTTAATATTGACACATTGGACGCAATGCAGTACTCATATCTTTCAGCAGTTTGAAAATTATGTATCTTATCGGCCGACAAACGTAGTAAAAATATTTTCCTTCTCCCTGGTGACGAGTGTCATCTATCTTGTTCCGTGAATGGAACATGAAACCTTTTGTTCTCTGTTCTGACCTCTTTGCATTATCGCCATATCCTTTCCCGTCTGCAGAAATACCGAGCTCCATGTCGACGTGAGGAAACTAATGTGAGACTGTTCAAATAACACATCCCACAAGGTCCTTATTTCTTATATATATATATATAGATAGATATACATATGTGTGTGTATGTGCTTGTGTGTGTGTGTGTGTGAGAGAGAGAGAGAGAGAGAGAGAGAATAAAAATAGAGTAAAAACTTTTAAGTAAAGAAAACCTGTAAAGGATGGAGTTGCCAATTTGGCTTTATGGCAAAGAGTAAAGGTTTAGGGTCTCAAAATGCGGGAGACATTTTCTTAAAAGTTATTGATTGCACATAGAAGAGGTCAAGCCAGTTGACCGACTGCTTGCCGTGCTGAGGAACCATGGTTGAATCTGTCCGATCGAATAAATAAGTAAATAAAATGAAAGGGTACTAAAAAGGAGTGTGTCGAGTCTGGTGAGGTAGGAGTCTTGTTGGCGTCAGGATGCGAGATGAGCATTTCTTGACTAAATCCGAAACAAGATGGTGCTCAGTTTGCCGAATGTGGGTGGTTGCGGAAGACAGCCGCTTCTGCGTCGAGAACCGCATTTGGAGAAGCTGCCATGTTGTGTAGGCTTGGCAGAGCTTTTGACATTTCTTCGAGACACTCAGAGAAAATGTTAGAAGCTGTCCACTTCAGCAGATATCTTTTTTTCTTCTTTGCCTGTCGATTGTTTAAAAAAAAAGCGAAAAAAAAAATGTAAACAGGAAAGCGGAAAAATTTAGACGATAAAAAAACTGTGTTTCGAGAATCAACAACGGCATTAGAATAAAATTGTATTTTTCCCGCCATTTTTCTGTATATATGACGTACTTCTGCCGCTGCGTTTCTTTTCTAAACTCCAACGTATTTTTTTATGCTACGAAAACACAATACCAGTGGATTGGAAAGACACAATATTCTTCGGAATATTGCCTGCTTGAGATTAACACTTTTTGTTCGTTTATTTTTTTTCATTTATTTTGCACTTTTTTCTTCGAAACTTTCTTTACTTTAACTTTCACTTTTATTATCCATTCTTAATCTTTTTACGAACTTTTCTGCCTTGTAATTTTTCTATTCTTTTTTGTCATTTTCTGTCTCCACAAAGTAACCTCGAAGTGGGGTGTGGGCTGATCTGGTACTCCATACACGGATAAATTAATAATTATCATTGCTTTCAATTTTGCTCAAAATCAGCCAATATGTTTCTGTGAAAAAACAGTTTTATTTTTTGTACCATGTTTATCTTATTTTAGCCAGAAGAGCAAAATCCAGCAATTGACAAGTTCTTTTCTTTTAAATTATTACTAGGTCTGGTTTTCTAACGAGGATTTGGTGATATGTATGTAACTCAAAGTCCCCGAGAATTTTTATTCGTCTCATTATCTAGGATATATTCTGGTTTGTGAATACACCATTTGTCAGTATGGTCAAACTTTAATCTCTTGCACAATTCTCAGAGGATCACTTTTTCTACCCAGTCGTGCCTACCTTTGAATCTTTTTTCGACGGCTTGTTGCATTTGTCTATTATGTAAGTAACTGTTTCATCTCTATCACAACATAACCTACATTTGCTGTTCTTCAGTGTATTATCACATTTTGCTTTGATATTAGTTCTTATGGTATTATTTTGTGCTGCTAGTAGTAAAAGATATTCTCTTTTCAGATTTTCAGGCCATTTTCTTAGTTTATCGCTTGATGTATCTATCCAATTGTTCCTATGCTTTCTGTTTAGTACAACCCTTTACCGGGTCGATTCCTTAGTGTCTTTCATCTCAATTATTATTATGGCAATTGCAAGTCTTAATATTATCACAATTTTGTGTCGTTCTTATTTCTTCCAGTATTCAACTCTGCGATTTTTTCACACCAGTAGTAACTGTTCATTATAAGTGATGTCAAGAAATACAAGTATAAGTGATGTCTAGTAATGATTTGGCCCTACGCTCACCACGAATGTTTACAGTATTTAAACAGACATCAGCAGGGCTGTACACGGGGTGATATCAATTCTTTCTCGGAATTCCAGTCCCATAATTTTTTCCAGGTTCTTTGGGATGATTCAAATAGATTCATGATTTGTATCACAGTCACCTTTATATTTCATAATTATTTCCCGCTCTTTTTATTTAGTTGGTATTTCAATTTTATTTACTGTGCATTATTGGAACGACGGAGTCAACCAGTTGACAAGTTCTTTTCTTTTATTTGTCTAAATTTCTGAGTTTAAGTTTGATAATTTTAATCATTCAGTGCATTCGGACTATTGTTTTCATCTTTATCTTTCGGCCGATGCGTCCTTCGGCCTTTTCAAGGAGTTCGAACTCGGGAGCCTACACAGAACTTAGTACCGAACCATTTATTTAATCCACGTGGGTTCTAATTCAGATAACCATAACCAGGTCCAAGTGTGGAGCTATTGTAACTATTTCTTGCTATTTACCTGTAGTTATGATTGAACCTGCAACCTCCAGATAATATCACTTGAAAGCTCTTTAACTGAAAATCTATACCTGTTATGCAATGTGTTCTTTTTGTCTGGTTTTCTGGTTAAGATTGGAAATCTTAAAATCCTAGAGATATTTTCATATGCCTGGACAGATTCTATGTCTGTACATATACCACTCGTCTTTGCACAATATCATTGTTTTACAATTTCTTAGGAAGTGCCCGTGGTGTAATGGTTATCGTCGCAGGAATTGGACACGGTGACATGAGTTCAAGTCCTGGACTGATTGCATTTCACATAGCACTAATACCCTTAGGAAAGGTATGAATCTAATTATTCTCCCTCCAGCCATGGGTAAATAGTAGGGCAGACTAGGTTCTTCAGCCTTGGTGAGGCAACTAGTCTAGGAGAAGGAAAACTCTGAATTCAAACCTGTTAAACTCCGTTTAAAAAATTGACCTTGTGTCATATCCTGCCCGAGCGGAGGGGTTGGGTAAATATGATAATTGTTTTACAACTAATTTCTATTTCCTTGATTTAATAATTTTGTTTTCCTCTTTATCTTTGTGTTATTTGTATTGATGATATTATTGGTTATTGTCGAATCTACTTTCTTTCCCTATTCTTGAAACATGTAATCTGTTCACGTTATTTCATGGTGCAAGGTTTTATGCATTATATAAGTTTCAACGTTCTGTCATTCATTTTTTCTGAGTTCATCCCTTGTCCTCTTTAAGAAGAGCTCGGGGTATCTTCACGGAGAGATTGCGCAGGTATTTTATTCTTTTGATTGGATTCCTGCTGCAGAGTTTGGTTTTCACGAGTTTCTTTGCTCTTCTGAAACAGACCATTCTGTCGTTTTCTTTTGTCTTTCTGGTGTTTCTAATATTTCCAGGTACTTGTAGCTTTCTTTGCCTTCGTGCATTTTGATGCTTTCCTGGTTACAATTTCTTGTGTTGTTATTGCTGTTGTTTTATTCATTACAAATCTAATGCATTTCTCAATTCTGATATCCATCTCAGTGCTTTAACTGTATATTCTGTTCGTATTTGGAGTTCATCTCACTAGTTGATGGTATTTCGCTAGATTCTGAGTGACAGTAAGTCTCTTCAGCTCTCCAGGATTCTTCTCAGTAATCTGGCTGATCTTAACAATACTGTAGTTTGGATAGTTTCGGCTCGTCCTCCAACTTTCATCTCCTCTAGCTCCCTTTTCAAGCCTTCGGGGATCATTCCAAGTGAACAAATTACAATTGGTATCACCGTCATCTACATGTTCCATAGCTTTTTTTAGTTCTCTGGCAAGGTTTAAATACTTGTCTTTTCGTTTTCTTTGATTTTAACTCCGTCGAGACGACAAAGACCCCAATTCGATAGGTTCTCTTTATTATTATTATATTTTTCTCATTAGAGTGTTTCACATCAGCGTTAGCTGATGGTTTTTCACTGGATTCTGAATAACAGCAAGTCTCCTCAAGTGCTGGGTTGTGCATATACCATTTGTTTGTATGGTCGAACTGAAATTTCCTGCACATTTCCCAGTGGATCACCTTGCCGACCCAGTCGTGTCTCGTCTTGTACTCCTTCTGTGCTAATTTGCTGCATTCGCTTATTATGTGATTGATCGTTTCGTCTCTGTCACCGCATAGCCTACATTTGCTATTTTGTTGCTTCTTATCTATTCTCGCTTTGATAAGATTGATTCTTATGGCGTTGTCCTGTGTTGCTATTAGGAGGGATTCCGTTTCTCTCTTGAGGTTTCCTTTTCTCAGCCAGGTCCAGGTTTTCTGGTGTGAGATGTTGTTTATCAGACATTTAAAGCGGCCATAGAGTTGTTTTTCCTCCCATTATTATCATTATTATTATTATTATTATTTCACTCCTAGTGAATTTTTTCCACTCGAGGTAGCTGAGTGTCTTTCTCAGGAATCTGAGTGACAGCATGTTTCACCCGGTCTCTAGGACTCGTCTCAGTATTCTAGCCAATCTTAATGCTGTAGTCTGGATTGGTTCGATTCGTCTTCCGATATCTCTCTATTCCAATTATTATTATTATTATTGTTAGTATTATTATTATTGTTTTTTGTTGTTGTAATTGTCATTGCTGTTACACTCTGTGAATAAAACGAAAAGCAATTACCTATCAGAAATGATAAAAAGTAGTCCAAAACCTGTTCAAGAATCGATCACCTTTCTGCCTTATTCGATATATAGACAACAACGATTGTATATATATATATATATAGAGAGAGAGAGAGAGAGAAGAGAGAAGGGGGAGAGAGCTAGAAAGATAGAGAGAGAGAGAGAGAAAAGGGGAGCTAGAAGGTAGAGAGAGAGACAGTGGTAGCGAGTATCAAAGAATGAGAAGAGGAGGCGGCGGCGGAGGAGGAGGAGAGAGAATCAATATGAGGACAAGACACTCGCTGAGGGAAGGGAATAAATATGTCGTTCTAGATCTTGCATGGAAGTAAAGCGCAGTTGATTTAGGACACATGGGATTAAGAGACGCAGGAGATTGGCTGACAGAAAGAAGTGAAAGGACCGGAGGATGAGAAGGCGAATTTTGTGGGGTTGATATCCATCTTGACGTCGTAAAATGACATCACAAGAGAATAAGCTTTACAATTCGTCTTATCTTGACTTGGATGCGTGTAAAGAAAGTAAAACGCTACAATATATATGAATTTACACTATATATATATATATATATATATAGCTATCACAGCAAGTCTGTTACAAATTAGATTATAAATAGTAAAGTCACATACGCAACATAGATGTTCCTGGCTGTGTTTTAAGCTGCCTGTGAGCAATTTTTATCCATAACACACACACACACACACACACAAACTTACACACAACGCACACACACATACAACACATACATACACAATGCATACATGTACACACATAATACACATACGCAAACACACACACATACACACAACACACATAACACATACGCACTAACACAAACATACACACACCACACACACTCATACAACATATATATATATATATATATACAACACACACACACACACACAACACACATACACAAACACACACACTCATCATACACACACATACACAGGTATTCCCGCGCTGACATACACTAGCACAATATGCAGACTTAGTCTTACTTTTCCATGTATACACAAGCACGACCGACTTAGATATTTTACACAAAACATGTGTTCTCTTATCTTTAAATGTGTAAGTGTTTATCATTGTGCACACGTGTATTTCGCATTATATACATAATGTAGTTGAATAATTTGCCATATTTATAAAATAAGATTTCTTCATAGTTGTGATAAAACATACGTAGATTTAGGTTTCAATGTAATCACTTACCCTGAAGATTTCATCGGTCTGAAACTGACTGATACAAAGACACTGTAAATACGCTACTGTATAAATGAAACACATAAAGATAGACCTAGTTTGAAACTACACAAGAATGCTACGTTTCGAACGAATCCCAGAAGCAGCATCCCAAAAAACAGCAGCTGTACTGCCACTTACTTCCCATCTAACAAATCATCCAAGTAAATCGAACAAGATATGCTGAACACTACTGGTGAAGTAAGTACGAACTCATTAGCGATATTCTTCTTTTGACTTCTACACATAGATGTGTCAATGCTGGCCGACTAGCAAGCACTTACACATATCGGTTCTATGCAGACACTGGATACTGTCTAGAGGACCTACTAGGAGCAATGGATGATAGGGACGGATAGCGAAAGAGTGTCATGGAACTCCATGCTATGAGCACAACTTGATGATTATGATATATATATATATACCAGACACAATATCCCCATTTCAAAGTGAAATTTTCTCAACTCCGATATGTTATCATACTGTTGTATGGTGGCTCGTACCAGGTGAATTCCGGTATTACAGAGAATAAAAGACGTCGTGTTTCTTAAGCACAGTCAGTACTGAAAGATCTCTGTTAGTAGTAAGACCAACTTCGGACGTAACACCAACAGCGCGAGACTTATTATATTTGTTGGTCTATACCACTTCAGTTAATAAATAGTTAACTCTATTTCACTGTGTTTCTCTTCCTTACTACGATACAACACATACCAAAAACAAAAATAGAAACAAATACAAAATAACGATAAACTGATCTTGACTGATTTGATTTCAAATTTTGGTATATATATATGTATATATATCCTCCTTATTGCCCGGTTGGCTGGGGAATGCGTAAGATCCCTTCATTACCATTACTCCCAAGTCCACTCTGATCCGGAGTGGTAGCACCTTGTGGTACTATGCTTGTCACGGTACTTTATTATGGCCTTGGCTCCGTGACTACACATGCGATTTCAGGTATTTTCTTTATCAATCCACTCTCTTCCCACGTTGTGTTTAAAAGATCCACAGATGGTGGATGACACAATATATCCTGAACTTCAGACGGTCGGGGTGATTTGTTGGAACAAGTTGCCTGGGTGTTGGCCGCTCAAAGACAAGAAAAACTCTTCGTTAACAATTAACAAGTATTTATTGAAACACAACGGTGTAATAATAATAAACACCATGTATATATATATATATATATATATAGAAAGAAGGCGAGAAAGAAATGGTCGCTTTTGTTGCGTTTGAGAGGTAAAAAAATGAAGTATTTGGCTGGTGCCGTTTTTCTATCATGTGCTATCAGTGCCAGAGTGAACCTGGGAGCGATGGCAATGAAGGGTTACTTCTCCAAAGCTTCGGCATTACTGGAACCTTACCATCAGATTGCTTAGTGTCATATCCAGGACACTTGTTGGGAGGGGTCTTATCCTTCTGCAGAGACGCAGTCGCTGTATTCTACAGTCCCAGCAGACTGTGCTGCAGTAAAGAAGGTCATGCTGATAGTCCTCAGGGACATGAAAAGACACAACCCAATTAAAATCCAATAAAAAGGTGCAACAATAATCAGTACCTCCTATTGCCAACTCCTTAGGGAACGAAGCCTGTTGTATATACGAGACGCACATTAGAATTCTGACTTTGAAGGCTTGCTGAGAGTTGATAACATCTTCAAGAACAAAACAGCTTTTTCTTGGTTTGAATGTGTTGTGCCATTTGCTGTAAATATAATTCCTTTGAATAAACAAAACACCCGGATGGTAGCTTTTATACCTAAATTAATAACATATAAATATACATACTAGAAAAACCCACCATAGATAACTAAATATGGTAATTGGGTCATTGCGAACTGCATTACTTTTTGTTTTACTTTTGCCTCTTCTCTTTGTGTTGTATTAGCAGAGAAAGACAACAACACTGATGTATAAAAAATATAATCAGATAATTTTCTTTTAGAGTCGAAGAAGCTGAGCTGCACACACAGGGGCCGAGGTATGAATCCGCGGTGAAGCCTCTTCTCTCGAGTCGGGTTGAAAATACATAATATCCCGGACGTCCAAGCAAATTCTCCTGGTCACTTTTCTTTCTAGCATACCACGTTCACATTACACATAATCACGCTTCCTCCTCACATGCCACCCACGCAATTTCTGCAGCATTACCGCAGAGAACACCCGCGTTTGGTTTACGTTAGGTACCAGGTGTATATCCTATTATTTTCACTCCCATTGTCCGACTTCCGCAGCTACATCGATAGGTATCAAAAGGAGTTTTCAAGTCAATATCCAACATTTATTGGAGGGTGGCTCAAAAGCTCCTTTTTCTATAGCTACTACACCAATGTGTAGGAGAGGGCGCTACTCCACTCCCAGGATTGCCTCACTTTCCCCTTGACCCTCATCTTATAGTGCTGGTGGCAAAGCAAGGCGGTATCAAGTACCATTTTTTGAGTCTTTGGTAAAACTCGACCTGGAATTGAACCCCTATCTTCCGTACCATTGGCGAACACTCTACTCGTTAGGCCAAGGACTTAGGAAAGAATGATGGAGTCTAATTAGACCTTCCTAGTTAATAGTAGTCCATGATTATATACATGCATCTATTCAGGAAGCAATGAATGATTCCAATTTTATATTTCGTAGTTAGCAGCGTTCCACGATAGTAATGATGCTTCTTTTTTGGCAGGAGTTAAGGATTCTTATTTTCATTTCAGAGTTTTTTTTTATTATATCGAGAATTTGGGCGATTGAATGAGGACATTTAGTACAAAGATCTCATAAATTATTCAATTTCACATTTGTTTCCAAATTGTTTTATTCTCTAAGTTAAAAGATTTAAACGTGTTGCTGAAAATAATTTTCTTACTGTTTTTGTTATGATACAGTTGCACTCAAATATAATAAGAAAATTTGTAATTGATAGACTGATAGAGGGAAGACTGGAAAACTAGTATAAAGGCATCGGTCATGTTAATTTTGAAAATCTTTTAGGTGAAAGAATTAAAAAGTATTATTAAACTAACCCGGTCTTCACGAGAAGGATATGACATAAGGTCAATTATGATACGGAATCTAAGAGGTTTGATTTCAGAGTTTTCCTCTTCTTAGATCGGTTGCCATACCACAGTTAAAGAGCCTGGTCTAATTTATTAGTGCTAATATCTAGAATTAGAACTATGTGAAATGCGAACAACCTGGTCCTGGATTTGAACTCGGGTCGCCGAGTCCCTTTCTTATTACGATGACCATAACACCACAAGTGCTATCTTTATATTATTCTGTATGGCTTAATTGCCACAAAAACTGTTATAACGACTCCTGATGACACTGATGACACTATTTAGGAAGAAGTGAATGATTCTAATTTACATTTCACAGTTATTTCTGTGTTAATATTCTGCGTGGATACAGACACCACAAAAGTTATAAGAACCAATTTTGATGGTATTGATGCTTTTGACTTTAGAGGAGGGGTAGACTTCTTATTAGCATTTTATGGTTATCGCTGTTGTATTGTTCATCACAAAAGTGATGATAATTCCTTCCAATGACACTAATGTTTCTATTTAATAAGTAGTAAATATTCGAAGTTGAATTTCCTATCGAGAATTTCAATGATAAAATAATGAGATTCAGACACCACAAAATTAGACTTAAGTTATAAAGCTACTTTGTGGTCCTATGCTCGTCACACAGCCCAATGTGGTGTGGCTACAAGTCACTGAACTTGTTGTAGCTCTTGTGTTCGTGACTACCACATTTGCTTCCAACTGTTTGCTTTGTCAAGTCCTTCCGTGCCCACGCTATGTTTGAAAGATCCACGAAGCGGGGTTGACCCAATTCAGCCGGATCTTCTTCTGACGGTCAGGTAATGTGAGTGGCTAGATTGTCTAGCAACTCAAAGAATAGAGAAAACCCGTTGTTAACAAATAACAAATTTTTTTTTTTTTTATAGAAACACGTTTGTGAGACAATAAATCACAAGCAAACAATGTTTGCTTTCCTGGCCAAAAGAAGAAAAAAGAATATCGGGAGAGGAAGAGTGACGATTAAAAATATAAAATTAAATAAATTTGCTGACCTTTAAAATCAAAAACAATTGTCTCGCACTTACCTGACCTTTAAGAACAATCAAGCAGCTTTTTAGGTCAATTTAATCTATGAACAAGAAGATACTTATTTTAAGGATCTTTTTGGTTTTTGAGATACATATATCAATTTTCATATATTTCATAAATTCTAATTTTTGTATATCAATTAAGTATTTAACCGTCGTTTTATGTGGTTAAGCGGATATATGCGAACAAAACAAATGTGATACATAAGCGTTTAAAATTATTTTGCTTACGCTAGTTTCTTCGTGGCTGTGTGGTAGAATCTTGGGTTGGCGTTTGAGTTAGCCGCGTTTCGATCCTGTCTAGTCACACTAAAGAGTTGTGATACAACAAAGCAGTCTGTCTGTGGATGATTATATATATTGTATCGTCCATAAATAACCGTACCGATTTTTGAAACAAATAATGATTTTTTAAAAACTGTATATACAATATAGATAAGACGGAGGGTCTATGTAGTGTAATGGCTAAAGTGCTGGATTCCTGTCCTGAAGTTTTCGAGTTCGAACTTTAGATGCGCTATTACGTTTACTTTCGGACTTAAAACCTATCTGAAGTTATGCACTTCCTTATGACTTAAATAGTTTCACTGCTGTTCTTCTACCCATTGGCATTAATTAACTCACAGAAATTTATATGTCATTAAACCAAAAAAAACAGGCAAAATACATGCATCAGTTGTACACCATTAAATTAAAACAAAATTAGAATATGAATATACAGTAATCCAAAAATAAGTACACCGCATATATATTCAAGCATTTCAGTCTTTGTTACCAATTTCGTTTTGCTGTAGAGTTTGATCAAAAATAATTCTCAACAGCATCCATTTGTGGGTGAATGTTGGTCAACAAGAAATAATAAAATCCTGGTATACAAGAAAATCAAATTTTTATAAAATATTGACAGAATGTACTTACTTATTGACGAGTGGAAGTCTTCGTGACGTCGTAGCTAACGTGCTGGATTGTGGCATCGTAAGAAGCGAGTTCGAACTCCAGTCGGACTATTATGTCCGTTTTCGAGCTAATATCCTGGGGAAAGGTATGAACAGCCATATCCACCAGCTCTGGGTTAAATTGTACTACTACCGTTCTTCTAGCTGGCTCTTTGGTCTACCCGGGTTCAATCCCAGTCGGGTCATACCAAAGACTTTTAAAATGATACTTATTACCGACTTGCTTAAAACAAAGCAGTATAAGGTATGTATCAAAGGTAAAGTGGAACAATCAAGGGAAAGTAGTAGCGTCCTCCCCTACACCTCTGTGTAGTAATGATTGAAAAGGGAACCCTCGGGTCCTCTCGACTACGGTTGCCAACTTTACTCACTTTACCGTTCTCGTCCAAGGATGGCTTTGGAATTAAATAACTCAAGATAGTTGATATGCCATTAAGCAAAGAAGCCATATTTATCTATGAGTGATAATAATGAAAATTGGCCACCAATATTGAACAAATCCTGGAGGCAGCACCCCACAAAGCAGCAGTTGTACAGCCACTTACAACCCATCGCGAAAACTATCCAAGTTAGACCAACAAGGCATGCGGGATACGACTGGAGAAGTAGCGATGAGCTCATAAGTGATGTACTCATGTGGACCCCTTCACATGGCCGAGCAAAAACGAAAAATTATTTTGTTTGATCAGATTCTTTCAAGGTTTAATTAATTGGCAAATCTAAATTTCTAAGTTTGTCAATTTCTCTTAAATTCATTTTTATTGGACATGCGAAAAAATGTTGTGATGGTGCTCATGATGTAATGGTTATCATCATAAGAAACTGACTTAGAGACTCGAGTTTAAATCCTGTGCGAGGCTGTTTACATTTCATATAACGCTTGGGAAAGGTATGCATCCAACTATCCTCCCTCTAACTATGAACAAATAGTAGGGCAGACAGGGCTCTTTAACCCTGTAGGGGCAACACTGTCTAGAAGGAAAACTGTGAATTCAAATCTGTAAAACTCGGTTTAAAATGACCTTGTGCTGCATCCTGCTCGTAGCAAAGGGGTTGGGTTAATAAAAAAATATTACTCATGTTTTTTTGAGACTTCTCAGTTGCGAGATATTTCTTATTAGCTGTAGTCGAAATTTGAATTCATTTAGAAGGTAGGTTTCAAATTCACATTAACTACAGCGTATCCTTCAGGTAATTTGGAGCTAAAAAATTGTCTTAAGAAGATAGATCAGAACAAAGTAAATAGCTGTCAAAATAAGTTGTCTATTAGTTTGTGAAGTGAATAAAATAAATTGTCTGCACCTGTTGTGACTATCAAATATAAGATTGAGAAAGCTGCAATATTCACTGAGAGTGTTGTTTTTTGTTTTTTTAATGTACAAAGGGAAGTATCTCAGTAGTTAGAGTGTTGGACAGAAAGCTATAAAATTGCTTTTTGTCAGAAAAATAAGAACAGGACTGGATAACATTATAAACTGCTACCTGCCGTGTAGTTAGTTTGTTCGATATTTTACTTTAGATTTCGATAAGTTTGATAATAAATAATACCTAATAATATCCATTTTGAGAGTATAATATTTCACTAGGTATAGAATAAATCCTGGTGTCATTGGTTTAGAAGACAAAATTGTTAAGGTTTTATTTATGGACAATACCATATATATATATATATATATAACAAAAATACTACCTAGTACAAAATGAATCTCTAAACCAAAATAAACAGAAAGAAAGAAAGAAAGAAAGAAAGAAACTTATATTAAAACTTGTTTTGCGCCATCCACATAATAAAAAATGTTTTTGAAATAATCTTCAAAACAAAATAAAAAGAACGAAAGAAAGAAACATGTATTAAAACTTGTTTTGCCCAATCCCGATGATACAAAAGTTGTATAAAATAATCTTCAAACAAAAATAGAAAGAAAGAAAGAAAGAAAGAAAGAAAGAAAGAAACTGGTTTGAAAAACTTATTTTGCGCAATTCGAAGGTTGGTTTACGCTGAGTAAAATTGCGGTAATCACGTGGTACAAAAATAATTTCTAAACGAAAATGAATCAAAATGGAGAAAGAAAGAAAGAAAGAAAGAAAGATAAACCTGCTTTAAAAAATGGAGTTGTGCATTCTAAAGTTTAGTTCACGATGAGTAAAGCTATGGTAACCTAGTATGAAAAAAAATCTATAAACTAAACAAAATAAATGCATCAGGAATTTAAAAAACATTTTTTTCTTTAGCCCAGATAAACCAAATGTTCTAACATATGACTTGGCATTTCTTTTCGCTTTAATAACGAGAAGTGTTTCCACACACTGAAGTTTTTTTCAGCTTAGACCTGTTTTGTTTTTCCCAGAAAAGTTATTGAGGAGTTCCTCTCGGCTTGCTCTCCAAATGTCGGCAGAAGAGGAATTGTCTTGGAAATTGGCGGTATTTTTTGAGAAAAAAAATTTTGCCAAAGAGAAGTTGTTTTCTTTTCTATCTGTTTTATATGCAAAATCAATACGTACATTTATAAGGAGATTGGAAATTCAGGAAGATCCGACGAAAATATTAAGTGAAAAAAAGGACCATAAAATTTTCAGCTTCTATATGCATCTATCTATCTATCTATCTATCTATCTATCTAGTTCTGTCTGTTAATATTTTGCTGCATGCAGTGTGTGAACAAAAAGTATCGGGACTGAAACATCAGATTTCTCTGAATTTTTAAGTCTAAATGAAAATGTGTACACAACTAAACAACGTATAAGTGATGATGATTAGACGTCCATATTTCACCTTAATCCATCAGAAGCAATTCGAAAAAAAAAAAAAAAAAATGGAGTCGGACTCGATACGATTTGAATGAAACTTTCTATCGAAACACCAAGTTTTGCGAGTGCAGCACTCTTTATATTGAGAAGATCAAATATCAACTTTGACATCAATTTCCTCATTGAATAAACAAATTTAAAGGGGAAATTGATGTCAAAGTTAATATTTGAGGACCTGAAGGACAATAAACGAAAAACTATGAAGCATTTTCATACTATATCCAAAGGGGAGTTTCAAAGGTGCTTCGACCATTAGAAAACTCACTGGAACAATTGTGTTTAATATCAAGGTGACTATTATGATTTAACTTAACTTTACATTTACTGTACTTTTCTGTCTCGGTAAATTCAAATTCAGTCTCGATACTGTATTGTCCGGTCGACTGGGACTGTAGAATACACCAACTGCATGTCTGCAAAGGGGATAAGCCCCCCCCCAACGAGTGTCCTGGATATGACACTAAACCATTTGGTGGTGAGGTTCCAGTAATGCGGGAGCTTTGGGGAATGCGGAATACCTCTTCATTGCCATTCCTCCCAGGTCCACTCTGGCTCAGAGTGGTAGCACCAGATAGGGTCCCTCTCTATTGGTCAAATAGAACTAAGCTGTGTAATTATGCTAAACTGAATTGTTTGAAATGGAACTGTTTTGACATTGAAACTGGGCACTTATGCTAAACTGAATTGCTTGAAATAGAACGGTCCTTACATTTAACGGTCTATAAACAAAAAACTCTCCTTATACTAAACTGAATTGTTTGAAATAGAACTGTTTATAGGTATAAAATGGATTTGGCATTAAAAAATAACAATGGTTGATGTGCCATAAAATCAAACCAAACCAAACTCGATATTCTTTTTAACGCACTTCATAAATCCAATATACACAATAAAATTTGTATATAACAAATATTTGCGTTGGTATATATATATATATATATATATATATTGTATTAAAATTAGAATTAAAATTATATGGCTACCCTATAAGTAAAAACTAAACGTACTCAATATATATTAGGTAGAGCAAATATAACAATATAACAAGCACATTAAAAAAGCGGAAACTTTTCGCTTACTATTCCCAGTTTCACGTTATCCATAATCACTGGTTTTATGATTGACTTCTCTGGTCATCGGGTGTAACAATATTGGATTACAAATGAAAACTATGTATTTCTAAGCAAGTCTAACGTAACATCTTAGATATGGGTGGAATGTGACACAAGATCAATTTTTAAGCCAAATCCAGCTGGTTTGAGTTCAGAAATTTCCTTCTCCAAGACTGGTAGTCTAACCAAAGCTAAAGAACTCAGTCTAACCTTGCATTAACCCATAGCTTTGAAAAGAAAGAAATGGGTCATGCCTTTCTCAAGGGCATTAACACAAAGTAAAACGAAAACAGTTTCGTTCATGGTTTGAAATCGGATCACCGATTCCATTTTTTTGTGGATAACCGTTACAATAAGCGCACCTCCAAGTATGCAAATTTTCTTTTTATGTTGAGTGATGTATTTTAAGTTGGATAATGCATTATAGAAATCAAAAATAGCATATTTGATGACAAACATATTTATTTGTAAACAGAATGCTGATAGAGAATTCAAACAGACGATTATAATTTGCACAATGAATTAAAAATACAAATATTATTCAATACTTCAAATATGCATCTGTGAGACTAATTTACCTGGGACATTTCAGTGTGAAGATACTGTTCTTTAGACTGATGTTCGATCGCAAAATGCTCGGAGGGATTGCTCTCTGACATAGCCACTTTAAAGATGAACAAAGTCTGTTCTTTATGGTTCTTTCGTTTCTTCTATGTTTAATGGCATATCAACCTTCTTGAGTTACTTAATGCCAGAAAATTTATTGTAGTAAAACAGTAGTGGAACTATTTAACCCACAAATGCGGGTATAAGTGTGTTCCTATCTTTCCCGGGGGTATTAGTTCAAAAGTGAATGCAATTGGCCAGTTAGAGTTTGAACTCGCTTAATACGATGTTGCAGTATAGCACTTTAGCCACGACAAAACGGGAACTCCCCTGTTGCATTTTACATAACTTTACATAGTAAACATACCCACTTAGTCGCAAGCAACAACTTTTGCACCAAAATTTGAGCTGGCAGCAATAAATTCTGCTTTTTTAAAATAATTGTGCCTCACTTTGTCTTGGGTTATTAAGGAACGTATCAATAGAAAATTTGGCGAATAGACCTCTATTAGGTCTGGAAAATATATACGTCTCAATGTTCTTTACTGTAGGGAAAAGACATGAAATTTTATCTAAATTGATTTTGAATATAGTGGAAATTATATTTACATTGTTACATAATCGCATACTCTTTTGCTTGTGACTTTTCATCTATCTAATATTTTTCTGGCACACACACACACATACACACACACATATATATATATATATATATAAAAGGTAAGTCACTGTAGTGTTGTAGGTAACGTGCTGAACTTCCACATCATAATAAGCGAGTTCTAACTCCAGTTGCGCTATTACGTTCACTTTCGAACTAATACTCATGGTAAAGGCATGAACTCTCTTATTCTCTATCTGTAATGGGTTAAATAGTGCTCCTATTGTTCTTCTCCATGGATGACTTTGGCATTAAATAAATCACCAATATTGGTATGCCATTAAACAAAGAAACCAAGATGCACACACACACACACACACACACATATATATATATATCATCATCATCATGTCGTGCTGGTAGCACGGATATCCCTGACCCACTCTCGCCACTTTTCCCTATCCTTCATCGCCTCCGGCAGGTCTTCTGGACTACATCCCGTATGTTCGAGCTGGTCGTTCTGCTTTTGTTCGGCCATATGTGGGGGTCATAAGAGTACATCACTTATGAGTTCGTCCTTGCTTCTCCAGCAGTGTCCTGCATGTCTGGTTCATCTAACTTGGATAGTTTTCGTGATAGGAGGCAGGTGGCCGTACAGTTGGTGTTTTGTGGGGTGTTGCCGCCAGGACTTGTTCAAGATCGCTCGCAGCATTCTTGTGTAATTGCCGTCTAGATTCTTCTCCAGCCGTTTTGTTAGAGTCTATGTTGTACATCCATATAGCAGTATCGATGCTACCGCTGCCTGGATATATATATATATATATATATATATATATATATATATATATATATATATATATATATATATGTACAGAAGTGGATAGAGACGCAATCACTTATTCATTTAATTTGGTCTAAATATTTACAGATAACATTAAATCTATGTTGTTTACGCATTGACAGGAAAGCCAAATCGATGAATAATTATGATCATTGAGAAACGATTGTAGTTTCAGATAGTTATTATAAATACAAATTATTTCTATGCAATCAAATGGTTTAAGATATTTTTATCTAACACTAATAATTCTATTTAGTGATAATAATTTGTTTTCACACAGTTATATGGTTTCATATATTCCTATCCAATGCTGATAATCTTAAATATATCCATTTAACTCATTCATAGAACTCTAGTAGGTATTACCAGCCCGAGTCAGAAAGGATTTAGAAGTAATAGAAAAGAAGAGCCATAACTAGAACACTCACTCTAATAGATAATTGCTTTCAAATGGGAAAATAGTCTTCTAGTAGATTAATTTGGGAATGAAATAAAGAAGTAAAAATATTGCAAGTAAAAGTATTGTTAGGAGAGGTTCAAGTCAGATAATATTTATTTCATTCACTTCATTAGGTCATTGCTCGAAGCTTTCGGGAGGATAGTTTAATAGATTAGTTTAACTTTGAAATTAATAGTGAAAGTGAAAGTGAAACTTTTGTGCTTAAAAACTGATGAAAGGTTTTATAATTTACAAATACATTGTAGAGATTAACATTTTAGATAAATTCAAAAAGGAAAAAGCGGAAAAAGGCGAATGGATCCAGAAGTTTGTTGATATAATAAGCATTGATATCTTCAGCGTCTGTTTATTTGGTTCCTTTAATTGATAGCATAACCTTCCTGGGTTATTTATTGCTGAAGTCGTTCTGGTAGTGTTGTGTTTGAGTTTATGCCGAGTGGTGTCTTTGTTGAATCTAAATAATCACCAAGAAACGCTGTTAGTAGTCAAGAGTATTTTTATTATGTAACGAAAGATAACTTAATTAATGGTCACTACTCTGGAATAAGTGGAAAATGGAGAGAGAGAGAGAGAGAGAGAGAGAGAGAGAGAGAGAGAGAGAGGATTTCATGTGTTCAGTGTCAGTCCGCCATCCTTGAATTGTCCTCCTGACGCCAGCAGTCATGAGGCATGCTCCCATTTCCAGTGGGATAACTCCTAATTAACCTTGGAGTTATCTAACTTTCTTGTTACTTCCAACAGGTAGAATAACAACAGTAGTGGTACTATTTAACCAACAACTGAGGGATACAGATGTTCTTAACTTTCCCAAAGGTATTAGTCCGTAAGTGAATGTTATCCCACGAATTAAATTTGAACTCGTTTACAACGATGTTGCAGAGCAGCAAATTTGTTGTCTTTATTATAAAGTCTTTGAAAAAGGTTTTGTCATATTGAATGATATATATCTTCGAAGACCTTTGAATAAAAAAGATAATTTCGGGTTGATGTTAAATTCACGTCCAGTATCGAAATTCTTGATTTAATAAAGTTAAAATTAACAAAGTGAGTGACACTCATTTGCTTTTATTGAATAATAAGCATTTGTGCATTTCTTTTGTTGTATTTGTATTTACTCAACCTCTCTGTTACGGACACAATAGTTGGCAAGGTTTGGTTATGTGGTATATCAAAACTTGTTGGTTATTTAATGCCAAATCCTGTTTTTACATATATATGAAATATATGATTTATAAACACATTTTGTAGATACACAGAGTTAAATGATCAAACAGTTCTACTTCGTATAATTCAAATTATCATTAGTCAAAGTTAAATGGCTTTGCTATGTATAACTAAAAATTCGATTAAATATGTTATTTATTTATACACATTGAAATGATCTAACAGTTCTGTTTTTAACAATTAATTTCGCACAAGTCATTTATTTGCGTACAGTTTAAATGTCAAGTAGTTGTATTTGACTCATAGATAGGATCATATCAGGTACTACCACTCCGGGCCAGAGTGAGCTTGGGAGCGCTGGCAATGAAGAGGTACTCCGCATTCTCCAAAGCGCTAACATTATTGGAGCCTTAGTATAATTAATGTCATATCCAGGACACTCGTTGCGGGGTGGGGGGCTTACCGCTTTGCAAAGATGCTGTCGGTGTATTCTAGAGCCCCAGCCGGCTGGGCTAGGACAGAATGTGGCACTAGGTCTAATCTTAAGCTGAGTAAAGTTGGTTTGAATATAGAGTTTTCATTCTACTAAACTGGACGCAAAATCATGGCGTAAGAACATAGTTTGTCCTACTATTTCATAACAGGGAAGAACAAGAGAGAAGAGTTCATGCCTTTTTCGACCGCCCCATCCACTATTTAAAC
>OY757914.1:26417146-26522146 GCA_963585895.1 Sepioteuthis lessoniana
CATCCTTACAGATGTTTGAAGGTAGACGTTCTTCATTATAAAGTGAGCTAGTTATTCGAGAACTGAAATTCCGTAGGCATTAAACGAAAATAGAAAACAACCGAACATTATGTTACACAATAGGAGCCAAATTCTAGCATTTACTTTCTCTCTTTCAAATGTTTCAAAAGAGTTAACATAGAAATTTTAAATCTGATACTTGGAATAATAATGGAATTTGGCATAGAAATAAAAAGCAGGAAACGACACCTGACGGACGGAATGGAACAACCAAATCATGAAAAAATTAAAACGCTCGGAAAAGGGAAACTTATAAATACTTGGGCATCTTGGAAGCTGACGCCATCAGACATGTGGAGATGGAAGAAAAAATTAAGAAAGAGTGTCTCAGAAAAACCAGAAAGCTACTCGAGATAAAGCTATATAGCGGAAACCTTATCAAAGGAATAAATACCTGGGCTTTTACCCTCGTAAGATATTCGAGCCTATTCTTGAAGAGGACCAGAGAACTTAAACAAATGGACCAAACAATAAGAAAACTAATGACCATGCATAAAGCTTTACATTCAAGAGATGACGTTGACAGATTATATGTATCAAGAAAAGGAGGAAGAGGACGCATCAATACTTCAACTTAAAGAATACTTGGAAAATCGCGGTGAAACACTGATTAAAGCCACCAGAAACAATATTGACAATATGAGAACCAACATAATGACAACAACCAGAAAACAAAAATGGGAGGAAAAACAACTCTATGGACGTTTTGAGCGACTGATAAGCAACATCTCCGCAGAAAAAAAGAACATGAACGTGGCTAAGAAAGGGAAATATTAAGAGATAAATTGAATCTCTCCTAATATCAGCATAAACAATGCAATAAGAGCCAATCATATCAAAGTAAGAATAAATAAGACGCAACAAAACAAGAAATATAGATTATGTGGTGAGAGAGATGAAACCATCAATCGCATAATAAGCGAATGCAGTAAATTAGCACAGAAGAAGTATAAGACTAGATACGACTGGGTAGGTAAGATGATCCACTGTGAATTGTGCAAGAAATTTTAATTTGACCATACGAACAAATGGTATATGCACAACCCGGCATGGGATTTTAACAGACAAACGGATCAACTAGTCTCTGCCAGACGACCAGATTTTATAATAATCAACAAAGAGAGAGAGAGAGAGAGAGAGAGAGAGAGAGAGAGAGAGAGAGAGAGAGAGAACTTGCAAAACTGTGGACTTTGCTGTCTCAGCTGATCACAGAGTAAAACTGAAAGAAAGTGAAAAGAAGGATAAATACCTCCACCTTACCAGGGAATGGAAGAAACTGTGAAACATGACGTTTATACCAATTGTAATTGGTGCTCTAGGTACAGTTACTGAAGGATTAATAAAGAGACTAAAGAACTTGGAAGTAAGTGGACGAGTGGAGACCATCCAAACTACTACACACTTGAGATCGGCCAGAATACTGAGAAGAGTCCTGGAGACTTGAGGAGATTTGCTGTTACTCAAACTTCAAAAGTAGTAATAATAATAATAATAATAACGATAATAATAATAATGATAATAGAAATCTCACTCGATAAGACCTGGACATGTCTAAGAAAGGGAAAACTTAAGAGAGGAACTGAATCTCTTTTAACAGCAGTACAAAACAACGCCATAAGGACCAATTACAGATAAGACGCAATAAAATACCAAGCATAGGTTATGTGGTGATAGAAGCGAAACCACTTCTCACCTAATAAGCGAATGTTGCAAATACGCGTAAAATAGTACAAGACTAGACACGACTGCGTAGACAAGGTGATCCACTTAGAATTCTCCAAGAAATTCAAGTCTGACCATCTTAACAAATGATATATACACAACCAAGAATGCATCCCGGAGAATGAGACGCACATGCTTCTCTAGGACTTTGTGATTCAAACAGATCACTTAATCCTGCCCAGGAGACCAGACTTAGTAATGATAAAAAAAAAAGAATAGAAAAATAGAACCTACCGAATAGACTACTTTGTTGTACCGGCGGACCACAAAGTGAAAAGAAAGGAAAATGAAAAGAGGGCCAAAAACTTAAATCTTACAAAAGGACTAAAAAAGCTATGGAACATGAAAGTGACGGTGATACGAATTGCAATTGGTGCGCTCAGAACGATCCAAAAAGTCTTGGTAAAAGAGCTGGAAGAGTTACAAATCGGATGACCAACAGAGACCATCCAAACTACAGCATTGATAAAATCAGTTAGAAGTCTGAGAAGAGTTCTAGAGACGTCAGGAGACTTGGTATCATTCAGACTCCGGTGAAAGACCATCAGTTAACGCTGGCGTGAAAAACTCGTAAGTAACAATTATAATAATAAAATTAAATGATACCCCAAAGAGAAAAGACAAAAGTAAGCAAACATATAAAAAACAAATATATGATGTGCCAGGACTCTAGCCGCCAACGACACTCGGAGATTGCAAACAGCTTTAAAGTGTCCAGATTGTTCTCGTCAAAGGACAGTAATGAGCAAGAAAGCTCTTGTAAGCATGTGTTATCTGTCTCTCAGAGAAAAAATATTCTAAGCGATCAGATGTCGTGGGGATGACAAAGTTTGTGCTTCAAATTCAGGACATCATCAATCACAACTAAGCCACCCTGTCGGCAGGGCTTAAAATATTCTAAAACATCCCTTGCAGAAAATCAAGACTCCTCCTAAAAAGGGGGTATCTCGGTTAAAACACTAAACTGCATTTGATTATAAGGCTCCAGTTCTAGAGATCTGGGAAGTGTGGATCACCCCTTCATTGGCATTACTCCCAGATTAATCTGAATTGAATTGTTGGTATCAATTAAGGTCCCGTTTCGGGGTCAAAGTGATCTGTGTAATTATTATACATATTACATAAAAATTCATCTTACCATATTACGTTGTATTAATTATTTGTATAAAAATAGTTACTTGAATCTGTACTTGTTTATAAATGATTATTATAATTAGTTACTTAGAAACATATAACAGTTCAAACGTATGATTATTATTGAATAGAAAAAAAATCACTTGAAACCATATAATTATTAGTATTAGATAATAATACTTGAAACCAAACAATAGTGTGCAAATTATTTGTAGGAATACCTGATAGGAATACCTGATATCACATAACTATGTGCAAACAAATGATTTTTATTAAATAGAAATGATTACTTGAAACCATATAATTATTAGTATTAGATAAGATAAAAGGAGGTGCCCGTGGTGTAATGGTTATCGTCGTAGGAAATGGACACAGTGACACGAGTTCAAATCCTGGACGAGTCTGTATTTCACATAACACTAATACCCTTGGGAAAGGTATGAATCCAATAATTCTCCCTCCAGCTAAGGGTAAATAGTAGGGCAGACTGGGTTCTTCAGCCTTGGTGAGGCAACTAGTCTAGGAGAAGGAAAACTCTAAATTCAAACCTGTTAAACTCCGCTAAAAAATTGACCTTGTGTCATATCCTGCCCGAGCAGAGGGGTTGGGTAGATATGGATAAGAATACTTGAAACCATACAACTGTGTACAAATTATTTGTACAAGGTTGGAATACCCGATATCATATAACTTTTTGTCAACAACTGTAAAGAAACAACGACACAAACGATGTTAATAAAAATGTACAAGTAACGCAATTCCCTGACCATCATCAAGTTGCGCTGCTAGCATAGATTTCCAAGACTCTCTCTCGCCATTCGTCCCTATCATCAATCGTTCCGGGCTGGTGTTCCAGACTACATCCTCTGTCACAACAAAGCTGTTATAGTTAGGTTCTTGTTGTTCAGCCAACGTTGGAACGTTCATGTGAAGGGGTCTATAAAAGAACGTCGTTTATGAGTTCGTCCTTGAGCTTAAAATAAACCCTAGATTGGCTGAAATGCCATTAAAATCAATCAATGAATCAATCAACCACGACTCATGACATGAAGAACTATATCCATGAAGCTCTAAGTAGCATAGTTCATTGTCAGATGTGTGATTTCATAAAGACGGTGCTGCAAGTTAATAATATCAGCAATGACAGTAACAGGACATCAGTAATCAAATCAGTGAAACAACACTCACGGAAAAAAATTTTTCGATTATTTTCCAACGTAACAGGTCATCATTTAAGTTTAAACGCCTACATTCATACCCACAAAATCCTCTTCTGACATCGTGGGTCCACATAATAAATTAGAAACAATAATTTTCAGAGCAACCCTTTTACGAACGAGGCCTCGAGATAAAGAAGAGGTTTTCACAATGATTTAAACATGGTGGAATCTCGTGAATTTTCTCGATCGTATCATCCACATCGTATGATCTCTTGGATCACTTGATTTGAATCACTTGGACTTCTTTATTGTGGGTGTTGTCGAACGAGAGAGAGAGAGAGAGAGAGAGAGAGAGAGAGAGAGAGGGAGAGAGAGAGGGAGACTAGCCGTCTAATAGAAGGTTGCTGTTGTGGTCATAACGGCCAGCATGAGCGAAAACCGCTTGATCCGAGCGTACAATCACTTCCTCAATGCTGAAAATACTTTTATTGAATTACCCTTTTTTTTTCAAGCTGAGAATTTGCTCACTTTCTGAGATAATATTCTGCTCTTTTTATTGAGAATTTTGTGGTTGCCTTTTTTATATCTTATAATTTGTTCTCAGTTGCTTGTACATATTTACTAAACTTTGACACGGGGCTCCAAAAGGCTAGACCGGTTTACGGACCATCGTTCATTGGCCGAAGAAAATAACACGATGAGATATTAAAGATTAACGAAATAAATAAATAAATAAATGAATAAGAAATAAATCGAATGCAAAAAGAACGAAAAACGGAAGGAATTAATGAAAGAAAAAAGATAAAAAATAATAGAAAAAAATGAAGGAAAACGATGGCCATTTTCTAAGCGATATTTGTTGGGAGAGGAGAGAAAAGTAACCATCCCGACCTTAGTCTAAAACTGCACTTAACGAAACTGAGTTGGCTAGAAAAGAACGCGAGAATTAATATGTTTGTGTCTTAAAACGATGAGAGAGGCATCGATTTATTGGGTCATGAAAGAAATGAGGACCCAAATGTTAGGACCAGCGGCACAAATCACATGACCTCAGGCGACGCTAATGTCTCGACTACAACTACTACCACAATTTGCACTCAGCTGTCATTGTCATTATTGCTCTAACTACAACGACGACGAGCAATAAAGCCAAAAGAGCACGACAAAAGAAGGAAAATGGATATTTGTTGGACGTATCAATAATATAAAATCATTGTTATTAATACGAGGATGAATAGATTTGGCAATAGAAAATAAAATCATAAGAGCTATTATTATTATATTTATCATCATCATTATTAGTTGTAGTTTTAGTAGTAGTTATAGTAGTAGTATAAGAACAGAGAGAAGATGATGATGTCTAGTTCAAAAGAAGAAGCAGAAGTAGAATGGCGAGAATAATTGCGCGAAGAAAGACAATAATGGTTATACGATAAATAAGGACAAGAAGGAAAGCAATAATACGGAAAAAGACAAAAAAAAAAAAAAGAAAAATAAAGAAAGAAAAGCAAGAAGAAGAAGAATAAGAACAACAACAACAACAAAACCACCATTAACAACAACAACAACAAAACCACCATTAACAACAACTAAGGACGTGAATAGTAACTAGAAAAATGGTAAAATTAAGACGGGCAGGAAGACAAAGATACTGTGAAGAAGAAGAAGAAGAAGAAGAAGAAGAAGAAGAAGAAGAAGAGCAACAACAACAATAAAGAAGAAGAAGAACAACAACAACAAAGAAGAAGAAGAAGAAGAAGAAGAAGAAGAAGAAGAGCAACAACAACAACAATGAAGAAGAAGAAGAAGAAGAAGAAGAAGAAGAAGAAGAAGAAGAAGAAGGAGATGGACGAAGGAGATATCAATTTAATGAAATGAGAAAAGAAAGTGGTAAAATAACCCTAACCCTGCTGGTGAATTAAGTACGAATTTTGGCCAGAGTACACAAAGCAATTTAATACAACATCGAACAAATCAACAAATTATAATAATAAAAAGATCGTTATCACAAATACTTCAAATTCCATTTCTACTATTAGTTTTACTCTCACCAACATTGATGACAGTAATGTTAACAAATGGCGACCATTATCTTTATTTCTCTTTGTACAAATGAGATGTAAACTGTGTTCTCTGGTTCCCTGTTGACGGGCGATTTTACTATTCGACCATTCATCTCGGCTGACTGAGGCATCCGTGTGTTGGTTCCGAGACAAATCAGCCAGGAGACACAGAGCAAACTCAAGAGGTTTTCACGATCTGTAATGACTAGTGGCGACTCCAAACATAAAAACATGGTGGATGCCGAATAGAAAAATGCTCTGCTCATTGTAAACGTGGTCGATGGTTGAAGTAGACTGGGAAGAAAAATTCGTTTCGATCAACGAAAGAAGATTTGTGTCTGTTGGTCGATTTTTTCCCTTCCATTTATTTCCAATTTCGTCCTTACATAGAATATTCAATAGAACTGAAAAAGTAAAAGATGAAAATGATTATATTATTTACTAAGTCTTCTCTCAGTTTGGCAACCCAGAAGAAATAAGACTTAGTAAGCCATGTCCCTTCAGACTGACAGCCTGGCATTCGTGCCAAGTGGTTGTTTGCGTACTATGACATATTGACCGTCAAGGTCCGACTAAGTTTGAGGTGCCCCAAAAAGGAATGCCGACGGGGTCAAGAATTTTTGCACCTGTCGCGCATGAGTCTCGATTTGTGCGTGGTCCCCATCATAAAATAGCCTTTGATAAATCGTAGACAAAGTAAGACTTTGCTGAGATTGTGCGTTCCATCGGGGTGTAGTGGTTAACAATGTAGTCTCATAGATCTATCCCTATTGAAGTGAGTTCGATTCTCACTGCATACCACATGCTAGGCTTAGGTCTTTTTAACGGAGGTGAGTTTAGCATAACGGTTAACGTCCTAGGAAATAAAACTGGTGACCCAAGTTCAAATCCTGGACGAAGCTAATTGCGTTTCACTTCGTGCTAATGCCCTTGAGAAAGGCATGAAGCCATCTGTTCCCTGCTCCAGCTATGGGTAAACAGTATTTTAACTATTTGACTCATACATAAGACCTTAACAAGTACCATCACACTTGGTGAGAGTGGAGCTGGGAGTAATGACAATTAAGGAGTACTCCACACTCCTCACATCTCCAGAACTGGGACTTCATCACCAGGTATAGTTTAATATCATAGCCGGGACATGTTTTTTTTAGTGTGTGTGTGTGTTTGTGGGGGTGGGGTGATCGTAATCCCTCCGCGGGGGATGCTGTTGACCTATTCTAACCTCTAATGATGGAATTTAAACAGCCAAGAGACTTGATTAGATGAGTGGACCTTTTTTAACAGAAAGTAATGTAAGCAACTTGAAGCTTATGTGCCAGATTCAGCATGTATTTACACAGCTCATCAATAAACACGATATAACATAAGGTCTAATTTTTAACAGATGCTGGGACGGGGTGTCCTCGTGGTGTAATGGTTAATGCTATGGACTGCAGAGTTGTAGTAAGCGAGTTCGAACTCCAGTCACGCTGTTACGTTCACTTTCGTACAAATAACCTCGAGAAAGGTATGGGTAAAATTGTACCACTACTGTTCTTCAAGAAGGATAGATTTGGCGTTAAATAACCCAAAAAGGTTGATATGCCTTTAAAAGAACGAAACAAAGATGGTCTGAATTTAACGTTTTTTATTCTCCTGGACTGGTTGCCCAACCAAGACTAAAGAATCCATGTTAGCCGACTATTTACCCATAGGTGGAGTGGGGAGGTGGATTCATTATGTGTGAAGGGAAAAGTAAAGAGCTTCGTCTTGGACTTGAACTCGGATCTCAGATTCCATTACTTACGATAAACGTTATGCTGAGTAACATTAAAGGTTATCCCTCCTGTGGCCTTGTACTAAACTAAAGTCAGCTTATGAATACTTACTTAGGGGTCAGCCCAGTTGGCTGGGGCTGTAGAATACATCAACTGCATCTCTGCAGAGGGGGTAAAACCCCCCACCGAACAAGTGTCCTGAATATGACATTAAACCATCGGATGGTGAGGCTCCAGAACTGCAGCTTTGGGGAAATTGGAGTACTCCTTCATTGCAATTACTTCCAGGTCCACTCAGATAGTGCCTGATAGAGTCCTATCTATGGGCCAAATAGAACTGTTTGACGATTTACACTGTATGCAAACAAATGACTGAAATTGAATTGTTAGAAATAAAACTGTTTAACTATTTAACTGTGTGTGAACAAATGACATTATAAACTGTATTGTTAGAAATTGTATTGTTTGATCATTTTGCTGTGTATGAACAAATGACTGATGTTTAATTGAACTGTTAGTGATGCATAACAATACATGGAAACATTAAACTGTCAGCTCACGAATGAGAACGTTGAATAGAATTATTACGGTTAAATAGTAATACGTGAAGCTCTTTATCTGTGTGCCTAAATTGAATTGTTAGTGTTACATTGCGATGCTTGAAACCATGTATGCAAATAAAACTATTTAATATCAAATAGCAATAAAATTCAAATAAATGATTCATATTGAATAGAATTATTTGTGTTTGAGTATTTTAGGACCATTTAACTGTGTGCAAACCATAATAATATTTATGTACAAAAAAATTAGCTCTAACTCTTTTAAAAATAAGATTACGTACAAAATATTGATTTACAAATTATACGATTAACAATTTAACCGTATCCAAACGACTGACCTCTGGCTCGTTTAAAAATGTTATTAAACTACAAATTATTAATCATATACTTTATGTTTAAAGATGATTTACCACTTAATGACCTACAAGAATTGATATGCCATAAAACCCAAATAAATCAAACCAAATCTGATTAATCACACACAAAATCAGTGATACCTCAGTGGACATAAGTGTCGACTGATAATCATTTATTCGAAAGAAAACACTTAGAAAGCTGAAACGGGTGAACGTTGAAAAGAACCACCGAAGGCAAAGGAAATAATTTTACTTGTTGCGAAGTATTAAATAAAAAGAAATCGAAAAAGAAAAAAGTCAAAACAATCTTGTCAAGAAAAAAAAAGAACATTACACTCAAGAGTCAGATATTAAGTGTATTTAATCAAAAAAATTCTGGAATTAATTAATTTGAATTAAATCTAATTAGCGCTCTCAGTACGTTACAGGCGCCATTGAATAGTGAGAAGCTGATTTAGCGGTTTTAAACATGATGCAAGGCACTAGATTCTATAAGTGAGATTATAATTGGAAACTTAAGACTAGTCGCCTTTCACTTTCCATTTCATCTTCCTAGTTTTCTTTATATATACACATACCGTACAGACTTGGGTAATAAAAGACTTTTTAAGACCAATTTTTCACCAAATAACAAAGGTTCGTTCATTACACGAGATGTGTTTTTGAACTCGTCGAAACTTACTGTCGTTCATTACACGCAATATATGATAAAAACACCCGTTTTGTGGCTAAAGATTAGGATCGATCATTACTTAAAATCATAAATGACTCGACTTGACATATTCATTCATACATCTGTAGCCTAGTGCTAAAAAAGTGGTTTATTTTAGACAACAAATTCTTATTGTTCAGAAAATCTTCTTCACTGTGGAGAGCGCTTAATACAAGACTCCTCTGATGATAATGTTGATTGAATATTTGTTATATATCCTACCGGTGAACAGTAATTCCTCATAAATACTTTGGACACTGTCGTGAAGTGGTGGGGGGTTCTCGCTGATTGTTCTGCGGACTGTCTGGCATCCGTACCGGATGGTTAATGCTCCATGGTAGACTTGAGGCCGAAAGGCCCCCGACTTCTGCTGCATCACTAACACCTTTATCCTCTTGTATAGCACTAGAACTTACTGTCCAGTTTAAGCTATAATCAGGCGTTGTGCTTCGTGCTGGGGCTTTTCAGCGGACTGTCTGGCATCCGTACCGGATGGTTAATGCTCCATGGCAGACTTGAGGCCGAAAGGCCCCCGGCTTCCCCTGAGCCACCTTCAGATGGCCGAGCTGCATCATTGACACCTTTGTCACCCTTGTATAGCACTGGACCCCGTGGTGCAGTTTAAACTATAATCAGGCATACGTGCCTGGACCCAGATTTGGGTCCATATCTAGCCATGCTCAACGGGTCCACATTGCACTTAGTGAGCCGATGACCAGCATAGTCCAGCAGGGCTTGAGCCTCGGCTTTTTCATGGCCTTCCCCTACCCTAAAACCCCACTGTAATCGACCTTCGGGTCATTGACTTTGTGTCAAGTCCTGTCAAGTAGGAGGCAGAGACAAATATCGGGTATTTTTGCTGACTGTTCAGTGGACTGTCTGGCATCCGTGCCGGACGGTTAATGCTCCATGACAGAGTTGAGACCGAAAGGCTCCCGACTTCGGCTGGGCCACCTTTAGGTGGACGAGCTGCATCATTAACACCTTTGGCTCCCTTGTATATCATTGTACCTTGCTGTCCAGTAAGCTATAATCAGGTATACGTACCTGGACCCTGATTTGTGTCCATGTGCGGCTAGGCTCATCAGGTCCACATTGCATTAAGTGGGCCGATGACCAGCAGTCAAGCGGCGGTTACTCGGTCGAGGCTGCCTGGTGTGGGTGCAGGGGAGACTCAGCATTCCCGACATGCGACCAACCCTCCTCGAGCCTCGGGGGCGTCCCACAAGTTCTAACCCTCCTTGGAGGGAGCTAGCCTGGCGCCTGAGGTACACCTTTTATGGGTAATGCCGACAGCGCCTGGGGCACTTTTGGGGCCGCCAGGCGTGTCTGGGCTACGGCCTTGTGTCGGGACCCACCTCAAAAAGGCCATGTGCTATACTCACCTGTTTGGTTGGGCGCGCGACAAATAGCGTAATTTTGCTGTCTCTGACGTAGAGAATAATTGAGGTATCGAATTTTTCTTTCTCTTTGTTCCAAACCAGTGTGTTTTCAGTAAGCAAATGGGGTGAAACACTTATACACGAAGCATATCTTGTCAAATTCAAAACGCAGAAACATCAGTCGATTGAAATTCTTTTGTATTACTTGATTAAAAAAAGGAGAAAAAAAGAGAAAAGAATAAAGAAAGAAAGATAAAGAACATTTTGTAATGAAAAAGAAACTCAAAAAGAACATAAATACGATGTGACACAAAGAAAGGAAAATGCTGAACGACTAATTTTGTTAAAGTTATAGGGAGAAAGAAAAAAAAATGAAAGAAAAAGGCACACACACACACACACACACACACACACACACACACACACACACACACACACACACATATATATATATATATATATATATATATTAAATAACCTATTTTCAGAGAGTTAAATTTACACTTGGAGTTCTATAATTTGGCAAAGCTTTGTTTCCACAATAACTAATTTTCATTTCTCTGCGGTCTCATTATTTTATAGACTTGGTGCGATGAAAAAGTAACGAGACTGAAATTTTACTTTTTTTTATTGATTTAAAAAATATAATTTACATGAAATACACGGCTGAGCAGTTTATATATTGGGTGATAATGTCTTGATTGCGGTCTTGACTTTTAGAAGAGTCAGCAATAATTTAAAAAAAAATTAAAACTAGTGTCAATACAGAGGTTTCAGTTAGTGTAGCATTTTTCATACAATATCAACCATAAAACGATTTGGCGGAGTTAATTGCTCAGCGTCAGAGGCACTTTTGAAAGGCAATGACAAGGGGACAAAACATTTTTTGTAACAGCTACGATTTCGATTTGTGGGTGACTTCTTGTCAATTCTAACTTGGGGGCCTCGCAAGCTGGGATTGTAGAATACACCGACTGCATCACTGCAGAAGGTAAAACCCCTTCAGCAACAAGTATCCTGGATATAACACAGAACAATCTGATGGTGAGGCTCTGGTAATGCTGAAGCTTTGGGGAAATGGAATACCTCTTCATTGCCATTGCACCCAGGTTCAGCCTATCTGGGAGTGAGAGCACCTGATAGGGTCCCATCTATGAGTCAAATAGAATTGTTTGACATTTAAACTGAGTGCAAACAAAGGACTTATACTAAATTAAATTGTTAGATATAGAACTGTTTGATCCTTTACCTGTGTGTATCTAAAGATATTTTTACGAATCAAATATTCCATATATTTGTAAAACGAAGAATTAGCTTTAAATAACCAACAATGGTTGATATGCCATAAAATCAAACCAAACCAAACCAAACCAAACCAAATCAAGTTTAACTCGGTGGCAAGCCAGAAAAATATGAAATACCATAGTTAGTTTGCTGGATTTTTTTCTTGTTTCCTTAAATAAAAGTTAACTTGTCGGGTGGGGGTCTGAGAATTCGCTGACTTTACCCCAAGCAGATTGGAAAGACTCTAAAAAAGGAATGTACTTAGCAAGGTACTAAACTGAATTTGTAGATCTAAGAAGTGTGAAGTGCCTCTGAATTGACATTACTCCTAAGTCCACTCTGACCCTGAATCGTAGTACCTGTTCGGGTCCCCATCTGTTAGTTAAGTAGACGAATTTTCAAATTACTTTTTATAATCATTGATATCATATCGTCGTGAGAAAAAAGTCTTTATGAAGCTACGCAAAAAATGTAAATATAAACGTAATATGTATATGATTCCCTAACCTCTCGGCATAAAAGAACTCTAAACAGATTGGCATGCCGTTAAAATCATTCAATCGATTCCTATCAGAGGAAAGATTTGGAGGTTAGGGATATTTTAATGGAAATATGATTGTGAATCTTTTCCTCTTATGAAAAGAGGAGTTCAAAAGATACTCCAATCAATAGAAAACTCGCTGGAGTGCGAAGCGAACAATTTTTAGGAAAATCAATGCTTTATTTATTGTTTTTCTCTGTCTGGGTAAATATAACACCAGATTTTCTATCTTTAATACACCTCGTCTAAATTACACAAAAAGATATTACATGAAGTACTCTTCCTCTGTAAAATAATGTCGCTTCAGTAAAACTTGATTATTTTAGCAAATATCAACATAAATAAAACTGTCTCTCGACATTGAATATCAGCTGAAATATCTGAAACTAGTCGACTTGTTCAATTTTATTTGAAATTTGATTCTGAAGTTTAGAAACATATAGCTCATCATTTTTTTCTTTTTTTTTAGGATATAAAGAGTCATCATCAATATTCTGATAATATCTATTTGTTTTAGAATCAAAGTGTTGCCCTTTACCGTCACTTAGAAATAGCTTTTTACAGATTCAACTTCTCAGTAGTTCTGTAAAGACAAAACTTAAACTATATCTTCATTCTTGTTAGATCTTAAGTGTACAATCCTTAAATGGAAAAAACGTTTCATGAAAGAGAAAAAATAATTAAAAATATGAAGAAATGTTTAAAATGAGATAATAATAATAATAATAATAATAATAATAATAATTATTATTATTATTACTATTATTATTATTATCATAATCATCATCAGCAACAAAAAGAAGAGAATTTGCAAATTGTCGACTTTGACGACAGAATAAATCTGAAGGAATGTGAAAAGAAGGATAAGTACCTCAATCTTGCGAGAGAATTGAAAAACCTGTGGAACATGAAAGTGACGATTGTACCAATTGTGATTGGTGCTTTTGGCACAATAACTAAAGGATTATTAAAAGGCCTGGAAAACTGGGAAGTTGGCGGACGAGGAGAGACTTTCCAAATGACAGCATTGCTGAGAACGGCCAGAATCCCGAGACGAGTCCTAGAGACTTGAGGAGACTTGCTGTCACTCAAACTCCAGTGAAAAACCATCAGCTAACACTGATGTGAAAAACTCTAAAGGAGTAAATGATAATAATAATAATAAACCTGAACCTGGCTAAGAAAATGAAACCTTAAGAGAGAAACGAATAGCAGCCGAAAACAATGCCATAAGAACCGAGAATACATAAGACGCAACAAAGTAACAAATGTGGGCTATATGGTGACAGAGACAAAAGCATCAATCACAGAATAGGTGAATGCAGCAAATTAGCACAGAAGGAGTATAAGACTAGAAATGATTGGGTGGGCAAGGTGACTAACTGGGAAATGTGCAAATTATTTAAATTTGACCATACGAACAAATGGTATATGCAAAACCTAGCATCTGTCCTAGAAATTGACATAAATTCCTAAGGGATTTTGACATACAAACGGATCACCTAATCACGGCTAGAAGACCAGAGCTTATAGCAATCAACAAAAAAAAAAAAAAAGAGAATTTGCAAAATCGAGGACTTTGGTGTCCCGGTTGACCAAAGAATAAACTTGAAAGAATGTGAAAAGAAGGATAAGTACCACGACTTTGCTATGGAATTGAAAAAAAACTTTGGAACATGAAAGTGACAATTGTACCAAATTTAATTGGTGCTTTTGGTACAGTAACTAAAGGATTATTAAAGGGACTGGAAGACTTAGAAGCTGGAGAACGAGCGAGACCATCCAAACTACTACATTATTGAGAACGGCCAGAATACTCAGAAGATTCCAGGAGAATTGAGGAGACTTTCTGTCACTCAAACTCTAGTGAAAAACCATCAGCTAAAATTGATGTGAAAAACTCTAATAATAATAATAATGAAAGTGACGATTATACCAATTGTAATTGGTGCTCTTCGTATAGTCACTCAAGGATTGGTACAAGGACTGGAGGAATTGGAAATAAAGAAACGGGAGGAGACTGTGCAAACTACAGCATTGTTGAGATCGGCCAGAAGATTGATAAGAGTCCTGGAGACTTGAGGAGACTTGTAGTCACTCAAACTCCAGTGAGAAACCATCAGCTAATGCTGGTGTGAAAAACTCGAAAAGGAGTTAATAATAATTAATAAACAAGTGCAGTAAATTAGTGCAAAAGAATATAAGACTAGACACGATTGGATTGGTGAGGTGATTCACTGGGAATTATGCAAGAAATTGAAACTTGACCATACGAGTAAATGGTAAATGCACAACCCAAAATCTGTCCTGGAGAATAAAATGCACAAACTCATCTGGGATTTTGAGATTCAAACGGATTACCAAATCGCTGCCAAACGACGAGACCTTATAATAACAACAAGAAAAACAGAACTTGCCGAATTGTGGACTTTACTGTCTCGGCTGATCACAGAATAAAACTGAAAGAAAACTAAGAGAAAGATAAGTACCTTGACCTTGCTTGCTAATTGAAAAAAAAACTGTGGAACGTGAGAGTTAGGTTTCTTTGTTTAATGGCATATCAATTTTCGTAGGTTATTTAATACCAAAGCCATCCTTCTAGAAGACAGTAGTGGTACTATTTAAACCATAGCTGGGAGGATAGGGGGGGGGTCATACATTTCCCGTGGGTGTTTGTCCGAAAGTGAATGTAATAGCTCGACTAGAGTTCGAACTCGCTTACTACGATTCCGCAATCCATCGCTTTAACCATTACCGCACCACCTGAACAAGAAAGTGACGGTAATACCAATTATAATTGGTGTTCTCGGCAGGGTTAGAGAATGATACAAAGATTGGAGGTCAATGAAACAATTGGACATGCAGAAACTATCCAAACTACAGTATGATTAAGATCGGCGAGAATACTTCGGAGAGTCCTGGAGACTTCAGGAGACTTGTTGTCACTCAAACTCTAGTGAGAAACCATCGGCTAACGCTAGTTTGAAAAACACGAGAAGGAGTTAATAATAAATTCTTTGGGATTTTGAGATACAAACTGATAACCAAATCATGGCTAGAAGACCAGACTTTGAAAAGAACTAGGAATCTAATGGATTTTGTCGTTCCAGTGGACAACATAGTGAAATTAAAAGAAAACAAAAAGATTAACATATTCATAGAGCTTGCCAGAGAATTTAAAAAAAAATGAGGAATATGAGGGCGACGGTTATATCAATTGTAAATGGGGTGTCAAGAACGGTCCTCAAAGGCTAGGAAAAAAGAATGAAGGGATTGAAGATCTGAGGAAAAATGTAGTCCATCCCGACCAAAGCATTGTTAAAATTGGTTTGAATACTGAGAGGAGTCCGAGAAACCTAAGGAGACTTGCTGTTGCTCAGACACCAGTGAAAGATCACCAGCTGACGCTGATGTGAAAAACTCACGAGGAGTGATGTAATAATAATAATAATAATAATAATAATAATAATGTGTAGATACGATCAAGTAAATAGAGATGAAAGAAAAAAGAAGACAAAATTCTTAAGAAGAACGGTAAAATTTCTCGAAACCAAAATATACAGCAGAAATATTGTGGGAGCGATCGTATTGTAATGAATATCGTGGTTGGAAATGGATACAGCGACCCGAGTTCAAATTCTGGATGAGGCTGTTTGCCTTTCACAAGGTAAAAATACCCTTGAGAAAGGTATGCATCCAACTATGCTACCTCCAGCTATAAATAGTTGGGCAGACTGAGCTCTTTAACCTTGGTATAACAATCAGTCTAGGAGAAAGTGTGGTATAGCCATAATACAATTGCACGTAAATAAATGTACACGGGAACATAATCAACTGATAATGAACGAACTTCAATGAACGACGAATACACTTCTTATAAAAATATAAATCTCTCACTTTATTTTCGAAAGGGTGATGTTTGTTGTGTGTGAGAAATGAGTGGAGACAAGGACGGACTGCTACATTGACCCAAGTTCTTTCTCGCCTATAGCAGCACTTCTTTCGCATCTTGGCTTGGGTTGCTCAACCGGGAGTCACTAAGGGCCCAAAGCCCTCTGTCTGCAGCTGGTTCTCACTCCAGCATCCTGTCTCCAACTTACTCAAACCGCCTGGGCACTTGGTTATATTATTTTCTAACGTTCACTCGCTTCCGCTGTTCTTCCACTTATTTACACAGGTGCATCTCTTGATTGACGGCTCGGTCGAGGGTCAATATATAAGAATAGAAAACTCTACATTCAAATCTATTAAACCCCACTTGAAAATTGACTCTGTATAGCAAATCCCTTGGGCGGAGAGGTTGGGTAAATATGTATAGCAGAAATCTAATCGTAAGAATAAATACTTGGTATAGTCTCCCTTGTAAAGTACTCGAGATCCTTTTTAAAATGTATCTGGACAGAACTTAGATAGATGGACCATATAACGAAGAAATTGATGATGAGAATGATGATGATGCACAAGCCCTTACGTCCGAGGTAACAAAGAGGACTTGCCATCACCGAGGATTAACGTAGATGTAACAATTCAGGAACTCCAAGAATATATGAAATCAAAAAAGGATTGATTCTTCCAGTCAACAATAGCTATATCAAGAGAATGAACTAAAAGACAAACAGGGAAACAACAAAGAATACAAGAAACAAAAATGGGAAGAAAACAACTGTACAGATACTTCAAGCTATAAACGAAGGAAATTGTTCATTAAAGGACATAGACGTGGTTACGTTGAAGAAACCTTAAGAGAGAAATTGATTTTCTTTTGATAGCAATACAAAGTAATTCAAAAAAGTCAAAATAAAAAGATAAAAATTGATAATACACAGAAGTGTTGGATATATGATGACAGATGAAACGGGAAGTCACGTGAAAGGAGGATGCAGCAAACTAGCACAAAAGGAATACAAAAAAAGGCATGAGTGGGTAGGGCAAATGATCGACTGGGAATTGTGCAAGAAACTGATATGGCAGTCTATATATAACAAATGGTATATGCATAGACCAGAAGCTGTCTTAATCAATGAAACGCTTAAAATTCTCTGGGATTTTGAGATACAAACAATTCTCCCAGTCTCGACCAGAAAACCAGGCCAAATTCTAATTAACAAGAAAAGAACATGTCAACAAGTGGATTTTTATTTACCAGCAGAAGGGCGAAAAGCTGGAAACATGCATGGATCTTGAAAAAGCTGTAAAACATTAAAGTGACCGTGTTACAAATGTTAGAGGCCTTGGGGCGATCCACAAGAAACTTAAAGAAAGACTGGAGGAAGAATTGAAATAATCCAAGCCACAACACGACTAAAATCGATTAGGATACTTAGAAGAGTCCTGGAGAACGGAGAAGACTGACTGTTATTCAGAATCTGGTAAAAAAAAATCATCAGACAAACCTGGTAAAAGAAAACCCATCTTGCATGGAGTAAAATAATAATGAGCATGAGAAGATCGAGGAAATTTGCTGTCACTTGGACTCCAGTGAAAGACCATCAGCAAATGCTGATGTGAGAAACTCAAAAAAAGTATAATAATAATAATAATAAAGCGAAAAGAGAGACAAGCTGTAAAATATAAGGTTGACGGTAATACCAGTAGTAAAAGGAGAGTCTCGGGGACTTGCTGTCACTTAGACTCCATCGAAAGACCATCAGCAAATGCTGATGTGAGAAACTTAAAAAAAGTATAATAATAACAATAATAATAATAATAATAATAATAATAATAATAATAATAATAATATTAATAAAGTGAAAAGAGAGACAAGCTGTAGAACATAAGGTTGACCAATAGTATACCAATAGTAAACGTTCCTCAAATATTTGGTAAGGGGATTGGAAGAGTTGGAAATCGGAGGACGAATCGAGACCATCCAAACTACATGATTTTTGAGATCTGCCAGAATACAAAGGAGAGTCTCGGGGACTTGCTGTCACTTAGACTCCATCGAAAGACCCTCTGCAAATGCTGATGTGAGAAACTCGCAAGAAGTGTAATAATGATAATAATAAAGGAACGAGAATCTAAAACATCAAACGAATACCAACAATGAAAGTTAAACAAAAATTGCCGAAAACATTTCTTCTTGTTTCAAACAATTTTTTTTTTTGTCTCAAAAGCCCAACATGGGAATTTTTCGGTTCTTTGTCCTATTCTTTGTTCTGTTCTAGAACAATTTTTTAAAAACATTTTTTCAAAGGAATAACAAACTAATACAAATTTTAAATGAAAAAAAAATTCTATTACATGCTTTTTAATTCGGTAATATCTATTCATACATTTTTCTCTCTTTTCTTATTTTATTCTAAACGGCGATCCTGCAAAGCAGCTGTGACCAGTTCCTTCAGAGACGGATTTTGACGCTTTTCATACTTAGAAGCACCGAACATTAAAACTTACACATTCCAACATCCGGTTCATAAAGATGAACAAAGTACCAATAATAATAATAATAATAAATCTCTTCTAATAGCAGCACAAAACAACGCCATAAGAACCAACAAAAGTTGAAGTGAAAATAGATAAGACGAAACTGATTAACAAATGAAGGTTATATGGTGATATAGACGAAATAATTTAATCACATAATAAGCGAATGCGGCAAATTTGTAAAAAAAAAAAGAGAATATAACACAAGACATGACTTGCTGGGGAGGTGATATACAGGGAATTGAGCAAAAAAATTAAAATTTTACTATATGAATAAATGGTATATATACAAAGCGGAATCCATCCTGTAGAATAAGATGCACAAAATTCTCTGGAATCAAACAGATTAATTAATCCCGGCTAGAAAACAAGACGCAGTGGAAAAAAAATAAAGACAAAAAAACACCGACTAATGGACCTTGCTGTCTCGGCAGACAACAGAGTGAAAATCTAAGAAAACAAAGAGGGACGAGTACTTAGACCTTGCCAAAGAACTGCTTTGGAATATGAAACTGACGGTGATACGAATTGAAATTGATGCACTCGGAATGATCCCTAAAGGGTTGATAAGAGAACTGGAGGAGTTGGAAATCGGAACTCGAGCAGGAACCAAACAAATTACAGCATTGATGAGGTCGGCCAGAATACTGAGAAGAGTCCTGGAGACCTGAGGAGACTTGCTATCATCCAGACTCCAGTGAAATACCATCAGCTGATGCTGGTGCAAAAAACTCGCAATTATTATTAATAATAATAATAATTTTAAACAGGCTACCCTATTAAAGCTTGTAAACCGGACACTTTAATTTTTATTGAAAGCAATCATCATCATCATCATGTCGTGCCGCTAGCACGGATATCCCAGACCCTCTCGCGCCACTTCTCACTCTCGTTCATCACCTCTGGCAGGTCTTCAGGGCTACATCCCGTATCCTCACATAGCTGCTGTATGTATGTTGGAGCTGGTCGTCCAGCTTTTGCTCGGCCATATATGGGGATCCATAGGAGTACATCACTTATGAGCTCGTCCTTGCTTCTCCAGCAGTGTCCTGCATGTCTGGTTCGTCTAACTTGGATAGTTTTCGTGATGGGAGGTCGGTGGCCGTACAGTTGGTGCCTTGTGGGGTGTTGCCGCCAGGATTTGTTCAATATTGCTCTCAACATTCCTGTGTAATTGCCGTCTAGCTTCTTCTCCAGCCGTTTTGTTAGAGTCCAAGTGCATCCATGTAGCAGTATCGATGTGACCACTACCTGGAAGAAACTGCGTTTCATTTTAAAATCTGTAAAAAAATGCCGACCTAGCTCTATCAGCTGAGTCTACTAGGTATGTTCAAAAAGTATCGAGACTGAAGCTGAATTTACCAATGCAGAAACGAAGACTGAATGGAACATTAATTTTCTTCAAATATAAGACATGTTAAAAAAGCGTTGAAACTGAAGATGTATTTACCGCGACAGAAATGAACAATTTATAGAAAGTTAATTTTCTTCAAAATACGAACTGTATTTTCCAAGACGGGAAGACAAAATGGCTAGAACATTCATTTTCTTCAGAATACGAGCACATGTTTATCAAGACAGAAATGAACCAAGAATTCAACATCAGTTTTCTTCAAAATATGAGAAGAGTTAAGAAAGTGTTAAAACTGTAGCTGTATTTACCAAAACAAAAATGAACAATGAATGGACTATTAATTTACTTCAAAATAGTCCCCTTGGCATTTAGCACAGCGTATTTTCCATTGATCGAAGCATATCTAGAATTCTTTTGATTCTTCTTATTTCTTTTAATATTCTCAAGGTAAACATGGAGAGTACGAAACTTCTATAAACCTATATTTCATCAAATATTACTATTCAGAATGTATTGAGATTGGTTCCTAATCTTTTTCAAGTTCGCACTGACGTATCTCGACGAATTCTAGTGGTTTAGGTCTTTATCACTCAGCCGTTACCAAATCTCCATTTAAATTTTAAAATGTAGACTAAAAAAAATAAAAAGACAAGTATTTTTAATTTATTTTTACCCAAACTCGTATGATCATCATCATCGTGTCGCGCCGCCAGCACGGATCTCCCGGACCCTCTCCCCCCACCCTTCTCTATTGTCCATCGCTCCCGGTCGGTCTTCAAGGCTACATCCTGTATCGGCAAAGAGCTGTTGTATATAGGTTCCAGCTGGACGTCCTGCATTTGCTCGTCCATATGAAGGGGTCTATAAGAGTACGTCTCTTATGAGTTCGTCCTTACTTCTCCGGCAGTGTCCCGCATGTCTGGTTGGATAGTTATCGTGATGGGTGGTAAGTGGTCTTATAAGTGTTACATTGTCGGGTGCTGCCTCTAAGACTTGTTCAATATTGCTTGCAGTATTCTTGTGTAATTGTCGTCAAGCTTTTTCTCCATGCGTTTCGTTAGCGTCCATGCTGTGCATCCATATAGCAGTATCGACACGACTGCTGCTTGGAAACAATGTGGAAAAATATGAAGATCTTGCCCAAGAACTATATGAACTGTGATAATAATGACAATATACTACAAAATTTGAAATTTGAGGCTATCTTTCCAGTCAATGATTGTTTGGTTCCTATCCTATTTTTTTTCAGCAGTCCAAAAATAAATACGTTTAATATATATTTTCGAAATTTCTGCTTTAGGGAACAGGTATTGCCATTCTATTTTTTGGTTGGAGAGGTGTTGCAATTTTATTTTCATCCTTATACTTATATATTATATACTTAAATTATTTATTAGAATATTTTATCTTCAAGTACATTCATTTTGAGCGTCTGTTATGGTGCAATGGTAATTAAACTAGGCTAACACACCAGTATTAATGAATTCTATTCTCACTACCCCATACTTATGGCCGTATGTTAAACTAAGCTAATTAGCAACTGATTTTATTTATTAGTTTAACTAGTGTTTTTTTAAAGGTTTTTCCTTATTTTATTGACAAAACAAAAACAACAATCCTCTTTCTTTTTCGCCCCTGGTCGTTAGCAAAAACTTACTCTGTGATTGTATCTCCCTAGTTCACCATTTGAGTACACTTTCCGTCGTCTGCCAATCAGATTCTGCTTTTCATATCTGGTGGACGCTGTCGACATGTTTTTTTTACTATTGCGTACTCTTTGCTGTTCTTTCTTCTGACGTTACCTCTGCCACGCCATGTCCTTGGCAACAGGCACCTATTTTATCATGGAAATTCCTGTACCTTCACTAGAATCAAAAAGTTTAGATGTTGACGTTCATTCAGTTCTTGCCTTAAAGACATGTGACTTTCGATGCGAACAGCAACTTGCAAAACATCACTTTCCTATCTTCACACAATTCTAAATTTTCTTTCTTTCTTTCTTTCTTTCTAAAAAAACTATCCATTCCTCCTTCTTTCTTTTGCTTGGTTTTTAAAAATAAGATATTTTAATTAGAAAAATAAACAGGATAAAGAATTAAATAGACAAAACATAACAGACCAAATATATAAGAAATTAAATGAAATTGCGTTCGTCCAAAATTGATTTTAAATCTGATAAATATATATACATAGAGAGAGAGAGAGAGAGAGAGAGAGAGAGAGAGAGAGAGAGAGAGAGAGAGAGAAATGATAAAAAATGTCACTTCATGCTAATCTTACCAACTCTGAGAAAATAAATTGAGTGCGGTTCGCTGGTCCTCGCATTGATTAGAATACCTAGCTAAGTGAAAATAGTAAGTCAGTCTGGGTTGTCTAGCCATTTTAGAGTAATCAATGAAGAAGAATAAGTTCTAAGTTGAGTCATGAAATAAATGAAAAATGTTGATAGAGTGAAATAACACACACACACACACACACACACGTGTATGTGTGTTGCGTAGCCATATACACGAATATGGCCATGTGCGAAATAGACATGTAATGTTCATTAACGATAGAACATATAAAGAACATAGGAATCTCGGAATTCGAAAACACGTAACGACTTCTTGTTCAGGTACGAAACCTTTTTATTAACTTTGAGTTAAAGGTTTCGACGTAAGGAGGAGAGACACAATCTTCTATGCTGTCTTATTCATTTGGCCCCCAACTCGAGCGGCCCCCCATAGCGAGCTCCAAAATATCGATCCTTCTCGTTTGGTGTCTAAAACCCGACTCTTATTTTCTTCAAATTCTCACACAAACTTCCGCGTGCTTCCGGTGCGTGACGTCACCCGCACCTTGTCACCCAGTATCGTCTCGGACAGTTATGACATCTGAGTGACACCTCCATCCACTCGCGCACACCCGCATTAACACCTGCTTCAATCTTACACCCAACCAACCCATGTGCTGAGCCGAAAGGTTCTCAGCCTAACTAAACTCAAAGGCATGAACCGAAATCCCTCGGCTATTTCATAACATGTGTGTGTGCGTGTGGGTGTGTGTCCCATTCCGTTTTATCAAGATTTTTTTCACTGATCTGTACGGCTCAAGTCTACTTTGTATTGGTTGATGATTTCTATTGAAACTTATGTGTGTGTATGTGTCTATGTGTGTCCTTCAATGAATTGTGAATAAACGTGTCCATAAATGTAAATACATTTTCACTAATCATATCTAGTAAACAAATAAATTCTATATAATTATATCAAGTAAATGAATTGAATATAATCAGATTTAGTAACAACTAATACATAACAAGATTGTAATTAAACAAAATGAAATCAAATAGTTAAAAGATCTACCGGAAAAGACAAATATCTACGAAATTAAAAATCTTTAATGTTAGAAGAATAAAAGATAGGTTGTTGAGTGTTTTGAAAAGAAAGAAAAGAGAAAAAACGGAAAAACAGAAACAAAGAAGAACTAATTAAACACAGGGAGTGGTTACAGAAGAAAAAATATACACTAAAGAAGGACAAACAAATGTTTTAGAGAGTTGGACAGAGGCGAGAAACCTTTTTCTTTTAGTTTGTTTTCTTTCTTAATTCCATCTTTTTTTCTTGTATGTTTTCTGTCTGTTGGCAGGATTTAAAATACATCGACTACATCCCCCGCATAAGAGTAAAATCTAACCCGCCAAGAAATCCAAACCCTTCAAATAATATCCTATGTATGATACAAAACTGTATTTGGTGGTGAGGCTCCAGTTCTGGGAGTCTTGGAAGTGAAGAACATTCCTCCATTGCCATTATTCACAGGTCCTCTCTTACGTGTAGAGTCGCAGTACCTGTTAGGGTTGCCTCTATGGGTAAAATAAATGTTTGAAAATTTTGAGTATTGGATTGAAACAATTGAAGCCACTAAGATTTGTGTTAATTATTTGTATTAAGAATATTTACTTAAAGCTAGTGTTGTTTACGAATGATAATCATCGTTAGTTATTTGAAACTAATTGCTTGCAAAACAACTCGTCTTTGACATTAAATAACCCAACAATGGCTGACATGCAGTAAAAACCAACCAACCAACCAACCAACCTATGAACCTTCTCCGATCCATAGTGCATCAACTCATTTTATTGGCCTCTAAATCAGTCTTTTGTTTACTCCTTCTATTTAAATTTTACTAAGTTATGTCTTTTAAACGCGAGTTTTCTGTAAGACAAAACCAAATGATGTTAACAGGTATACTAAAAACACGGCCTTTATAATGAAAATGTTTTGAAAAGTTATCAGCCCAACCAGGATGAAATAGATCTAGAATGCAATGTAATAGTTTCCCTCTACCAACATTACAACCCGAACGGAAGTGTGAAGGCATTTGATGGATATGTGGAGTTAAAAGTTCGTATAGATAGAAAAAGACGATGAGAAAGTTTGCATTTTGATTTTTAGTGGTTTGACTTCAATCATGATGTAGAGAGGACGTGTGCTTTTGAGTGTAACGTTTTAGAAATTCCTTTTAAGGTCTTTGCTATTTTTCATAGGAAATAGAGAGATTCTTCTCCTTTCTATGAAAGACGGTTTTGAAACTTACAGAGATGGCCAGTTTGAATTATCAATGATTTAATAAACGTAAAACAAAACTGTTACAAGGTGTTTGTTGGCACTGGGATCAAGTGACAACCTCTTCTTCTCGGCAAGCATTTTGAAAACCTACAATGGAACATAGAACTATGAAATGTACATGTTGATCTACATGCTCAAGGAACTTGAAACATAGTTTCAGAAATTTCTTTAGAACTTAAAAAATGAAACCATTGGCTAACGCTGGTGTGAAAAACTCCCAAAAGTGTAAATAATAATAATAATAATAATAATAATAATAATAATAATAATAATAGGGAATTGAAAAAACTATGGTACATGAAGGTGAAAATTATACCAACTGGGATTGGTACTTTCGGTATAGCAACTAAAGGATTATAAAAAGGACTGGAGGACTTGAAAGTTGGAGGACGAGTAGAGGCCATCTAAACCACTGCATTATTGAGAACGGCCAAAATACTGAGAAGAGTCCTGGAGACTTGAGGAGACTTACTGTCACTCAAACTCCGGTGAAAGACCATCAGCTAAAACTGATGTGAAAAACTCTCAAGGGGTAAAAAATAATTATTATAAACCGAACTATTTTGGATTGAAATATGGCAACCAAAAATATACAATGAAAACTCAAAACTACACTAAAATAAATATCAAACAGGAAAAAGCCCGGCCGTTATGTAATACATGGTTTCTGGTCCAAGAAATTCAGCTCCATTAACGACAGACTGGCATTAGAAATGAACTGATGCACACGTACTCGAATAGAAGACCAAAGTAAAGACCGCATTAATCCAAAAGGAACCAAGCAAAGAAACCGCCCAAAATAACTACAGACCCACAACCTGCCTACCGATGATGTGGAAAATATTAACAACACAAATAAAGGAAGAGGTTTTCTAATCGCAAACAAGCCGCGGATTGTTTCCTGGGGAGCAAAAAGGGCGCAGCAAAGGATCCAGAGGCATTGAAGAGTTCCTTTACATTGACCTGCACATCCTATTCGAGAGCAAGACCTGACGGAAAAGTCTATCTATGGCCTGGATTGACAACAAAAAGACATATGATATGGTTCCGCAAAGCTGGATAATAAACTGCCCCAAAATGTACAAAATATCACCTGAAGTCATAAACTTTATTGAGAAAACCATGAAAAACTGTAGAGTGAAATTGACAGCAGGAGGAAGAAGCTTAGCTGAAGCAAAGATCCAAAGAAGTATTTTTCAAGGAGATGCACTATCACCATTACTGTTCATAATTGCCATGATGGCACTTAAACACATACTCAGAAAATGCACAGCCGGATACAAACTTCGTAGATCTTAGGAAAAGATCAATCACCTAATGTACATGGATGACATCAAACTATTTGCAAAAAATGAAAAAGAACAGGAAAGTCTAATACATGCAGTTAGAATATACAGTCAGGACATAGGAATGAAATTTGGCATGAAAAATATGCAATGCTAGTAATGAAAAGTGGCAAACGACATCTAACTGTCGGAATAGAACTATCAAGTCAAGACAAGATTAGAACGCTTGGAGAAAAGGAAACCTACAAATACTTGGGCATTTTGGAGGCTGACACCATCAAACAAGTGGAGATGAAAAAAAAATTAAGAAAGCTACTTGAGACAAAACTATGTAGCAGAAACCTTATCAAAGGAATAAATACTTGGACTGTACCCATCGTTAGATATTTGGGACCCTTTCTAAAGAGGACCAGAGATCAACGTAAAAAACTGGACCAAAGAACAAGAAAACTAATGACCATGGATAAGCTATTACATCCCAGAAACGACATTGACAGACTATATGTATCAGGAAAGGGGGAGGGGAAGAGGACTTGTTAGCATTGAAGACAGCGTTGACACATCGATACAACGACTCTAGGACGATATAGAAAAAGACGAAGGGGGACTGATTACAGCCATCAGAAACGTGACAGACAACACGGTGAACAAGAAAATGACAATAAACAGAAAACAAAATGGAAAGAAAAACAACTCTATGGACGTTTTAAACAACTAATTAAACAACATCTCACGCGAGAAAACCTGGACGTGGCTAAGAAAAATAAACTTCGAGAAAGAAACTGAATCTCTCCTAATAGCAGCACAAAACAACGCCATAAGAACCAATCATATCAAAGCGAGGATAACATGCAACAAAATAGCTAATGTATGCTCTGTGGTGATAGAAACGAAACCATCAATCACATAAGTGAATGCAGCAAATTAGCTCAGAAGGAGTATAAGACTAGACACAAGTGGGTGGGCAAGGTGATCCACTTGGAGATGTGCAAGAAATTTAAGTTGGATCATACGAATAAATGGTATATGCACGAGCCAACAGCTGTCCTGGGGAATGTCACGCATAAACCTCTATGGGACTTTGACATACAAACGGATCACCTAATCTCGGCTAGAAGACTAGACCTTATAGCAATCACCAAAAATGAAAAAGAATTTGCAAAATCGTGGAGTTTGCTGTTCTGGATTACAGATTAAAATTGAAAGAATGTGAAAAGAAGGATAAGTACCTCGACCTTTCTAGGGAATTGAAAAAAAAAAACTATAGAACATGAAGGTGACAATTGTATCAATCGTGATTGGTACTTTTGGTACAGTTATTGAAGGATTATTAAAGGGCCTGGAGGACTTGGAGGTTGGGGGACGACTGAAGACTGTTTAAACTACTACATTATTGAGAACGGCCAGAATACTGAGAAGAGTCCGGGAGACTTGAGGAGACTTGCTATCACTCAAACTCCAGTGAGAAACCATCAGCTAAAATTGGTGTGAAAAACTGTCAAAGAGTAAATGATAATAACAACAACCAATTGTGATTGGTGCTTTTGGCACGGTAACTAAAGGATTATTAAAAGGCCTGGAAGATTTGGAAGTCGGCGGCCGACTGGAGACCATCAAAACAACAGCATTACTGAAAACGGCCAGAATACTGAGAAGAGTCCTGGAGACTTGAGGAGACTTGCTGTCACTCTATCTTCAGTGAAAGACCATCAGCTTACGCTGATGTGAAAACCTCTAATAAGTAATAATAATAATTATAATTATAATAAAGGGACTGGAGGACTTGGAAGTTGGAGGACAATTGGAGACCATCCAGTCTACAGCATTATTGAGAACGGCCAGAATACTGAGAAGAGTCCTGGAGACATGAGGAGACTTGCTCTCACTCAAACTCCAGTGAAAAACCATCTGGTAAAACTGACGTGAAAAACTCTCAATGAGTAAATAATAATTGTAAAAAATTATAAATCCATTAATTAGGCCCGTATATGGTATTGGTTCCACAAAATTGGAAAATATTAAAAGCAAAAAATAACTAAAGGAAAATAAAATTACAGATCTGCGAGATCCATTGGTTTGTGTGAGGATGGTGTAGACTGCAAGTGTAGAGAACTGACTGAGAGGCTCATGTGAACAAAGGGGACGTTTGATGGCAATGCAGACGTCTGCATTAGTATATATACAGTATCGAGCTATTAGTTTCAAATGATAAGTTGAAATGATAAGTTAGAAAATGCAGAACAAGAAGAAAACTGGGTGAAATGTCAGGGGATTACGAGAAAGAAGAAGAAGAAGAAGAAGAAGAAGAAGAAGAAGAAGAACAACAACAACAACAACAACAAGAACAACCACAACAAGAATGTGACTAAAATCAATGGTTTTAAAAGAAAAGAAAAAAGCAAGAAAAGAAGAGGAGTAAAAGAGAAGCTGCATTAGGCTTCTCGTTTTTCTGGACACGTTCGAAGTGAAAGAAAGAAAGAAGGAATAAAAGAAGATAGAAACGTAATAGAAGAAGAAGAAGAAGAGTGCAGATATTTTTCCTTCGTGGTTAAAATAGTTACACTTTGATCTTTAGAGTCAGAGGTCAATCTAAGAGAAAGAAAACAGTTCCTTTTCTGATGCTGTACACAAAATGAGAAAAACAGTGCGCACGCGCGCGCGCGTGTGTGTGTGTGAGTGTGTGTGAGAGAGAGAGAGAGAGAGAGAGAGAGAGAGAGAGAGAGAGAGAGATTTAAAAATATAAAGGATTGTATTGTTGTTTTGTGTTTTATGGCATATTAAGCATTATTGTGTATTTAATGCAAATGTTATATACCTATATATACTCATCTTCTGATTCATGCAGCATCACAACGACACAATAATTAAGACGCACAATGATAAAGTCGCAGGAATAAACGACGCACACAGAAAGACGCAAGAAGACTTCTTTAGAAAAATATTCACCTCTCACTTTATTGCAAGGGTTCGAAAGGGTTGTTCAAGGGTTGCATGTGAGAGGGTGCTGGAGACCGAACATAAACTTCATATTTTAACCCCACTGTTATGACCGTCACATTGTGTCTTTCTTGTTCTTCTAATGCTGGGGTCTACTCCATCGGGGGTTTTCCGAGGGCCCCCTCGGTCGGGTGTGGCTTTCCCTACCAAATCTGGTCTCTCGGTGTCTGGAATTCTACTGGCAACTGCTCTGGGACCCAAACTCAACTGAGTTAAATAATAATTCAACGCCCACACGATCGCCCACTGGATCTTTGAAATCGAATGTTTAATCGTCATCAAGCGGAAATAACTGTCATGCAGTACAGAGGTTACTCTCTTCCGGTGCATCACTGTAGTGGCACCATGGGACCTTCACCTTGTCCAATATCATAAGCCTTAATCTGCCCACGCGATCTCTTTCGATTACTGGCCATTGGAATGTGTCACTTCCTTCCGGTGTATCACCTTGGAATAGCATTTTTGGGCCGGGGCAAGGGTCAAAATATAACACAAAATCCTTTTTTTACATATCTATTAAATATATGATTTGCCAACACATTTCATACATACACACAGTTGAATAATCAAGCAGTTTTATTTCTCACAGATCAGTTGAGCATAAGTCAACAAAATTAGATGGTTCCAAGTATTGGAATGTATCACTAACAATTCAGTTAAACATTATACACTTGTTTACACACAATTAAATAATCAAACAATCCTATTTCCAACAATTAAATTATTTGTTTCTACACAGTTAAAATATCAATCAGTTTTGTTTGACACATAGATACGGCCCTATCAGATGCTACCACTCTGGGCCAGAGTGGACATGGGAGCGATGGCAATGAAGGAGTACTCCGCATTCCCCAAACCTCCAGCATTGCTGGAACCTAACTATCGGATGGTTTAATGTAATATGTTCGACATTGGTTATGGTGGCGGAAGGGTCTTACTCCTCTGCAGAGATGCAGTCGGTGTATTCTATAACCCAGTCGACTAAGCTGGGATTGTATAGCGTAATTTTTCTTTAAACTCTGATAATATGAGAAAAAAGAGAATCCATATGTTTATTGCTTGATTTAATTTCTTTGTTTAATGTCATATCAAACTCCGAATATTATTTAATGCTTAAGCCATCTTTGTAGAAGAACACTAATGGTACTATGTAGCCCATAACTTGGCCGGGGCAGGGGTTAAAGGTTTCATACTTTTCCAAATATTAGTCTGAAAAAGAACGTAATTGCGTGTTTGAATTCCCTTATTACGATGTCTACGTTAGCCACAACACTGCGAAGAGTCCTCGTATATATATATATATATATATATATATATATATATATATATATATATATAATAGAGACAAAGAAAATAAAAAGGAAAGAAATTGAAAGAACAATAGATCTCCTTCGTCAAAGAAAGAACAGATAGATAGATAGATAGATAGATAGATAGAGAGAGAGAGAGAAGTTCTTTTCTGCTATTTTCAAATTGTTTATTATCTACGGCAAATTACCTGACGATATTCCCCTCAACGCTCTGAATATTTTCCTGGCGGTTGGTCTCTTCTTAAACATAAGTTTCACTTGTTATTTCTTTGCTTGTGAACAGAATCGGAAAGAGGGGGATATTTTTGTATTCTCCTTTTAGGTAGAAAATAGCAGTTGACAATTGGAGACCCATTGGCTAATACTTGTTATTTACTAAGCTTTGTCGATATTCGCACATGATCCACAGGTTGCTTACAGTGCCAACTATTTCAAAGTGGCCACTCATCGAAGTACTGAACAAAATCATCACTACCTATCTTTGGTGAATTAGTGGGATCAATTGAATAATACTGCTTGCTTTGCTTTGAAAGAAACCTTTCCCTATTGGAATGTTTAAAAACAGCTTACAATGATATGTATATTAAAGCTTCGCTTCCGATATCTATCTATCTATCTATCTATCTATCTATCTATCTGTCTATCTATCTAAGTTTGATCCTATTTATTTATCTTTCTATCCATCCTAGTTTGATCCTGTCTATCGATCTAATTTTCTATTTCAGTCTGATCGACTCTATCTATCTACTTCAGTCTACTTACCTAGCTCTCTGACCACCATACCACGAGAATGTTAGTAATAGATTACCGTATATTCTCATGTAATGAACGACTTACTTTTCGCTTCAAAACAAGATGTCGTTGATTACCAGAAATATGTTTTTGAAACATCAAAGATTACCTTGTTTTTAGACCTATCCTTGCAGCAACTTCCATACAACATGTCTCCGCTCAGCCTATACGAAAACAAAGGCTATTATCTAAGATAATACATTTTTTTCTTAGCATTGTTTGCATTGTATAACACTTATGAAAATGATATGGAAAAATATCATAAATAGTAAACAAAGTAATGTAATTCTTTAAATCTTTTTGTAGGCTACCATAGCCAAAAGTTTGGGATCATTCATTGCACAGAATATATAATAAATCACCTTTTGGTTGCTCATCATTTGGAGTCGTTTATTAAACAAAGTCGAATGTATACGGCATATTTGATATGGAGTTTCTCGAGGAGTATAAAACTATAGTCTCTCATTGTACTTGTTTTTGGTCATATTTCTCAGCGCCTATGAGATATTAAATCTTCAGACACCATTGTGAATGTATTGATTAGTTCTCTGTAGGAGCTTCTAAAAAGAGCATTTTATCTGAAAAATATTAGACATGTTTACTAGTTATTTCTTAAGTTTTATTATTTCCTTAGACAATGGATGATCGGTCAGTTTCTGCTGAATATTTCTTGATTCAGCTCGTTTTCCTATTATGAAAATCAAATCAATCACACCTCAAATCCGATTCGGACACAGCGAGCCACCATTGCAAAATAATAATCGCGAATGGTTAAAGGAGTTTAGTAGTTGATATGTCGAATGGTTTTAACGATTTTTAGAAAACAATAATTTATTGAAGATTTGTTTACAACTTTCCTCCTTTAAACAACCAAGAAAAACTGGTCAATACTGAAATTACGAAAAGGATTTAAAATATATTGGCTGACTATTGGCCTAGTGGGTAGAGTGTTCGCCAATGGTCCGGTAAACCTGGGTTCAATCTCAGGTTGAATCATACCAAAGACTTTAAAAATGGTACTTGATACCTCCTTGCCTAAACTCAGCAATAAAAGGTACGTATCAAAGGTAAAGTGGAGCAATCGAGGGAAAGGAGTAGTGCCCTCCCCTACACCTCGGTGTAGTAGCTATTGAAAAGGAAGCCTTCTGGTCGTCCTCGACTATGATCGCCAGCTTCACTTATATTTGATATAACTATTTACCATGCATAGCTTAGTCTGGCACATGGTCTGTGTGCTGGAGTAATCAATGATGATCAAACTCAATATATCTGTTTAAATTTCTGAGATGAGGAGATATTATTATTTGCATTATTTACATGCGACGGTAAGCATGATGAAAAAGGCGTTTGTTAAGAGATACTAATTAGAATCTACTAGGAAGTTGTGAGTTCAATCTCTGAATGCTGCTGAAAGGAAAAGGCAAATTAACTGATGCAAGATATTACGGGGTATGGATAGTTGAATGAAAAGAGTCTACTGGGATCGGATAAAGTGTTTGGTTCAAATTTCCTGACGGTTACTGACAATAAAAGATACCTGAAGAAGATCAGAGGGTACACAGATCGAAACATTGTGATTATAGCAACAAAAATGAAGACAGTCGACTACATACTGTAAATAAACTTAATAAAATTGTGAATTAGTCAGTGAAACAAAGTTGTTCATGGCCGCAATATTATAGACAGGAATCTTATAATTATTCATTGGCTTTAACATTGAATGGCACAAGGCCAAATGAGAAACAAACTCAGTAAGCTTGAAAATTTGCTTGTCAAACAGAAGAAAAAGAAATTAAAGAGAAACAATTACAACTGGGTGAATGTGATATTTGGCCATGATTTATGAATCTACATTGGCCGAGGCAAAGATGCTAGGAATTTTTTGCCTGATGCTGTTCAAATGAAATATAGAAAAGAAATTGTTGTATTGCCATGACCAACTATACAAACACATATGCATGTAGAATCATAACGACGAAACAATAAAGACGAGCGGCACAGTTCTTTAGAAAAATATGCCTCTCACTTTATTTGAAAGGGTTCGAAAGGGTTATTAAAGGTTTTACTGTGAGAGGGAGTTGGAGACCGAACAGAATTGCAACATATTGACCCCCACTCTTATGGCCATAACAGCGTTCTTTCCCGTTTTCCTGGGCTGCTCAACTGGGGGCCTGGGGACCCAGCCTCTCTGGGACATGTTCCTCATTCCAGCATCTCTCCAACTGGTCTGATATCCAACTGACTGACTTCCTGTCTTCACCCGGGTTATATAATTGTTCGATTTCCACCTTCTTCTTGTAGGCGTCACAAATCGCACTTATTCAACCCGTCCACGGTCAAGGTTATATCCTGATATTCCTCGACCGGATGAACCTGTTATTTACACAGGTGCATTTCCTATTTTGACAGCTTGGCCGGGGTGAATATGTTACAAAATGACCGCCTGAATAAATGAAGTAAATTTCATGAGTTATTAATGATATAGGATTGCATGTTATTTAAAAAACTCGTAGAGAAGTCATAACCTCAACAATCAATGCACATGTACTTATTAAAATTCTGGATAATTTTCGAATTCCATCAACGGAAAATTAGTTTGATGAGAGTAAAGTTATTTTCCGTACGATAATGCGTCTTGTCACAGAGCGAAAGGAATTAAAGTTTTTCTTCAGGAAAGTTTTTAAGATCAATATCTTGGTCAACGAAAAGTGTTAATCTAATTGCAATTGAAAATTTATGGTTGATTTTTTTCAAAGGTCAAAGAATAGGTTCTATTCAACAATGAAGATCTCTTTACTACTATTTAAAAAAAATTTAACCAGTTTGATAAAACATATTGCATTAGATAAGTAAAGATCCATACTTGAAAGAATTAAGGTTATCATTAAAACTCGAAGAGGAACAACTAAAAATGAATTCTGCTTTTTTCTCAATGAATTCCATATTTTCATGGTTAATATTAGGTTATCCCATAACATTTTCTTCCGCATAGCTTGGAAACTAAAATTATACATACAATCTAAATAATCTAATTTTTTTTGTCTAAGGTATATTTTATTAAGCCAGAATTTTCAATTATGGAATAAAAATGTTTGCATCTGATCTGCTATTAGTTTATTTACTGCTAAATAAAAACCCTGATTGAACATCTAAGTGTACTAATTCCATAATATCTGCCAGGAGAAGTAAATTCTTTTACTGTGATCTTCGCATTGGCGACTACTCAGAATATCGAGAAATTATTGCAATAAACGTGAGAATGTGAACAGAGAAATTGTTTAATTAAATTTAATTGATGCGATTCTCCTTTCAGAAGTTAATTTGAAGTCTCGGTAATGATTTATCTCTATGAATTAAACTCATTATCTATCTATCTATCTATCTATCTATCTATCTATCTATCTATCTATCTCATTCTGTTAAAATGTATGTATGTATATATCTATCTATCAATCTATCTATCTCATATTTGTTTCTATATCTAGCCTCCTTAATCGTCGCTCAGCTTCTGTTTCCTATTTCTTCTAGCTTCCGCCCATTGGGCCAATATGAAAAAGATATCAATTACGGTTCCAGACCCGTTTGGACGCAGCGGTCTATCAGCGCGAAATAATAATCAAAGATGGTAAATGGAATCGCGTTTGTCGCTTATTTATCGCGGCTGGAACCGATTCCTGCAATGGCTCATTGATTTTTGAATATTTCACGTTTTGTCTTGGAGACAGCAAGAGATTATTCTCGATTTGATCATTAATGCAAAAGTTTCCTGATTTTCACATTGTAGCAGACTTCTCATACGCATACGTTCACACTTCCGTGTTGACACACACTTGGTCCACAAAAACGAAAAACGCATTTATATTTACACGAAAAGTGTTGATTCAATAGATACTATACACGTTCATAAATACAGTGGTATCATGGTTGAGAAACTAATCGATGAGACCATTATTAAAGTGAGTTCTATCCTCACTCGGTGCTATAGACTGATATAAGACATTGCTTTAAACTAGTGAAATGCCTAACTAAAAGAATCAAGGCTGTCATGAAAGCTCGACGAAGAGCAACTGAGTATTTTAATTACTGATTGGTCGTTTTAAAGGCATCTCAATCCGTCTCAAGTCATTTTATGCCTTGATGTTAAGGTGTTGTATTCATTGTACGTTTATTTTTACATTTTATGAGAAATCATTTCTTAAAGGTTTTCTACTTATAGACGGTATCAAATAATCTTATGTAAACAATTTGCACACAGTTATATGGTTTCAAGTATTTTTATCAAATACCAATGATTGATACACAATTATATGGTTTCAATTAACTACTAGAATCTAATAATAATCATCGTTTTTTTTGCATTCAGTTTGATGATTTGAAGTGTTTCTGATACAAATGATTTGATACGTTTACTCAATTTCAAGTAAATAATAACAATAATAATAAACTGCCGAAGAGTGGACTTTGCCGTTCTGGCTACCAACAGGGTAAAACTGAAAGAAAGCGAAAAGAGAGATAAGTACCTATACCTTGCTAGAGAACTGAAAACAATATGCAACATGAAAGTGACGGTGATATCAACTGTAATTGGTACACTCGGTACAGTCACCAAAGGATTGGTACAGGGACTTAACGACTTGGAAATAAGAGGATGAATGAAGAACATCCGAACTATAGCATTACTGAAAACGTCCGGAATACTGAGAAGAGTCCTGGAGACTTGAGGAAGCTTGCTGTCACTCTCAAAAGACTATAATGATAATAAGTAAAGTTAGCGACCATAGTCGAGGGTGACCCGAAGGCTCCCTTTTCGATAGCTACTACACCAAGGTGTAGGGGAGGGCGCTACTCCATTCCCAGGATTGCTCCACTTTACCCTTGAACCGTACCTTATAATGCTGAGTGTTAAGCAAGGTGGTATCAAGTTCCATTTTTAAAGTCTTTGGTATGACTCGACCTGGGATTGAACCCAGGTCTCCCGGGCCATTGGCGAACACTCTAACCGCTGGGCCAATGTCCCATTATAATGATACTGATAAACATTAGTAAAAATTACGTATTACTTCAAGAAACGAACTATACATTAGAATAGTGATTAGTGGGTTAAGGAACTTGTTGGTATTGTATAGTAATTTCGATCCTCGTTGAGTGCCTCATATTTCTAGTCTTGTTTTAGACTAATCCCCAATAGCAAAGGATTTGGTTTCTATCAAGGTGTGATCCTATTTACCCAACCCCTCCACTCGGGCAGGATATGACACAAGCTCAATTTTTAAGCGAAGTTTAACAGGTTTGAATTCAGAGTTTTTCCTTCTCCAAGACTAGTTGCCTAACCAAGGCTGAAGAACCTAGTCTGTCCTACTATTTACCCATAGCTGGAGGGAGAATAATTGGATTCATACCTTCCCCAAGGGTATTAGTGCTATGTGAAATGCAGTCAGTCAGGTCCAGGATTTGAACTCGTGTCGCCGTGTCCATTTCCAAAGACAATAACGACTACACCACGGGCACCTCCAAAACAAGGTGTGATAGAGAGAAAAATTTCTCGTGGACGAGTTGGTAGTTATCTTGATTTCTTGAGATGAATCCTTAAGGATACATATAAAGTTATACTTGCCTTGTGTCAGATAAAAGAATACTTTGCACAAAATTATATTCATAAATAGTCACAAAAAGATTTTAAATATCAATCAACTCTCTTCTCTTTCTCCTTCTGTCTCTTCCTTCTCTCTTTCTCCACATTCACACGCATATATATATATATATATATATATATATATATATATATAAGATGAACAAAAATGATAAGACAAATTGGAAGATTACTTTTGGGTCATCGACAGGCGAAAAAGTTTTGTAGAAAAGAACGAAAGCATTGTTTAGAAAGGTTTCTGAGTATTCTTTTAATTAAAATAATTTTTTAAACAATTTTTTTAAAGGAATTGATACGCTCTCTGAAAAGCGATGTTAAATTTCTGTTAGTGTAGCTTATCTATTATTCTGAAAAATGTTGTCTGATCAGAGTGAGTCCGTATATATATATATATATATATATATATATATATATATGCTTCTCTCCAGTGAGAGCACCTGTTTTAACGTTTTTATTAGATTTGAAGGAGAGTGTGTTTCAAATTAGCTGTGACTTGAACGGCTTGTTTGTTTGTTTGCGTGGATTTTTTTCACACTGTTATTTCCAAAGAGTGGCCTTTCAAATCAGTAGCAACTTGTTTTCGGGTTTATTTGTTTGCATAGGTGTATATGGTAGTTAAATTTTCTTTATTTCTAGGTTGGGTGATTAAGTTTCATATTAAATCCAAATGGCACATATGTTCTCAGACTTTTTATCCGTTTGTCTTCTTTTTTTTTTTTTTTCAATTACTGGTTTTATGTTTATATCTTTGAATTTTTTCCATGATTGTGAATTTTGCAACTTTGTTAAAGTCGTGACTATTTGCGTGGAAATAATGTTCGAGAAATATTAGAATGTTCTGATATATAGAATTGATCCTGTGTCTGTAAAAAAAAATGTAAAACAGCTATTCTGACTTTCCACCTTATTGTTTTTGGCAGCGTATGGATTCCACTGGATGAATTACATTTTTGCTTCTATCATTTGATTCCTGGTAAATTTTGTAAATCTTTTTGGTTGTTAAGTGAGTGAATGAGTTTGTTGATCTATGGTGTTTGTAGGAAAAAATGTTCTTGATATTGAATGGTTGGTTAAATTTAGGAGATTTTATTAGGGATTTCCTATGGATTATTTTATCATTTTCTAAGTTGTTTTTACCTATCATTTCTCTGAGATTATTTAGTCGTCAATAGGTTAGTATGCTTGGTTCAGTTTTACCTTTTCCTTTATGTATATGATAAATATGTCATCAATGTATTTTGCGTAAAAGAGGTAGACAGCCTTAATTTTCATATATATATATATATACGTGTTTATGGTGGTGCCCGTGGTATAATTGTTATCGTCGTAGGAAATGAACACGGCGACACGAGTTCAAAATCCTGGACGAGACTGATTGCATTTCACATAGCACTAATACCATTGGGAAAGGTATGAATCCAAAATATTCTCCCTCCAGCTATGGGTAAATAGTAGGACAGACTAGGTTCTTCAGCCTTGGTGAGGTAACTAGTCTAGGAGAAGGAAAACTCTGAATTCAAACCTGTTAAACTCCGCTTAAAAATTGACCTTGTGTCATATCCTGCCCGAGCGGAGGGGTTGGTAAATAGGATATATACGTGTTTTCAAATTTGTCCATGTGGATGATTGCGTACGAAGGGGCTGAAATAATAAACATGATGGATCCTTTTGTTTGTATGAAGTGTCCACCGTTAAAGTTGAAGTTCTTTGATGATATTACATGTTACATTCGTGTTGTTATTACTGCAGGGAGAGAGTGTTTTGTTATTCTCTGGTTTAGATGTTCCCCCGAAGCTAAAAGTCCCTCGTGGTGTTTAATATTGGAGGATGTGACTAGAAACTTATCTTGTGGTATTGTTTTGATGTCTGATTTTGTTTAAGTCAGTTGTGTCATATCAAAAGGACTTTACTACATTAGCAAGTGGTTGTATATAGTGATCTACGTATTTTTATAGTTTGGTAGTGTGATTGTTAATTAAGGAAATTACTTGTTTTTCTGGCTTGTTCATTTTACGTATTTTTGGTAGCAGATAGAAGCGGATGGGTCTTGCATTGCTGGGTTTTAGATGTTTCTTTGTCAATAAGATTTTTTCGGACCATATCATTTCATAAATTTATAATGATGTCTTGATGATCTTCAAAGGGGTCGGTTGGAAGTTCATAGAAGAATTCTTTGTTATTTAGTCCGCTGTTGGCCTCTTTTAGATATTCATCAATATCACAGATGACTGTTGCTTCACCTTTGTCTACTTGTTTTATGATCAGGTTTTCTCTTGTCGATAGTTCCATTAAAGCTTCACGTTGTTTCTTTGTCTGGTTTTCAATATGATCAGTGTCGAATTTTTGTGGGTTTTGATGTCTTCTTTTAAGGCCATTTCAAATGTTTCGATGGTTGCGTCTGTATTGTTGGGATTGAATGTGTTGCTTTTTTTTCTTTGAGTGAGTCTGAAATAGTCAGGTCGTGATCTGATAGTCCAAAATGGGCTTTAAGTCGAATTGAGGCCTTTGTTCAGTAGTTGAAATACATTAATGCTGAATTTGTGCCTGCTTAGATCTCTTACTTGTCCATTTGAGTCGTTTTTGAATTTGCAAGTTTTTCGAAGTTGCTCCGCAAATTTTTGAAAGCTTCTATTGTTGTTGGTAAAATGTTTTGAATCCGCCCTCCCAAGTTTATCAGTACATATATATATATATATATATATAGGTGTGTGTGTATGTGTGTGTGTGTGTGCGTAACCTAGCCCTCCGTACTAGCAAGTGTGATACAAGGTAAATTTTTGAAGCGGGGTTTAACTGAGTTTTCTTTCTTGACGAGTTGCCATACCAAGGTTAAAAAACCCAATCTACGCTACTATATGCCCATAACTGATGGAAGAATAAATAGATTCATGATTTTTCCGAGATGAGGCTTAAAACATCTAAGTCCAACTAAAGAAATAGTCTCTTTTTTTTGGCAAAAATTTGGGAAGTGTAATAAAAGCTTGGCAAACGTAACATTCTTGTGCAGTTCGAATCAAGCTTTTACTCCAAGTAGTTTCCTTAGCGTAAAGGTGGCGCATATATACAGTAGTACTGACACAGCCACAGCTTAGAAGAAATCCCATATTATATGTATATATATATATATATATATATATATATATATATAAAATTTGGCGATTATAGTCGAGGCTGACCCGAAGGCTCACGTTTTTATAGCTACTACACCGAGGTGTAGGGGAGGGTGCTATTCCTTCCCTTGGATTGCTCCACTTTACCCTTGATCCGTACCTTATAATGCTGAGTGTTAAACAAGGAGTTTTAAGTACCATTTTTTTTGAGTCTTTGATATGACACGACCTGCGATTAAAACCTGGTATCCCAGACCATTGGAGAATACTCTACCCACGAAGCCAATGAACCAAAGCTTAGAAAGCATTAGATAAATCAAAAATGTTCAAATTCGGTTCAGCAGAGCAGTATAAAAACCTAAAATATGTAGGATCACGCGTCTGACTATCGTTTTATAACTATAAGTTTGATATGTCTACAACTGCATTGGAGGTACAATAATCAGATACAACTTTATTATCTGATGATTGTGTCTTCAATTCTACAGAAAACAAAAGAAAATCAGTGTTATGAAATGATAGTAAAAAAGTGAAATCCTAATTACTTTTAATATATATATATATATATATATATATATATATATATATATATATATATATATATATATATATATACGGCAATTGCACAAGAATGCTGCGAGCAATATTGAACAAGTCCTGGCGGCAACACCCCACAAGACAACAACTATACGGTCACCTGCCTCCCATCACGAAAACTATCCAAGTTAGACGAACCAGACATGCAGGACATTGCTGGAGAAGCAGGGACGGGCTCATAACTGATGCACTCCTATGGATCCCCACATATGGCCGGGAAAAGGCAGGTCGACCAGCTCGAAGATACATTCAGCAGCTATGTGAGGGTACGGGATGTAGCCCTGAAGACCTGCCAGAGGCGATGAACGATAAGGAGAAGTGGTCAAGGATATCCGTGCTAGCGGCACGAGATGATGATGATGATATATATACATATATATAACTTTCTGTTACTTTTAGGGTATATATATATATATATATATATATATATATCAAAACCTAATATATATATATATTACAGGGTTTTAAAGTTATAGGGTATGTAATAAATAATGCCTGAAAATATCCGTTTCGACTTCTAAAAGTTCCAGTAATGTTCATCAATGATCCGAGGTCCGGGGTTCAATCGCAGGTCGAATCATACCAATGACTCAAAAAATGGTACTTGATACCTCCTTGCTTAATACACAGCATTATATGGTAGAGATCAAGGGTAAGTGAAGTAATCCCAGAAAACGAGTAGCACCCTCCCCTACACTTTGGTGCAGTAGCTATTGAAAAAGGAGCCGTCGGCTTAACCACGACTACGGTCGGTTAACTTAATTAGGAATATCAAAAACCTGGTATGCTTCGTTTAGGAAAAAATTAACTTAAAAAATACTGGGTGTATACTAATTTACTAGCACACACACACACATACACACACACACACACACACATATATATATATATATATATATATATATATATATATATATATATATATATATAAACAAACATTATGCATTTTTATTTGTGCTTACATAGTTTCAATGATATAGATTTTAAGATAAATAAGTATATTTATCCGGATTGTATAATGATCCAAGTATCCATTTGGCAGTATATTATTCCTAGTATACATGATTTAGTAGAAAATTAACTTGGTAGGTTTTAAACCCATTTATGGGTGATACAGTCAACAAACACACACACACACACACACATATATATATATATGTACACTTACACACATACCCACACACACACAAACACACACACAGATATATATATATATATATATATTTGGTGTTAATGATGAATTAAGAAGTCTATGTTATTCAAATATGTTGACCCTTACACTTCCAAAATACTGTCACGCCACTCCATTAGTCTGCCAAATTCAGAAGCTTCTAATTTGACAGACGTGACCTATTGAAGAAAGATTACAGCACATCAATGCTACCACAAGAGACCATATCTAACATCACGAGTTTGTTTACTGCTGGTTCGGTTTACTGGTGGACAGAATTTTCCAGTTGTCGGAGTTATTAGCTCGCAGCTCAGCTTTATCGATTTTACGTTTAGTTGAAAATATTATAACTGTCCACAAGAAGAGTAATTCTTATCCTGTTAACTTTGTTACGATAAATGTAGGAAAACTGTGAGGAAATCGTTTCATTTCTTCAACCAATTTCCCATCGGCCTAATATTGCTAGTCTGTCACTTTTTCTATCGTTATTTTCATGGAAAGTGTTAATACAAGCTCGATATTCTAGTAAAACGTATCTGTGTAGTTACTTGTCAACAAGACCGTTCAACAAGTCTTAAGAATCTCATCCATGTTTTCTTGAAACGCTTCAATGTAAACAGCTTCTTTTAAAAAACAGCTGAAATATGGAAAGGACTTCCTCGTGAATGTTTATCTGGAGTTTATAATGATGACCTCTTTAAGTCTCAGGTAATAGTAATCTTATTGGTCCTTGGACGCCTGATTCACTCTTTTCCATCGATGCAATTAGTATCAAGATTAACATCATCACTCATCTACCACTCTCCAATTATTTTTTCTACTCATTTACTTCATCTAATCGCTAGATCATTGTAACTTTTGGCTCATTAATGACTAATTTGGACGTGCTTAGAATGAATTAATCTTATTGTATATATATATATATATATATATATACACGGCAGTGGGCAGAAAGATCAAGTACCTATGATGATGCCATATCTATATTTTATGAATTTTGACCAGTGATTTTCAAACACAGCAACACATGATAGAGCGTGTGGGCCGTAAGATAGATCATGTTGAAAAAATAAAACTTTTTTGGTCATACTCCATGAGAGTATCTTAGCCCGTGAAGGTTTTATCTCATCCTCGTATATTTTTATCCATTATATATATTTATAAAGTGAGTTGACAACCATAGTCGAAGGGGACTCGGAGGATCCCTTTTCATTAGGTACAACACAAAGGTGTAGGGGAGGGCGCTACTCCTTTCCTTCGATTGCTCCACTTTACCCTTGATATGTTCTTTATAATGCTGAGTGTTAAGCATATATATATATATGGATAACTTGGAGACCAAGACCAAACTACATTATATATATATATATATATCAATGGCGATACCTTAGTGGATCTTTTCGGGTACGTTCGTATTTACATTTTTTGTGCAGTTGTTTCTTAAGAGCTTTTTCTCTAAAATATTTATCGAGTATCCCTATCTATTCCAGGATTCGTTCAAATCAGCGCACAGTATCCTTATGTAATTCTCATTTAGGTTTTTCTCCGAGCGTTTCTTGTAAGTCCATGTTGCGCAACCATACAGTAGTACTGCCATGGCTATAGCTTAGGAAAATTCCCGTTTTATATAATCAGAGATCAGCTTTCTATATGGTTGTTAACCTGTCAATAGCAATCCATGGCTTTCTTATGCACATGCTTCAATATATTCTTCCAGTAAATAAGATATTGCTACTAGCTGTAGAGTACGCTGACTGCATCTCTGCAAAGAGGTAAGACTCCCACCCAACGATTGTCCTGAACATGGCACTAAACTATCTGATGGTAACGCTCCAGTCCTGGTACTTTGGGGAATGTGTAGTTTCCTTTCATTGTTCACTGGTTCACTCTAACTCGGAGTGGTCTTACCTGTTAGGGACTCAGCTGTGTCTCAACTGGAACCGCTTTAACTGAGGCAAATAAAACGTTGAGTGTTTGATAAGAATACTTGAAATCAATTAACTGTGTGCAAAAATTGAATTATTGGTTTTACCCAGCAATACTTGAAACCATTTAACTGTGTGCAAACAAATAAGCTCTGGCTGATGTGAAAAACTGTTTCCGAAAAACTATTCATTTGCAAATTATATATGTTCAATATATAGGTGTAAACAGGAATTGGCATTAAACGATCCACAAGTGTTGAAATGCCGTAAAATACGAAGTGCTTTCACTAAGTTTCCAGACTTTTTTGTATAGGCATTCAAAATTTTCGTAGACTCTATACATCTTATGAGATGACTGACCAATTTTTATGATTTAAGGTTAAAAGGCACAGCTACAGAAGCAATTGGAATACACCCTACTAAATCCTGATTGTCACAGCTGGTGAATTTCAAAAATGCAATCTGGACGTGAGGACACTTTAGAAGAACGATATGCAATAAGATTCTGTTTTAAACTTGGAAAAAAATGCCACAGAAATGTATGGAATGCTTTAGACTGCTTTTGGAGTTCTTGATGCTCTGGTGACCTGCGATGAAAGCTGGATCTACTGCTATGACCCAGAGACCAAGAGATACAGTTCCCAGTGGAAGCATGCTGGCTCTCCCAGACTCAAGAAGGCCAGACAGAGAAAATCCACCCACAAACATTTGATGATCCTTTTTTTTTGACAGCACTGGCATGATCTATATGCACTGGGTTCCCACTGGACCGACTGTCAACAAGGAATACTATGTTGAGGTTTTAAGGGAGTTCAGAAAGAGATTCCATCGGAAGAGGCCAGCACTCTTCAAATTGGGTCAGTGGCATTTCCAACAAGACAATGCACCAGTCTACAACTCCATCCTTGTCATAGACTATTTGACCAGTATGGGGATCAAGACAGTTCTTCACCCTCCCTAAAGTCCAGATCTTGCTCCCTATGACTTTTGGTTATTTCCTAAGCCCAAGGAAAAACTTAGCGACTGTCGTTATGAGACAATTGAGGAGATGAAAGAGGCTGTGACGAAGGTCATTGACACGCCCACACAAGATGACTTCCATGGGGCCTTCCAGAAGTTGTTGGAACGGTACAACAATTGCATTGCAGCCGGAGGAGATTACTTCGAAGGGGACTAGAGTTTCATGTGTGTACTATCAATCAAAGTGCCCATACGAAAAAATGTCTGGAGACTTATTGTGTGCTCCTTGTAGAACTAACCAATCAGGCATTGCTTCCGATGTATTTAAACTAGTTTTCTAAATTTAATGAGGAGATGAGATCATCTTTTTAACACACACATGCACACAAGTATATATATATATATATATATATATATATAAAGAGCTTTTCTGATAATGTGTGAGTGGCAGATTTGACATCACATCAAACAATAAAGTAGGAAATATTTTCTATTGTATATTTCATCTAGATTATTTAATTAATTCTATTCCCTTTTAGTTTGAAGTGTATCTTAGAAAAAACTATATCAAAATAGACGTGCGTCTTGTTGCTAAAGGAACAAAATATAAATAAGAATATATCAACATTTTTTTGCACTCATTTCCTTTTTTAATGATTTTCTTATAAAAGTTATACACAAAACTAATTCTATATACATTAAAATAAAACGATATATTACTCTTCATTGATGTATTACAATTAGAAACGTTTAATCATTTTCTTATTGAAATAAAAAATAAAAAAACATCTTTTAAATATACTTTTTCAGCAAATATGTATAACTTGATATGGTAGGTTCAACTTATAAAGAGAACAAGAGGCTAATTTCTGGGGAAAGAGTGAGAGAAGAAAAAAATAAGAAAAAAAAAAGCACACACGGTACGGGCAAATGACCTCTGAGTCACTTAGACCAAGGCACTCGTTGTGGGTCTGCCAGTCACTGGTGAATGACTTCGGTAATTAAAAATTACCAGAAAAAAACCGGATGTCCCAAATCTTTTGCGCAGTTGTGGAACCACCGGAAATGAATGTTCCTCCCTCCGCCACCTGGCGGAAGTAAGGGTATGACTTGAGTTTGAGAGTGAGTTGACTGCCGGACGCGAAGAAGTAAAGATGCGACTGAACATTAGCCAGGGTAATGTGAAGATAGTCGAAAGTTTTGGCCCCCATTTTGGGGTGGGTTCTGAAAAAGAGTCTCAGACTAGACGCTAACCTATGAAGACGAAACTAGCGGACAAACACGCTAGAACTACAACAGAAAACCAAGGAAGAAATTCAAGCTCTGTTTCTACTCTCTCTTTCTCCTCATGGCATGTTGCTTCTCTTTGTCTGGTTAACGCGGTCGACTCAGCTTTCATACCCTCATTCTTTCTCCCGACGACAACTTATAAAGTGTAGTTGCAAATAAACCTTTGGTTTAGTGAACTAAGACAGTGTTTCGTGTGTTCATTAACTTTTCCCTCGGTGAGGTTACAACAAGAGTCCGACAATAACTTTAAAGCGTACCGATACACGCATCAATACGTTCGGGCACTTGGTGGTACAACCGTACATTTAGTGTGAAATATTACAAACGTCCTATTTGGTGCAGTAACAGTACAACGTCCATTTGAAACCGTTAAGTTAAATATGTTTTTAGGGCACAGTAATCTTTATGATACATTTAGAACCAAAAAGCGATTTAAATGTTGAAAAAAAAAGAAAATTTTGTTTTAATTTTGTTTTTTTATTTCATAATTCAACCAGATTTTCAGCAAGAAAAAATGCAGCTTTTCAAAATCTTTTTAACTATAAATATTCACAGAACACCTATTATTTTCAGAAACATATATATTTTCCTATGCAGAATTTTTTCATTAAAAAAAGGAGCAAATTATATGAATTAAATAACAACTAAATTTTTTCCTACAAAGGTATATTTCTTTAAAAAATACCCTCATTAGAGAAAAAAATTCCGAAAACGAAATTAAGGAAAATCAAGAAATTATAAAAAAACTATAATGATTATTAAGAAATACTTACGCCATTATTATGAAAATTATGCGAGTATTAAGAAAATAAAATACAAACTTTTTAAAATCATAAGCAGTTAAAAATATTAGGATATCCATATAATTCCATATAATCGTTTTTTTTAAATAAAAACAATGAAATGTTATTTATTGACATTGTTTTATATTCATTCTTTTTATTCTCCTCATAAATAAAGATTTATTTATTGAAAAAGGGGAACCTTCTCTTTCCCTTGATTTGTCATAGTTTTAGCTGTGCAACATAAATAATTCTTTGTTGATATATTTTTGTATATTTTTATGTAATTTTTTCATAGTTTAAAATTTGGATAACTACTTTTATCGATAAGATTTTTATAGTTTAATAGTTTTTATAATTTCAATAATTTTTTTATAAGTATTCTTATAAAATTGTTAAGTATTTCTATATGATACTATATATATTAAAAAGAAATTCTGATATCATTGAAGAGCAATGCAATATTTATACTTGATTTTCAAAAAGTGGGAGATGAGAGAGATAACTGCAGTGATGAATTTAAGTTTGAAATTCGTTCAAGATAGAATGCCTCAAAAGTACTCATACCTCGGCTCTTACTTTCACTTTCATTACTAAGTAAATCCTGGTATACATTTTCATAGAATAGTTTGAGTTAAAATTACACATTTTCAATCAGAAGCATAGATTTTATCTATTTTAATATATGTATACCCACACATACATATATACACAGGTATAGTGACACACACTTGCACAGAGAGAGAGAGAGAGAGAGAGAGAGAGAGAGCGAAAGAGGGAGAGAGAATGATGTTGCATAGACTCACATGAAAAGATTTTACGTGCATTGAATATTAAATACCTGTTTTAGACTTTAAAAAATGATTATAATTTTACACACACACACACACACACACATACATACACACACATATATATATGTATATATATATATATATATATATATATATATATAAACACTTGTATATCATTGTATAAATAAGTGGGTAGTCCACCCGTGACGTTGTAGTTAACTGCTGCAGTGGGAGAGTTCGGACAAATACTTTTGGGAAAGGTATGAAACCCTTATCCGCCCCCACCCAGATTTGGATTAAATAATATTGTTTTTCTTCAAGGGTGTCTTTGTTTTAAATAACCCACGAAGATTGATACTATTTACCTAACCCCTCAGCTCGGGCAGGATATGACACAAGGTCAATTTTTAAGCGGAGTTTAACAGGTTTGAATTCAGAGTTTTCCTTCTCCTAGACTAGTTGCCTAACCAAGGCTGAAGAACCTAATCTGTCCTACTATTTATCCATAGCTGGAGGGAGAATAATTGGATTCATACCTTTCCCAAGGGTATTAGTGCTATGTGAAATGCAATCAGTCTCGTCCAGGATTTGAACTCGTGTCGCCGTGTCCATTTCCTACGACGATAACGACTACACCACGGGCACCTCCACGAAGATTGATATACCGTTAAACAAAGAGACCAAAACCAAATGAAACCGTGTAAACATAAATTGAGATGAATTGGTAAGGACGATAACGTTAAGGAGAAAAGTAGACCACTGAACATCAACAGGTAGTGTCGCTCAAGTTCTGAGGCTTTTGAGAGATTAGAGTCACTCCTTTGTTGCCCAACCCTGTCGGCTGGGGCAGTAGAATACACCGACTGCTTTTCGACTGAGGAGTAAGACACCAACTTCAACGAATGTCCTGATATGACATTAAACAATCTGATGGTGAGGCTCCAGTTATACTTTATTGGTTTAGTTTGGTTTCTTTGTTTAATGGCATATCAACCTTTGAAGGTTATTTAATGCCAAAACTATTCTCCAGTTGATACTAATTAACCCATAGCTGGGAGGATAAGGGGGTTCTTACTTTTCCCAAGGGTATTTGCCCGAAAGGGAACATAATGGCGTGACTGGAGTACAAACTCGCTTACTACGATTCCGCTGTCCATCGCTTTAACCATTACACTACGAAAACACTCCCAGTTACACTGGAGCTTTTGAGAATGCTGAGTACCCCTTCATTGCCATTTCACCCAAGTCCACTCTGTTCAAAAATCATGTGTGCGTGAAATAGATTTTTCATTTGTTTGGGTTTTATGGCATATCAACCTCTATAGGTTATTTAATGTCAAATCTATTTTTATTCAAATAAACAGTTCTATTTCAAACAATTCAGTTTTGCATAAGTACACAGTTTAATTCTCAAAAAAAAGGATTAATTTCAAGCTATTCAGTTTAGTCAAAAAGTTTTATTCACAACAATTCGATTTAGAATAAGTATAGTTTTTTTTATATTTACACACAGTTAAGTGTCAAAGACTGTTCAATTTCAAACAGTTCAGTTTAGCATACAAAACAGTTCCATTTCAAGCAATTATGTTTAGCAGTTTAAATGTCAAAACAGTTCTATCTCAATTAATTCAGTTCAGTAGAAGTAAACAGTTCAGTTCTATTTGACCCATAGATAGAACCCTATCAGGTATTACCACTCCGGGCAAAGGTAGACCTGGAAGGGGAACCTCGCATTTCTCCAAAACTCCAGCATTACAGGAACCTCACCATCAGATTGTTTAGTGTCATATCTAGGACACTCGTTGCAGGTGGTATCTTACCCCTCAGTCGAGAAGCATTTGATGTATTCGACAGCCCCAGCCGACTGGGCAAGCGTGAAATAGATCTCTTTGAGATGATATTTAAAGTGCTTTACAAATATATTGGCTATCAAAACATTGATATTACAGTCAAGTGTTTACCTGTTTCAATTGATTAGCGGGATACGTTTTTGTGCCGTATATAAACAAGTTGGCTGACTGTAGTCGAGGGCGACCCGAACGCTCCCTTTTCAATGGCGACTACACTGACATGGAGAGGAGAACGCGACTCTTCTTTCTGAATTGCTCCACTTACTCTTCATCCATGACTAGACCTGGGATTGAACCCCGCTATCACGGACAAACACTCTACCTATAATGTCCATGGCCCGGTTATTAAACTGACTTTAGTGTAAAATAACCTAGCTTGGGTTGAGATGCCATAAAACCCAACCAACTAACCAACCAACCAACCATAAAAGCTAAATGTTGTGCAACGGTTAACGAGTTAGTCTCACAGATCGATTATAAATGAGAATGATTGTGATCCATACAAGGTGCCTCATACTTGCGGCCTTACCAGTTGAGAGCTACGCTTGATAAATAACAATATTAAAGCGTAACCACGACAAAGCATTCAATTGGTACTGAATAGCATCTATTTTCACGAACTGTGCCAGGCTCATCTTTTCAACTTCTGACTCGATATGAGAAGGCAAGACATGCCTAAGCCAAAGTGAACAGAATGTAGCTGACCCCAGCTGACAAATCGTGCCACTCTGGACAAAGCAAGAACGCGAAATGGCGGGAAATAGGTGGAGTGATAACCAGCAGGAAATCAACAGCGAATCAGCAAGCATCCCCCCCTCTTTCTCTAACTTTCTCTCTATCATAACCTCTGTCTGCCTGTCTCTGTCTCCGTTTCTATTTCTCTTTCACCTATTGTCTGTCAGCCTCTCTATCTCTTTCTCTCTAAATCACTTTTTGTCCTTTGGGTGATCTCTATCCCTCTTACATATTTCTCTTTCGTTTACTTTCATTTTCTCCCCTACTATTAGTCTATCTTCATTTTCTTTCTCTAATCTCCCTTCTCTCTCTATCTCTCTATTCGTCTTTCAACCTCCATATTTATTCTTTATATTAACGATTTTTCTTTTTCTTTTTCTCAGCTGACAATTTACTCTCAATACATCAACACCTAGAGATTATATATATATATATATATATATATATATATAGTTGGGTTTGATTTTATGGCATATCAACCATTGTAGGTTATTTTATGCCAAATCTGGTTTATACATATATATTAGATATATATACATATGATTTGTAAACATAAGTCAACAAAGTTTTGCTGTTAAAAACCGAACCCTGCATATATATATATATGTTTGTGTGTGTGTGTGTGTGTGTGTGTGTGTGCGTGTTAAGAGAGATGTTTGGTTGGTTGGTTGGTTGGTTGGTTAGGTTTTATGGCATATCAACCCCTGTAGGTCATTTAACAGCTGATCGGGTTTATGCATATAGATATCAAATACATATGATTTGTAAACGGATAGTTTTTAAGTTGCATTTTAAAGAATCCAGAGCTCATTTGTTTTCACACAGTTAAATGGTTGCAATTATTACTATCGAACTCTAACAATTCTACTTAACACCAGTCATTCGTTAGCACACAGTTAAATAGCAAAACAGTCCTTCTTGATCCATACATGGGACCCTACCTTTATTTTTGTGTGTGTGTGTGTGAGTGAGTGAGAGAGAAAGAGAGAGAGAGAGAGAGAGAGAGTTGAGAAGGGCATACCTGAATGGTAAAATTTTTTATATATTGTAACATACATCTCAACTATGCCAGTAATGTTTGTTTATATCTGTGTCATATAGCAATAAAGTGAGGCATTACCGTTTGAGTGTCGATAGCCAATAAACGAAAATAGTAAACCTCCAAATTGTATAAATAGGGGTACCATGCTGTTAGGTACTCGTTCAAGAGACGGACATCAGCGAGAGATATACTTCAGTCATAGCTTGGCCAGTACGCTGTTGACTCAAGTTATTCTTGTTATTGTTTTAGGCAAGACTGTAGTGTTACAGATAGTAATAATCTTTTCGCTTGTCTTATTTTCTGTTTATTGCATTAATTTCGATTGAAATGAAATACTTTTGTTAAGCTGTCGGTCAATTATTTCTTCTCATAGGCACACGTGAATTTTAGGAAAATCTGGATGAAAAAAAATATAGTAAGATTTCAATTACTGATTTTAAAATCAAGCTCACCTCACTTTAAACATCAATGCAGAACGATGATATCAATTTCATTTCCTTCATGTTTTTCTTAATCAGTGGGGGTGCGCATACCGAGGTAAGTAAAAATATATCTATCTTCATCTACTATGCCTAGAATTGTCCTGCAGTCGGGGTCATTCTGTGAGATTCAAACAAAAGAGGGTCGTCTTCGTGGTGTAATAGTTAAAGTGATACACTGCAGAATCGTAGTAAGAGAGTTCGTACTCCAGTCGGGCTATCACGTTCACTTTCCAGGGTTAAATTGTACCACTACTGTTCTTCTAGGAGAACTGTTTTCGCATTAAATAACCTACAAAGGTTGATGTGCCATTAAACAAAGAAACCAAACCATTAAAAAATCAAAATAGGGTTATAATTTTCTTTATTTGCTTCATTTTTTCAAGAGAAAACGCTAAATATTTACGTTCTACGACATGCATTGCAGCCATAAAACTCTGCTTTTCTTGAAAACACACACACACACACACACACACACACACACACACATATATATATATATATATATATATATATATATATATATATATAATGTTTTTCCAGGTAGAATTTTCTCTTTTAAACATGTTTAATTAAATTGTACAAGTACTTCCTCTTAGGTCTTTTAAAATTGTTTTCTTCCGTAAATTATTCCCCGCTTGTTTTTCTTTAAGTGTTCAATAGATATATATGACTAGTGCTGGAAGTGCTCGTTGTTTAATGGTTATCGTCGTAGGAAATAGATCCGGCGACACGAGTTCAAATCCTTGACGAAATTGATTGCATTTTCACATAACGCTGATACCATTGGAAAAGGTATTAATCCAAATATTCTCTCTCCGGCTCTGAGTAAATAGTAAGGCAGACTGAGTTCTTTAGCCCTGTTTAGGCAACCAATCAAGGAGAAGGAAAAGTACGAATTCAAAACAGTTAAAGTACACTTAAAAACTGATATTGTGTCACATTCTATCCATTAGGAGGGGTTAGGTAAATACAAATATGACTCTAGTTGGGGCTAATTATAATTCATTTCTCCAAAGATGATTCCAGTTGGGGCCAATCATTATTCACTCCTCCGAAGATGGCTCCCGTTGGGGGCGATCATTATTCACTCCTCCGAAGATGGCTCCAGTTGGGGACGATCATTATTCACTCCTCAAAAGAAGGTACTAGGTTGGGAAGAAAGTACTTGGGAAATATACCGTGCCTTCCAAAATCCATTCCATCCAAAATCAAATGCCTAATACGAATATTTGTACGGATCAAAGATAGAATTGCAAACACGAAGCATCTGTCCAATTTTATCAACCATATATTTATATATATATATATATATGCAGAGTGAGAGAGATGATAGGCTTTTTGAAACAAAGTACGAAACGTCTAATAATTGCTTCGTCTTTCACATTATCGACATCACGATTATGGAGGATCCGGTACGCTTCACTAAACGTGCCATAGGCGAATTTTTCGAACTGAGCAAAAACACGCGATCAACAACAGAAACACCAACCATTCTTCCTTTCCTTATTCTTTCTTTCTGGTTTCTCCTCCCTCCAAATCCTCTTTCTTTCTTTCTTTCTTTCTCTCTCAGACATGCACATAAACGCATTCCCTTCTCCATCATATCGAAAGCTGAATTTCAGAAAACACTCTTACAGAATCTCGGACAGCATCAGATCTTTCCGACGTTTGTACTAATTCATCCAACAGATCAAAGTGAACAGCGTTGGCATTTATTTAATGCCTGTAAGTGATAGTGCTTAAACGAATATATATATATATATATATATATATATATATATATATATATATATATCCGTTTTGCAGACGTAGCCGATTTATACAAAATCAAGGAATTATACGAAACTGCTCAAGAAAGTGTTACGAACCAAGGCTGATTTGCCGTAGCGGGATCTTGAAGAAAATTGTCGAAGACAAAGATGAAATTAAGAGATGAAGAGGAATTCCCATAAGGAAAAAGAAAAAAAAAAGAAAAGAAAAAAGAAATGTCGGATGTATAGTCCCAGAAAAATACCACAAAATCTATTATCGTGTTTCACCCACCTTCTGCACTGGTCTCAAATCAGAAAAAAGCATGCTATGGTAAAAGAAAAAAAAAGTTCAGACATGTGGTCCCAGAACAAATACCATAGAATCAATCTCTGTGTTACACCCACCTTCTGCACCGATCTCAAATCAGAAAAACACGCCGTGGTAAAAGAAAAAAAAAACGTTAAAAGAAAAATCAGACACATGGTCCTAGAAAAATACCACTCACTTTGTTGCTATGTTTTGACATCCCTTAAGATTGGTCTCATATCAAGAAGACGTGAAGTGGTGCTTTTTTTGAGACGATAAAGGATTTCCTCAATCATATCCCTCCCCATCCCCAAATGGAGGAAGGAGAGGTTTCGCTAATTCCGAAATTTAAATTTGTTCTTTGTCTACGGCATATCAATGAAAAGATATATATATATATTTCCCCTGATTGATTTGTCACACATTGCCTTCATTTTTAGAAGCGATCAAAGAGATTATGCAACAGCTTAAAAATAAACGTTTGCGGTTTTTGTTATCAACATATCTGCCATTTCCATTTACCCTCAAGATCAAGGGACAACATTTGAGTCACCTGCAATATATATATCTACCCAACCCCTTCTTCACAGGCAGGACGTGAAACAAGTTCAGTTTGTAAGCAGGAGTAAGGTTGGTTTGAATTCAGATTTTTTCTTTTTCTAGACTGGTTGCCATACCAAGGTTAAATATCAGCAAATGCCCCGCAATTTACCAGAAAATGTAGTATAAATATGATGCAACTGCAAAATTATTTGAATATTACCGTTATTTTTAACGGTATAAAAAACGGTCCGCCGGATAATCATAAAACATTAAGCGCAATTCAGTTAACGTGGGATAAATCTAATTTGTAGAGGAGGCACGAATATCATTATAAGAAGTGGACTCAGCTTCCCAAGTTCCAATCTTAAATGAAACTGTTAGCAGTTAACATAGCAGTAATAAACTTGGGAAAGGTATGAATCTAACTAATCTCCCTCCATCTATGGGTAAATAGAAGGGCAAACCGGGTTCGTTGACCTAGATATGGCAACCGATCAAGGAGAACGAAAACCGCTGATTTTAAACCTGTTGTAGACCTGGAGAGGGATTGTATTCACCTGTGTAATTCATGACCAAGGCTAGTTATATGAGTTGAGCTTCTCCAACCAAACCAGGTTATGAAGCCGGTAAAAGGTCTTTTACACCTGATTTAATATAAAGAATTTCTATGTAAAACGGATATCTCAAACTCGGGACTTTAGATGGCTGCTCAAAGTTAAAGAATACAAACTGTTTCTGGTGCCAAAAATGAGTCTTGCCAATTAGTTCGAAGAGACGGTTGTTCTAAAAAAAACTGTTTCTTTTACCCACAAAATCAGTTCGTTTAGAGACATGAAACAGCTGCGATATTAAAGTTTTATATTCATTAGTCTATTGATCACACTAAGTTTCTATCTATCTATCTATCTATCTATCCCAGTCTGTTCTTATCTATCTATCTATCTATCTATCTATCTATCTATCTATCTATCTATCTATCTATCCCAGTCTGATCCTATCAATCAATCTATCAATCTACCAATCTCAATTCATGCCAATCTTGTTAACATCAATCTGCCTGTCTCTATTCATAACAATATGATGATATCTATCTATCTAGCTAGCTGTCTGATTATTTGTTTACTGAGATGAGTAGTGTTTGTCCTTATCCTTCGTGCTGAGGCACAGTTAATATCAGAATCATTTAACTATCTTTCAATGAAATACGAGATGAATGATAAATACATAGATCTTATCTAAAGCAAACTATACTCATATGATTGTTGGACAGTTTTAGCAGCCAGGCGATAAAAAAAGAAGGTAAAAGAAAAGAAAAAGAAGAAAATGTAAGGAAAAATATTTGACAGTAGAAAAGGGAATGAAAAGGTTAGGTAATAAAACGTCCCTTTGAATATATAGGACATTTAATATATATATATATATATATATATATATATATATATATATATAAGAGATGTATATATATACATATATATATAAGAGATTTTACAATTGCAAAAAATGTATTGAATGCTTAGTTACAGGAAGAGTGTGCAGTCCTGTTTATCTCAGTATCTTTCGTTTACACACACACACACACACACACACACACATATATATATATATATATATAGAGAGAGAGAGAGAACGAGTGAGAGAGAGAGAGGGTAGCAGTAAAATCGGACATTATTTTTCACAGACTAACAGACACACACGCACACACGCACGCACACATTGACACACATGCACGCACTCACATAGATAGATAGATAGATAGACAGAGAGAAGGATATAGAGAGAGAGCGATAAAAGAGAGAGAAGAGAGGAGGAGAAAATGGGAAAAGGAATGGAAGTGTGAAGATAAAGAAAGAGAAAGGGAGAAGAAATGTGAAGAGAAAGTGAAAGAAAGAAAGAAAGAAAGAAAGAAAGAGTGAGAAGGAGCGTAAAGAGAGAAAGAGGGAGCGGTTGAGAATGCGATTTGAATCGTGAGCAGAAAGGAAAACCATCTGGTTGAGAAGGAAGCTTTTGTAGAAAAATATAAAACATACTTGTGCATAGCGATATAAAGAGAGAGAGAGAGAGAGAGAGAGAGAGAGAGAGAGAGAGAGAGAGAGAGTATGTGTGTGTGCGCGAGTCCGCGCGCCTGCGTGAATGAGGGTTAGAGATTCAATCGAAGAAGGAGAGAAAGGGTGCAGTTGAGGTACGGTATAAACCTTACGCATGCGCTATTGACTTGATAAATCTGATTTGAATCGAAAGGAGTCGGCAGCCGGCACAGTTGAAGACGTGTTGGGAAATGTAGTCTTAAGGAATTTACATCTTATCAGTATTGTTGTTTAAATACCGGCAAGAATTTCTCCATTTCTTTGTCTTATTTTCAATCTCACGGTACCAAAGTCTGGTATTATCTATCTGTAAATCTATCCATCAGTCCAGCTATCGCAGAATATCCGTGCCGACGTGATTTTCTCACAATAGAATAAAGATAGATAGACTGAAAGATAGACTGAGAGTTATATTGATATTAGGGTGGAGCAAAGGTTTTTACGTCTTTTATAGACTTTTATTCGAAAATGTCTTTCTTGTAAAACATATTAAGCATAACTAATATTTACTCATTAGAGTTTTTCACATCAGCGTTACTTGAGTTTAAGTTACAGCAAGTCTCCTCAAGTCTCCGGGACTCTTCTCAGTATTCTAGTCGTTCTCAATAATGCTATAGTTTGTATAGTCTCCACTCGCCCGCCGATTTCCAAGTCCTCCAGTCCCTCTAGTAATCGTTTAGTTACTGTACCAAAAGCACCAATTACAATTATTATAATTGTCACCTGCATGTTCCATGGTTTTTTCAATTCCCTCGCAAAGTCGAGATTATTATTATTATTATTATTTACTCTATGAGAGTTTTTCACATCAGCGTTAGTTGATGGTATTTCACTTGAGTTTGAGTGACAACAAGTCTCCTCAAGTCTCCAGTATTCTTCTCGGTATTCTGGCCGTTCTCAATAATGTAGTAGTTTGGATGGCCTCCACTCGTTCTCTTATTTCCAAATCCTCCAGTCCCTTTAATAATCCTTTGGTTACTGTACCAAAAGCACCAATTACAATTGGTATAATTGTCACTTTCATGTTACATAGTTTTTTTCAATTCCCAGGTCCAGGTACATATCCTTTTTCTCATTTTCTTGCAATTTTATTCTATAGTCAGCCGAGACAGCAAAGTCCACAATTTTGCAAGTTCTCTTTTTTTGTTGATTATATACGGTCTGGTCTTCTAACCGAGATTAAGTGATTCGTTTGCATGTCAAAATCACAGAGGAGTTTCTGCATCTCATTCTTCAGGACAGATTCTGGATTGTGCATATACCATTTATTCGTATGGTCAAATCTAAATTTCTTGCACAACAACCAGTGGATCACCTTGCCCACGCAGCCGTGTCTTGTCTTATATTGATTCTGTGCTAATTTACTGCATTCGCTTATTATGTTATTGATACATTCATCTCTATTATCACATAAGCTACCTTTGCTATTTCGTTGTGTCTTATCTATTCTCATTTTGATATGATTGGTTCTTATGGCATTCTTTTGTGCTGCTATTCGGAGAGATTCAGTTTCTCTCTTAAGGTTTCTTTTCTTAGCCACGTCCAGCTTCTCTCGTGTGAGATGTTGCTTATGAGCTGTTTAAAACGCCCATAGAGTTATTTTCCTTCCTATTTTTATTTTCTCGTTGAAGTCGTTCTGTTGGTCTTCGTGTTGTCAGTATTGTAATCAGTTCTTCTTTGCGCTTTTATATATAGCCTTCGAGTGGTTGTAGCGATGTGTCAATGCTGTCTTCACTGCTGGTAACCCTTCTTCTTTTCTTCATACATATATTCAGTGAACGTCATCTCTGTGATGTAATGCCTTATGCATGGTCATTAGTTTTATTGATCTTTGGTCTATTTGCTTAAGTTCTTCTCTGGTTCACTTCAAGAATGGTCCCGAATATCTTACGAGGTGAACAGCCCAGGTCATTATTCCTTTGATAAGGTTTCAGCTAGATAGTTTTGTCTCGAGTAGCTTTCTGGTTCTCCTGAGATATTCTTTCGTAATTTTTTCTTTCATCTCTACTTGTTTGATGGTGTCACCCTCCAAGATGCCCAAGTATTTGTAGGTTTCTTTTTCTCCGAGCGATGTAACCTTGTCTTAATTTGATAGTTCCATTTCGCCCATCCAGTGTCGTTTGCCGCTTTTTAGCGTGGCACATTTTTCTATGCCAAATTCCATCCCTATATCCTGGCTGTATATTCTAACTGCGAATATTAGAGTTACCAGTTCTTTTTCATTTTTTGCAAATAGTTTGATGTCATCCATGTACATTAGGTGATTGATCTTTACTTGCGATTTACTAAGTTTGTATCAGACTACGCATTTTATGAGTATGTGGTTAAGTGGCATCATCACAATTATGAATAGTAACAGTGATAGTGCATCTCCTTGAAAAATACCTCTTTGGATCTTCGCTTCAGCTAAGCTTCTTCCTCCTGCCGAGAGGCTAAAATAGTGTAAGATGTCACCATGTCTAAAACTGGCCCTGATGAATATAAAAAACACTTACTCATTTATGATTGATGCATGTAACAAATATCACAGCAACATATTTTCAAATATATGAATAACCAAATGCTTATGGCCCTGATATTTAAAAATGACAGAAGTATTCCCTAGTAAATATATAGAAAGGCTGAAATAGTATAAAATAAGTCCTTAACTTGATTCTAAGCCCTTTACAAGTTTGACTCTATTTTAATATCATCATAATGATTAGTTGGTGGTGGTTATATGTATTCTATGTATTTATGGTTTTTGCTCCCACTTTTGGGTGATATTTTTCAGTCTAATTGAGAGTTCTCTCCTAAAGAAATGAATAGTTAGATAAAGTGCAATTTTTTTGTATTTCATATAAACCAAGACTGCCTGATATCTTTTAAATATTTATGTCTCTTTCTTGACCATAACCAGGGCTCCCACTTTTACTAGCATGGTGGTAATTTTAAGGAGCCACATTTTCTGAATTTCTATTTCCAGGTCTTTGTATTTACTTATTATATTCTTTGACTGATAAGTTATCTATTGGCACTGACATATCAATTAAAATGTATGTTTTCTTTTATAGTCTTTAATCACTATATCTTGTCTATTGCTCTTTATTTTCCTATCAATCTAGATAGTAGTTCTTTTTGCTTCTATTATTGGTTCTGGTTGGTATTTATACCATTTTTCACGATCCAATATCCCATAGTTTTTACATACTTTCTAATGAATGTAATATCCCATTTTATCATAGCTTTCTTTATATTCTATTGTTGTTAAGATTAGGCAACAGGACACTAAATTGTCAACTGATTCAGTTTTTTGTTCATACAATCTACTTATCAACTTTGATCCATTTTTTATGTTTTCCTGATAGTTTCTGGTTGGTTGGCTCTGGTTCTGTACTGCTATTATTAACCCCTCTGTTTCAGCTTTCAGTCCAGCACTTTTTCAGCCATTAATCAGTCTTTACTATATCTACATCAGCTTCTCTAATTCTTTGTGCATTTTATCCATGTTGGTTTTTTTGTTCCCAGGCATTTTTTAATTCATTTAGTCCTTGTGTTTTTGCACCTTTCTTTATATGTTTTGCAGCCTCTTTTGCTTTATCATTTTTATGTCTGTTTCTTTCAATGTGTCGTTGAGTTGATTAGCAAATTTATTACTTTCTTTACTAAACAAATAATTTTTCTTTTGTTTCCCATGAGTGTTTAATAACTGAAGCATCCAATCTGTTGTAGTATTTAAGTATTTCTTTAATCTTGTAGTGGTTGTTTCGTAAGTCAATTCTAATTGGACTAAAACTCTTCCACCACTTTCTTTTAACACAGGGACATTCTATATTCACTCTTGGGTGATGCATTCTGTCACAAGTTATTAGTTTCCTAACTTTAGTATCAGTATTTTTTATTTCAGCAAACACCCAGTTTATTATATTAAAACTATATATTATCACTGGTATTGCCATAGTGTTAATTGCTATAACATTATATCCTGCATTAGATTCTGTTCTGAATATGACACTTATTCTTCAATAGATTTATTTTTGTATTCTTTCTTTATTTATAGTATGATTGAAACCATTCACTTCATTAGTTCCTTATTATTTATTAGTTTTATGTGTTCTAACTCTTTAATTTTTGTATTTATAGTGAGAGTGATGTTTTTAGACTTTAATAGCGAGCCTTTCTTAAATTTGACTTGTGCACATTCGTCCAGATCAAATTGCATCCCTATGTCATCATTAATCTTTTTATAGTGCTTCATCATCATCATGGCATGCCACTGGCAGGGATTTTCCTGATCCTCTCTCGCCGCTTTTCCCTATCATCCATCACTCTCAGTAGGTCTTCTATGCTACATCCTGTTGTAGATAGGTTCTTGCTGGTCGCCCTTGGATGTTTTTCGAAATGGGTGGTAGGTGTCCATACAGCTGCTGCTTTGTGGGATGCTGCCTCCAGAACTTCAATACAGCTCACTGTATTCTTGTGCAATTACTTAGTCAGCATCCATGTGGTGCATCCATACAGCAATACTGACATGACCGCTGCTTGAAAAAAACTGTACTTTATTTTATCTGATAGGTCTGACTTCCATATGACTGATAGTCTATTGATAACTGTCTAAGCCTTCACTAGTCTTGTGTTGATATCATTTTTGGTACATGAGACACTGCTTCCAAGGTAGGTGAACTTATCCACAAGTTTCAGAGATCTACCATTTAGTGTGGGAAATCGCCTCTTTGATTAAAGTACATGAATTCTATTTTGTCTGTGTTGACATAGAGACCTATGCCACCTGCATCTCTTCCAGACTATGCAGCAGGGATTCAGCTTGGGTGGGTGTATTTGCCAGAAGCGTTATATCTTCAATGTAGTCTGCATCCATATCGTTTGTGCGAGGTATCGTCTGCTTCTTGCCTTTGCCAGCATAAAGCTATTTTCTTTCATTAAATCTACCGACATTTGAAGCTTACAGTGCTTAATCAACCTAAATGTCATCATTTTTTGCATATAGTTTTAAATCATCATCCATATAGAATAGATGATTTATTTTTCTAGTAGTAGTTTTACATCCATAGGCTGTGTTTTTAACTTCTATAGAGAGAGTTATTAAAGCTATAGAAAAAAGAAGAGGGGAATGTGAGTCTTCTTGGAAGATTCCCTAGTTAATATTCAGATTATCAGTTTTTAGCATACCATTTTCATGGATTAATCTGAGGTTAGTATGTCATCTTTCCATATTGTATTTTAGGAATATTATTATAACTGAGGATTCATGGAGTACACTACCAAAAGCTTTTTTGTAAATCGAAGCCATACTGCTTTAATTGACAATTCTTTTGAGGAACTGATCTTTGCAACCTCATGATTCTTTTTTGCATCTATTTTATTCTAAAGAGAAGATATCCTTACATTCTATGAATTTGACAATTGTCTCCTTTAGGATCAATGTTTTCATTTTATATGTTGTGGAAAGGCATGTCATTAGTCAGTAGTCTTATGCATTTGTGGTTTCTTTTGCTTTTTACCAGTAATTATGTTACATCTTCTGTGAGCCAAGCAATCATTTATTCAGGTTCTTTAATGTTTTCTGAAGTTTTCTATCCTCCACGCATCAGTTGATGCGTGGAGGATAGATGTTAGAGCCAAAAGCTTGTTTTTTTTTTTTTTTATCTATTTCGGGTGACTTCCATATATATATGTGTTAAAGTGCATTCATAACCTCTTCACAAAACCAAACGAAATAAAACCCCCAAAACAGATAAAATAAATATATATCAATGAAAAAATATAAACAAACATGTTAGCACTACTGTTATAACTTAGAAGCGGAAATTATTTTCTTTTCGAAGAGGCAGTGTTTTGCTTCGGTTTATAAAATAATTGATATTCACACACACACACGCACACACGATTAGTAGATTTGAAGTAATTTAAAAAATAATTAATTAAAATTTATCTTATTCATTTATCTATTCATTTATTAGATCACGCATTTAGATTTATAAAACAAATTGTGAAGATTTTTTTTTAGCCTTTTCTCTCCTTTTTTTCTTCCCAATCCATGTACAGCAATAGCATTAAACTTTAAACAGCTTTCTCGTATGAATAACAACATTAGTAAAAACAAACAAACAAATGAATAAAACTATAATCCACAAACTTGTAATGATGATAATAATTTTGAATAGTTATGCTTTTCAAAATGATTTGAATGACATACGAGAATTAAAAACGTCATTAAATTCATACATTGAATATTTTGGAAAAAATTCATTAAAACTACTTTGAATGTCGATAAATTCACGTCGAATTACTACCATTTATTTGTCTTAACGGATAATTATATTTCACATTTCAAATACCGTATAATGATGAATAATAAAATGAAGAAACAAATTGCGAATGACATTTATTGAATTGTTTACTTAATGACACTATTTTTAATACTAACGTAACATTATTCTGAATTCAAAATGAACAGAAATAAACATTATCAACTCAGACAGGTTTTCCGTATGAATTTGAATGAATTATCAAATAAAAACTCTACCAAAAACAAATAAATGAATAAAGCAAAAGTGAATAAATTCATAATGCTAATAATAATTTAAAGTGCTCATGAATTAAATCTGAATAAAATATTAGAATTAAAACTACATTAAATTTATACAATAAATGTTAAAAAAATATACATTAAAATTATGCATCATGAATGTTAAAATATATCTAATAAAACAATGATCAATGATGATATTTATTTTAATTCTTAAATTAAAGTTGGAAAAAAATTACGATAAATATTTGCATTAAAGTTCGTTAGGCTAAGAAGCTGTTAAAGTTTCTTCGGAGATTCGAAAAAACACGTCGCACCTTCTTCTTCTTCTTCTTCTTCTTCTTCTTCTTCTTCTTCTTCTTCTTCTTCTTCTTCTTCTTCTTCTTCTTCTTATTATTATTATTATTATTATTATTATTATTATTATTATTATTATTATTATTATTATTATCTACTCATTAGAGTTTCTCACATCAGTGTTAGCTGACGGTCTTTCACTGGAGTTTGAGTGACAGCAAGTCTCCTCAAGTCCAGGACTCTTCTCAGTATTCTGGCCGATCCCAATAATGCTCTCGATTGGATGGTCTCCACTCGTCTGCCAACTTCAAAGTCCTCCAGTCCCTTTAATAATCCTTTAGTTACTGTACCAAAAACACCAATCATAATTGGTATAATTGTCACCTTCATGTTTCATAGTTTATTCAATTCCCTAGCAAGGTCGATTTACTTATCCTTCTTTTCACTTTCTTTCAGTTTTATCTTGTGGTCAGCCGGGACAGAAAAGTTGACAATTTATTATTATCATTATTATTAATATTATTATTGTTATTATTATTTAGAGTTTTTCACATAAGTGTTAGCTGATGGTTTTTCACTGGAGTTTGAGTGACAACAAGTCTCCTGAAGTCTTCAGGACTCGTCTCAGGATTCTGGCCGTTCTTAGCATTGCTGTCGTTTGGATAGTCTCTACCTTTCCGCCAATTTCCAAGTCCTCCAGGCCTTTTGATAAACCTTTAGTTATTGTGCCGAACGCACCAATCACAATTGGCACAATCGTCACTTCCATGTTCCACAGCTTCTTCAATTCTCTAGCAAGATCGAGGTACTTATCCTTCTTTTCACTTTCCTTCAGATTTATTCTGTGGTCAGCAAAGTAGACAATTTTGCAAGTTCTCTTTTTTTGTTGTTGATTATTATAAGGTCTGGTCTTCTGGCCGGGATTAGTTGATCCGTTGTATGTTAAAGTCTCATAGGAGTTTATGCGAGTCATTATTATTATTTCCAAGCGTTTTGTTGCGACATAACTAATTTTACAAGCATTTATTGTTTTTTCTACAAATTAAGCAATGAGAAAATTATAATCTAGATGGGTTCTTTAGCCTGGGTAGGGCAACCAATCTTGGAGAAGGAAAACTGAATTCAAACCAGCTTTACTAGGCTTTTGAATTGACCTCTTGTCCCAACCAGCAGGTGACAGAAGGGTTAGATAAATTCATATTCACAATAATCAATTGCATCAAATATTCTTTGTCTCTCTTTTTCCTCTAAGGCTTAGTCCACTTTAGTACCAAAGTAATATATCCAATAATTTTATTTTTGTATGGTCTGCCAATGTGGCCCATTACTACAACTGTTTTTACGTCACAGCATGGTGTCTGAAACAGCATTCACTTTGATATTTATATCTTTTCATGGGTGATAACTATTAAATGCTAATATATGCAAAAGATCTTAGTTGCTCAATGTAATCTATCGTATAATAATCCTATTTGTGTACGTACGTTATTCTAACAGAGCCAAAATGGCATATTGTTGCAAGAAGTTTTAATGTTATAGCTTATGGTCTGAGTCCGAGCTCGCTCTGATCTTTATATTTTTCAAGGGAGATAACTATTAAATGCTAATATAGGTAAAGTTATTCATTATTATTTCAAATGTACTTTCATAATCGAATAATCGATAGGCTGGTATTGTTTACGTCTTAAATCGAAATGATGGCTTTGGGTTGGTGTATTAATGAATTCAGTGTTGTGTGTGTGTGTGTGTGTATGTGTGTGTACGTGTGAGGTTACGTCCATCAGCAGGTTACACGAGAGTCTGAGAGTGATAGTTGGAGACGGTGTTGTTGTAAGGTGGTAAGTCTAATAAATCTTCCCTTTTCTCTCCATTTCAAGTTTTCTTTTTCTTTTTTCTTTTTTTTTTTTCAGTCTTTGAAAGTGTCAATGATTCGATATAAGATCAAAGCTAACGAACCGAAAAAAAAAGAAAAGAAAAAAAGGAGTAAGTGGGTGGGAATGCTGCAGCTGATCAAGGCGGAGGGTAATGAACAGGTTGGTGTGTGTGTGGGGGGGGTCTATTTCAGGAGGTGCCATTGGTGACGCCGAAAGTGGAAAGAAATAAAGAGGTTAGTGGTGATATTGAAAAAGAGAAGACGGGTGGAACTGCCGAGGGGGGGGTGATGTAGGAGTTGAGGGCGAATTTAATGACATTCAGGTTAGTTAGTTAGTATGTTGAAACACTTGAGTCTTGTGGCAAATGTAGATTTTAAAAGTATAAAAATGTAGGGATTGACTAAGATTCGATTGATTGATTTTAATGACATGTCGACCAGTTTAGGGTTATTTTATGTCTAGACGTTAGAGAATCATGTTCATGGTACATTTACATTTTTTGTGTTGTTTTTCTGAGTAAAGAAATATTTGACCCACAGTTGTAAAATGCTTGCGAGATTGACATGTTAACAATCATTCGATGGTAAGGTATTCGATAAACATAGGATATTGTTATTATCTACTCATGTGGAAATTTACTAAGCTTTTTACTTAGATGTAGCACAAGGCCATATGAAAGGGGCACCCAATGAGACTTGAACTCACTCGTGTAGGTTTGCTAGTCGAGGCTGCTCTTCAGTCCCAGCAATAAGTAGATTAATAGGGAGTAATCTGACAGAGGTGAGTTCGATCGAGGGAATAGTTTTTTTTCCTGAAATTCTTTATAAAAGCAGAAGATTTTAGCAGAATCGAAGGATTGGAAATTTCAGTTTTTGTAAAATTGATTGATTTTTAATGGTATATCAACACCTCTGGGTTTGTTTAAGGCTAATAGATTTGGAAATTACACGCATTATTTGTTTATATTTACATTTTTATGTGTCGTTGTTTCATTTTAACGATTCATCAACATCCTCAGAGTGATTAATTTTAACCACACGGCAACCCGTCCAGGGTTATTTTATACTTAGAAGTGAGGTAATCACACCCCTAGTACGTTCATTGTTATATTTTTTGTGTAGATGATTTGAAGAGTTTCTTTATTTTTTTTCTTTCTTTCCAAACGGTCTTCTCAGATATGAATAATTAAAAAAAAAAAGATTTATTGAGCCTTAATAATGGGACCCTAACGAGTACCGCCTCTCCGGATCCACTGGAGAAACACTCGACGTATTCTAAGCCTCAGTTCAGGAAAATGAATCAAACCAATAGTATGTAAGTTGGAGACCGTAGTCGAGGGTGACCAGAAGGCTTCCTTTTCAATAGTTACTACACCGAGGTGTAGGGAAGGGCACAACTCCTTTCTCTGGATAGCACCCTTTTACCCTTGATGCGTACCTTATATTGCTTAGTATTAAGAAAGGGGGTATCAAGTACCATTTTTAAAGTCTCCCGGACCATTGGCGAACACTCTATCCATTAGGCCAATGAGCCGGTCTCCATAATAGCGTATAAAATATTTTCTTACAAAATACTTTAGCGGTAAATAATTAACGCGTTCGTAAATAAATACATACATAATTGAATAAATAATGTATATCTAACTGCAATTAGAAAAACTGCCGAATTTTTGGTAAATTACAAAAATAAATAAAATACAGTGCAATTTGGCAAGAAAATTGTCTTTAGGCGAATTATTGCGCTTAAACGTTGTTTACCTGTGTAAACAAATGTTTGAGCCACAATCTTAATTGCTTGCGAGATTAACTAGTTCACTATTCATCGATGGGAAAGCATACAATAATCATACGGTCTTGTAATATTTTACTCTAAAGGTAGGTATTATGTGTCTCGGTGGCGCAGTAGGCAGCGCGTCAGTCTCATAATCAGTTCGACAACGAGGAGTAATCTGAAGGTCGTGAGTTCGATCCTCACCCGGGGCATTTAATTTTTATGAAATTTAAAAACAGCGGTTGGTCGAAGTAGAATGAAAACATTTGGAAAATTGAATTTTTATCATCTAGTATATTCGGATCGGACTATAGTCTTCATCTTTATAGTGATATTCTTCACGTCTCGGTCAACTGGTCCTTTGGCCTTCTTCAGGAGTTTCTTCGGGAGCCTTCACGGGACTTGGAACAAACCCCTTTATTTAATTCACGAGGGGTAGATTGTTTTAATTTCGTTAGCCATTACCGACTAAAAGTGTTAAGCTAATGTAAATGCTCCTTGATATATGTACCTGAAGTTAGGATTGAACCTGAAACCTCCAGATGATTTCACTTAGAAGTTCTTTTACGAAGCACCTATATCCGTTATGGTGGGAAAATATCGTGACGGATTTAGGATTTTTACAACAGGTAAATCAGTAGGATGATAGGGATGGTGGTGAGAGACATTCAGGGAACTCCCTGTTGTCTGCGCGACTTAATGATGATATATATATATATATATATATATATATATATATATATATATATATATATATATATATAAGTTGTTGGTAACTTTATTTATTGACAATTTGTTCAAACTCATTTGTTTGCACCCAATTAAATGACTTCAAATATTGCAATTTAACATGCATAATTCTATATAACAAGTATTCCTAAATAAATTGCACACGGCTGTATGGTTTCAAATTATTATGATAATATTTTGGGACACCTCAGGTGGTATAATTCATTGGGACACCTCGGGTGGTATAATTCATTGGGACACCTCGGGTGGTATAAAGGTTAGCACGATTGACTACCAACCCTTCATAAGTGAGTTCGAATCTATGGTTTTGTTTTTGTTTTTGTTTGGCATATCAACCATTGTAAGTTATTAATGTCAAATCCATTTTTATACAAATAAACAGTTCAATTCCAAACAATTCAGTTTAGCATAAGTACACAGTTTCATTGCCAAAAACAGTTCTGTTTCAAACAATTCAGTTTAGCATAAATATACAGTTTCAATGTCAAAAACAGGTATGTTTCAAATAATTCAGTTTAGCATAAGTACATAGTTTCATGGTCAAAACAGTTCTGTTTCAAACAATTCACTTTAGCATAAGTACACAGTTTAAATGTAAAAAAACAGTTCCATTTAAAACAATTTTGTTTAGCAAAAGTACACAGCAAAGTTCTATTTGACCCATATATAGGACCCTATCAGATACTACTGCTCCGGGCCAGAGTGGACCTGGGAGCGATGGCAATGAAGGGATACTCCATATTCCCCAAAGCTCCAGCATTACTGGAACTTCACCATCATATTTTTTAGAGTCATATTCGGGACACTTGTTGCGGGGTCTTACTCCTTTGCCGAGAAGAAGTCAGAATCTTCTACAGCCCCAGCCGACTAGGCAACGAGTCTCATCCGGTGCCCGGGGGTGTCCTCGTGGTGTAATGGTTAAAGCGATGGACTGCGGAATCGTAGTACGCAAGTTCGTACTCCAGTCGCGCTCTTACATTCACTTTCGGGCAAATACCCTTGGGAAAAATATGAACCCCCTCATCCCCCAGCTATGGGTTAAATAGTAGCACTTCTGTTCTTCTAGGAGAATAGCTTTGGCATTGAATAACCGACAAAGGTTGATATGCCATTAAACAAAGAAACCAAACCAATCATCCGGTGCCCCATACATATAGCCTTGTGCCACATCTAAGCAAAAGGCTTAGTACATTACTACTAATAATCCTTAGCAAATGATTCAACCGTTCTATTTAATTCATAGATTGAACCCGAACAAGTACTACCACTTTAGCTCAGAGTGGACCTGGAAGTAATAGCAATGAAGGAGTATTCCTCATTCCCCAAAGCTCGAAGACGGTGACCACACCATCAGATGCCTTTCAGTATCATACACAGGACACTCATTGGTGGTGAGGAAAGTCTTATCCCTCTGCAGAGGGACAGTCAGCATAATCTAAAACCCCAGCCGACGAGTCAGTGGTCTAGTCATCAGTTTTAGTGTGCTCACCCAGCATCTTTTACTCTTGTCAATCCCTGAAGCATTCAATCTACTCAAATTTTCTGTTCTTTTTTTTCTGGAGGTAGTAGTGTTGGATACTTAGCTGTCAATTAATCAAACCGAACCTAATTATAGCAATATGAATAAAATACAAGACCTGTGCATTGGTCTGCCCCGCCTCTCTCTCTCTCTCTCTCTCTCTCTCTCTCTCTCTCTCTCTCTCTCTGTATAACTGGCAACCACCTCTTGGAAATCACTGGTCTTGAAATGTCCCAACTGCTACAACTCTGCTTAACAATAATTTTTCATCATCAGGCAAAAACGGTCTATTTGTACATTTTGACCACCTAAATACTAAAGACATTAAAATAAAAAAATCTTATCTCTTAACATGTGAAAAACTAGCACAGGTAGGTTCAGTTTATAACAAAGAAATCCTTTCTTTCTATTCTAATAAAGTTGAAATATTCCCCTTTCAATTTCATTACAAAATTTTCAAGATTCTTTATCTCCCAAAATATTTAAAACAGTTTAATGCTATCATACACGTATTATACACACTGCAATAAAGTGGTAACCTGGTGCTTAGCTGTGTGACCGACAGCAAAGGGTCAAACACGAGAGCTGAGGTGCTAGGTGCAAGAAACGGTCATACAAGCGTTAGGCCACTTCCAAAAGGATCAGTGAGATATTAACCGGCAGAGGACAAACAACGACTTAAATTTCTGTTCAAGCGAAACCGCCCACTTTTTCTGCATTGATAGTGGGCAACGATTTTTAGCAATTCCTTTATCAACTCAAAAATACTTTTTTACGTCTTCCTGATTTGAGACAAATCTTTAAAGAGACTGAAAAACAGTAATAAAGTGAGTGCTATTTTTTTGTTACTACGTGTCTAATATTTTTTTTTTTTTTCGATGTGAACTCGTAAAAATCTCTTTAACTCGTTTCTAGTCGCTTTCGTCGTGATCTCATAATGCCACAATACACACTTTCGGTATTTTTAAATACATTTTTGGGAACTCAACCGATTTTCATACTATAAAAAGTAGAGTTGGCGACTGTAGTCAAGGGTGACCAGAAGGCTCCCTTTTCAATAGCTACTACACCGAGGTGTAAGGGAGGGAGCTACTTCTTTCCCTTGATTGCTCCACTTTATCCTCGTGGTGTAGAACCCCACTCTAAATATCAAAATTATTTTCTTTCAGAAATGCATTTCATTTCAGCTCGTTTAATTTTTCTTGTATTTAGATCAGTAGCAGTTTACAGCAGTTATTTTTATTTGAAGCTAACAATTAATGCTATACTAAAAAAATATCAACGTTCTCACTAATATCATCTATGCTTCCAAGAAAATATTTTGTACATTTGTTTTCAGCAAAATTTTCACTCAATTTAAAGAAATATAAAAAATATATAAATTTGTAGACCAGATCTTTATTCATTCATTTTCTTGGTTTGGTTTGGTTTGATTTAGTTTTATGGCAGTTCAAACATTGAAGGTTATTTAATGCTAAATCTTCTTTATATACATATATTAAATATATAAGATTTTTAAACACATTTTGTTGATTACATTCTTAAACGAGTCTGAACTCATTTTCTGGACGCAGTTAAATCGTTTCAAGCATTTTTATATAACAGTCACAATTTAACATTGCTGTATGACTGTCAAAGTTTAACACCAGTCCTTCGTTTGCAGACATTTAAATTGATAAACATGATATGTAAGAGATTAGTTTGTTGGTAATTTTATTTTTAAATCAGTTAGAACTAACTTGTTTCTACACTAGTATTGCTATCGTTTCTACATATTCAAATGGTTTCAATTATTGCTATCAAACACTTATAATTCTATTCAATACTGATAATTTGTTTTGCACTCAGTGTAGTGGTTACAGATTTTGTTATCTAACACTTCTAATTCTATTCAACATTACTCATTCGTTTGCACACAGTTAAATAATTGTTATTCACAATCAATTCAATTAAACATCAGTCATTGGTTTACACTGTTAAATAACTTCGATTTCAAACAATTCAATTTAGCATAAGTCATTTGTTTGCGCTCAGTTTAAATGTCAAACCGTTCTATTTAACCCATAGATAGGAATTTATCAGGTGCTTACACTTCGGATCAGAGTGAAACTGGGAGTAATGGCAATGAAGGGGTGATATTTATACAGATATACCAGGTAAAATATATCTTATTGTTTTTACCTTCCCGGTGAAAGCATTTAAATTTAACTTCTCTCTCATTCAATCGCTGTTTTTTTTTAATTACTCCTCTATTCACACTCTGCGATCACTTCCCTTTAGCAATGTTCAATAGAAAAAATCAGTATATTTTCAAAGAAATTATATATATACAAGTAAAACAGCTAAAGAACAGTTATTAAATAAAAATCAAAGATGGCCTCAGTGCAGCATCGGAAGCGACTGCTTGTCATCAGCTGGTTCTCTCAAACTGTCGATAAGGCTAAGAAAAAGCTGAATGTATCTCCCGCGAAGAGGGGGAACCCCACTCTAAAATTGGTGTTCTCAGTATGACACAAGATTACATATCACGGTGAGGACCAAGTTCTAGAGACATAAAGAGTGTCGCGTACTCTTTCATTGCCATTACTCCCAGATCCAATCTGACACTAAATGGTATTACTTGTCTGTTTGAAAATTATTTGTATTAGACAAGAATACTTGCAACCATATAACTGTGCAAATTATTTTTATTCAGAATAATTTGGTTTGGTTTCTTTCTTTTTGGCATTACAATCTTTGTTGGTTATTTTATGCCAAGTCATCCCTGTAGAAGTCGTGGTACCATTTAACCCTTATCAGGAGGGATTGTGGGCATCTTACCTTTTCCATAGTGACTGAGTTCGAATTCGCCTACAACGATGTTGCAATCCAACGCTTTATCCACTTAGCCTCGATAACCCCTTTTAAAATAGTTACTTGCAGCTACAATTGCTTTCTAACAATTAGTCTAAACCATGAAATTATCAATAGGTTATTAGTATTAGGAATATTTGAAAACATACAACTGTGTGCAAATTAATTTTATTAGATTAGAAAATTCTCAAAAGTCAATACTGAGTCACAGGAAACTTGAAGGAAGGAACTGACTCTTGTACCTTATATTTATGTCTGACAAGAAACTCCACTATCTTGAGTTGCTTGAGTTTGTCTATCATGGAATTGTTAAGGTGGTTGTTGTAGATATTGTACCGGATAAAATGGACGAATTCAGCCTTCTTTACGACGTCTGGCAACTTAGAATTTATTTTTTGGTTCATGGATGACATCTTCCCGCCAGAAGCCTTCAGCTCAATCCTGTACTTGAACGTGAACCATCTGGACACATTCAAGAAGCTGGTTATCTCCTAATAGCTATGCTTGACATTTGATACTTTCACATTTCCTGTGACAGATTGAAAACTACCACGTTAATACTCTCAATAGATCTGAAAGAAATGCGGATTTTAAAATTTGGCTTGTGCCACCTAACATTAAGATAAGTCGTCTACCATTTATGACCGGCTTAAAAGGTGTTCTTAGATATTAGGTACACACTGTATATAAGTATGAATTTATACAACTCAATATATGCGTTGCTCTACCTATTATAGAAGCTGACTGTCTTTAAAAGTCCTGGAATTAACCGAGGGCCGCACATGACCTTATTAAAAAAAACTGACATAATTTGCGGGTCTGATTTACTGAGTGACAGATGTTTGCGTTAAAACCTATTAAAATAATGTGTCTATAAAAAAGATATATTTTACATATATGTTTAAAGATAGACATATATGTTTAAAGATAGACATATTTTACATATATGTTTAACGATGAACATATTTATTGATAGATTAAAATCGTAGAATCAATATGCTATCTTGAATTTATCATAATTCTTTAATCGTCTATGAATTTCAGGTAATTAGTGTATTTCAACAGTAAAAAAATGGTTATGATTTCGTTCGATAAATCCTTCGTAATTTATAAAGTATTGAAAAACTAAAACATATCTCAAAGAAATTACATTAATAACTATACATTAAACATTAGATAAAAAATAAAGAAAACAAAAATTATTTTTGATACTCAAGAAGTATCTCATTAATGTTTTTATGCATAAAATGTTTTTGCTTTTTTAAATATACTCCTCCAAAGAAGATAAATAAAGAAAAAAAAATCAGCTAACTTTGATGATTATTTAATGGACAATATTTAAAAAAAAAAAAAAGAAATATTTCAGAAATCAAATTACAGGCTAACTAGATTTTCAAAATATATTAATAAATTTTTAAACTGTTTTACTTCACTTTTTTAAAGAGCCTAACTGTGATCTATAAAGTCACTCTCTTTCTACACACACACACACACACACACACACACACACACACACACATATATATATATATATATATATATATATATATATATGTATATAAGATAAATACGTGCAAATGAGACTGCTAGAAAGTAAGTATATTCAACACCTCAAATGCCACAAGGTCATTGAATTAAGAGTTTTCCTTGTCCTAGACTGGTTACTCTATCGAGGCCAATGAATATACTCTACTATTTACCCATAGTTAGTGTGATAAGAGATACATTCATTCCTTTCCTAATTTAATAAGCGAAAAGTGAAATGCAAATAGCCTCATTCAGGATTCGAACACGAATCACCGATTCCATTTTCTAAGATGATAACTGCTATGCTAAATAATCAGTATAAATGCATTGAAATATAATTAATTAGGTTCCAAGAGAAGAAATTGGCATGATTAAAAGATATATTTTCATTTTTGGTAACATAAGTAAAAAAGTAAAGTTGGTGACCTTAGTCGAGGGTCATCCAATGGCTCCCTTTTCAATAGCTACTACACTGAGGCGTAGGGAAGGGCGCTCCTCCATTTCCGGATTGCTCCACTTTGCTCTTGATCCTTACCTTATAATGTTGAGTGTTAAGCAAGGCGGCATCAAGAACCATTTTTTGAGTCTTCGACCTGGTATTAAACGCCGTCTCCCAGGTCATTGGCGGACACTCTACTTATTAGGCCAATGACTTGATTAAAATTCACATAAACAACTAAGAAATTACATTGTGCCGATGTGGACTTTGCCTACAAGTTCATACATAAGAAGGGACAAACAAAAATTCGCGCTTAAGCTCTCTGTTTCTTGAGTGTCCTGTTCTCCGAATGTGGCTAGCTGAATATGATTTCATGGCAAGATGCCGAAAGTGTGTCTATTTTGTCTAACAAAGAGCAGTTGATATTAAAAAAAAATCTTGACTCACTTATTGAGAAAAGAGTCTAGAATTGTTAGTTGGCATCTAAACATTTTTTGACCATCTTAAGTAGATTGGGAGACTGAAGAAGTTATAAAAGTGAGTGCAATACAAACTGAATTGAAATAAGACAAAAAAACTTAAATAGGAGAAAAGTGTGCTCGATATCAGTTTCACAGAAGGGAAGATATATCTTTATTGTTATCACAGTTGAAAAGTGGATCTTACCATACAACCAAAAACATACTTGAAGGTTCCCGTGGTGTAATGGTAAACATCCAAGGAAATGGACCCGGCGAAACGAGTTCAAATCCTGGACAAGGCTGATTACATTTCATATGGTACAAATATACTTGGGAAAGATATAAATCCAGTTATTCTCCCTCCAGCTATGGGTAAATAGTTGAGAAGACTGGGTTCTTTAGCGTTGTTTAGGCAACCAGTCTCGGAGGAGGAAGACTCAGAATTCAAACCTGTCAAACTCCGCTTAAAAACTGAACTTGTGTCACATCCTGCTCGTGCGTAGAGGTTGGGTAAATTATATACAATGAAAAAGGATTTGTCTGTAAAGGATCTTCTGAAGTCTTTTGCATAACATAAGCAGATAAAAAAAAAAACAAAAAAAAAAAATAAAGAAAAGAAAAAGAATATGGCCAACACATTGGTATCTGTAAATAATTCTGTCCACTACAGCTTCCTTTCTAAATGCTGCAATGTCATCACGATCAAGCTATGGGTGAACGAAAACAGGCAACCGGGAATTTGAGAGCCATTTTTAAAAGGTTGTGCATGAGAGTTCTATTAGCATATGGTAGATACTACCCGTGAGAAAGATTTACAAATATATTTTAATTTCTAAGATGGTTCTTTTTGAAAACAATTCATTTACATGTTGGTAATATTAGTATTATTAACATATGTAATTGAATTTCTCTGATTATTTTTTTAGTCTTGTTTAAATTTTTACTATTCTTTTTTTTAAAGTTATATTAAGTTACTAAATTTTGTTGTTATTGTAACACGAGGTTTGTTCGAAGCAACTGGGCGGGAAAATGATCTTTGTATTACCATGACAACATAACCAGAAGCAGTGTTGTTATGGTTACTTCTGGTGAATAATAGCCTCTCTATCTCTATCTCTGTCTCTCTCATACACATACAGATACACTGACATACACGCACACTACGTATGTTGGTGCTTCTATGCGTGTGTGTGTGAAAGCGAGAGAGAAAGAGAGAGAGAGACAGAGAGAGAGAGAGAGAGAGAGAGAAAGCGGAAGTAGAGAGGTAGGGAGAGAGCAACACACACACACACACACACACACACACACACACACACACACACACACACACAACTCAAACATATATACAAGCTTGGTCTGAAATGTTCAGAGTTTGAAAAGTTCTAATAATGATGCTATACCTGCTGTTGATTACTTTTTCGACCAGTAATGTCCAAACCCTACGCGCCCGACAGAAGAAGTAAGTGAATCATTCGTCAAGATTTTATATATATATATATCATTGTTATCAAGTAAAACTCAACAGATGTAAACCATTATAAATTTACTTCAACAATCTGATGTACAGAACGTTTTCTCTGATGATGAACACTTTTTAATGGAGGGTAACCAATGGACGTATTTTTTAAAAAATATTCGTAGCCACACATTGCGCACTTTATTTGAATATATCAATGCAGTATGGATTGTTCCTTATAGGTCAATTCTTGGACTTTACTCTCTCTATATATATGTGTGTGTGTGTGTGTGTGTGTGTTTGTATGTGTATTGACCGGATATTTTGAATAGTGATACCAGACTCGGCTTAAGAAATACAATATCAAAAATGTTATTAAACTTAATATCTTATTTGTATTGCATGTTTCTCCAATATGACTTTAAAATGATAACAAAAGTAAGTAAATTTAGCAACCTTAATCGAGGGTGGTGACCTGAAGGCTCCATTTTCAATAGCTACTACACAGAGGTGTAGGGGAGGGAGCTACTCATTTCCCTAGATTGCTCTACTTTACCCTTGATCCGTATCTAATAATGCTGAGTGTTAAGCAAGGCAGCATCAAGTATCATTTTTAAGTGTTTGCTATGACTCGACCTGGTATTGAACGCCAGTATCTCAGATCATTGGCGAACACTCTAATCATTAGGCCAATGGCCCAGTCCTCCTTAATTATGTCCATTTGAAGATCATCCTAGTATTTGTACAGTGTTCTATCTAATATTACGCCACTAGTATATGAAGAACCAAAGCAATCCGTGACGTCATAATCTCCTCAATAATGTTAGATGATTCAGTGACATTTCACCTTTTCACGGATTTGAGGAATGGCCCCACAAAAATGTAATAATCCAACATATTTAATGCTATATAAAGAAAAGGTTGTGCATACATTACCAGCACTACTATGTTACTTTTCCAATAAGTAGAGAGATGCAATTTTTTCCTCAGTACACTCATTGAAGAATGTGGAATCAAGTCAATTATCATGACTCGACCTGGGAGTGAAGCCCAACCCCCCGCATTATTGGCGATCGCTTACCCTTTTGCGATGGCCTGATAAAATGATATAAAAAATGTTAACATATCCATCGTAGAAATTTTGATAAAGGTTAGTTTATCGGTAGTTTTTGAAATTTTAGATTTGATGATTATTTGGGAAATTGAGACTATAATAATTACTGTAAACTACAGCTTTTAATTATAATAGAACAGGTTTGGCTTGGTTGTTTAATGGCATATCAATCTTCGTGGGTAATTTAATGTCAAAGACTTCTTTCTAGAAGAATAGCACCAATGATAATTAACCCATAGGTAGGATAAAGAGGAATCATACCTTTCCCCAATGGTATTTATCTGAAAGTGAACGTAATAGCGTAACTGGAGTTCGAACTTGCTTACAACGATTGCGCACTCCATCGCTTTAACCATAACACCACGTAGACATCCCATTATGATATATCAAAACTGTTTCTGATTCATTACTAATACCATAAAATATAAGTAAAGATTGAGTCATTCGGCTTTTATGAAATTCATTTTTTAATATTAATTTGAATGAAAACAAGAGTTTAAGAATCAATGTTTCTTGTTAGATTGATTGATAGAGTAAAATTAATTCAAACTTTATGCATTGGCGCTCGCATTAGTTCTTTTTTAGTTTTTTTTTATGCCAACCTTTTCCCAAAACAACTCACGTTCAGTGTCGGTTTCCATGACAATTACGTCAACATTTCCGCTATTATTTTCAAAAGAAAATATCGCAGTGTCCGATGAAGCGAAACATGTTGCATAAATAACTTGATTTTCATTTTTTCACACGTATTTCTTAACAATACACCCCCCCACACACATACACGTATATATATATATATATATATATATATATATATATATATATATATAATCAAAATTGGATTTCTCATTGTTAGATAAAATCTTAAACGCCAGTGAAACTATCGCATTGCTCTCTTCCCAAAAGTTGAAATGAACACAAGTGTAGAACAAATAACATAATATTTGAATATTAGAGGCAAAACAACCCTTTACGAGGAGTTTCACTTATCACTTGTCAATTCAGAAGTTTTATATATATATATATATATATATATATATATATATTGCGTTGATTTTAACTTTCGGGTATTGAGTATTACGACAGGAGACCAGACCTTATAATAATCAACAACAACAACAAAAAAAGAGAATTTGCAAAATTTCGACTTTGCCGTCCCGGCTTACCACAGAATAAAACTGAAAGAATGTGAAGAGAAGGATAAATACCTCAACCTAGCTAGAGAATTGAAAAAAACTATGGAACATGAAGGTGGCAATTATACCAATTGTGATTGGTGCTTTTGTCACAGTAACTTAGATTTATTAAAGGGCCTGGAGGACCTGGAATTAGCGGACGAGAGAAGACTATCCAAACAACCGCATTATTGAGAACGGCCAGAATACTGAGAAGAGTCCTGAAGACTTGAAGATACTTGCTCTCACTCAAACTCCGGTGAAAAACCATCAGCTAACACTGATGTGAAAAACTCGAAATGAGTAAATAATTATAATGATAATAATAATAATATGAAGTCATAAACTTTATCAACAAAGCCATGAAAACCTGGAGAGTGGAATTGACAGCAGAAGGGAGAAGCTTAGCTGAAACAAAGATCCAAATAGGTATTTTGCAAGGAGATGCTCTATCACCATTACTGTTCATAATTGCCATGATGCCACTTAACCACATACTCAGAAAATTCACAGCCTGATACTAACTTAGTAGATCACAGGGAAAAATCAATCATTTAATGTACATGAACGATATCAAACTATTTGAAAAAAATGAAAAAGAACTGGAAAGTCTAATACACGCAGTTAGAATATACAGTCAGGACATAGGAATGGAATTTGGCAGAGAAAAATGTGCCATGTTTGTAATGAAAAGTGGCAAACGATGTCTAACTGACGGAATGGAACTACCAAATCAAGACAAGATTAGAACGCTCGCAGAAAACGAAACCTACAAATATTTGGGCATCTTGTAGGCTGACACCATCAAACAAGTGGAAATGAAAGACAAAATTCAAAAAGAATATCTCAGAAGAACTAGAAAACTACGAGAAACAAAACTCTCTTGCCAAAACCTTATTAAAGGAATAAATACCTAGGCTGTACCACTCGTTAGATATTCCGGACCCTTTCTTAAGTGGACTAGAGACGAACTTAAACAAATGGACCAAAGAACAAGAAAACTAATGACAATTCATAAGGCATTACATGCCAGAGACTACGTTGACAGATTATATGTTTCAAGAAAAGAGGGAGGAAGAGGACTGCCAGCATTGAAGACAGTGTTCACGCATCGATGCAACGACTCGAAGATAATATACAAAAACACGATGGAAGACTCATTACAGCCATCAGAAACGATACTGATAACACGATGAACAACAGAATGACAATAACTAGGAAACAAAAATGGGAAGGAATACAACTCTATAGACGTTTGAAAGGACTAATAAACATCATCTCACACGACAAAACCTGGACATGGCTAAGAAAAGGAAACTTTAAGAAAGAAACAGAATCTCTCCTAATAGCAGCGCAAAACAACGTCATAAGAACCCGTCATATCAAACCGAGAATAGATAAGTCGCAACAAAATAGCAAATGTAGGCTATGCGATGACAGAGATGAAACTATCAATCACATAATAAGCGAATGCAGCAAATTAGCGCAGAAGGAATATAAGACTAGACACGACTGGGTGGTCAAGGTGATCCACTGGGAGATGTGCAAGAAGTTGAAATTTGACCATACGAAAATATGGTATATGCACAACCCAGCACCTGTCATAGAAAATAACACACATAAACACACATGGGACTTGGACATACACACGGATCACCTAATCTTACCCAGAAGATCAGACCTTATAATAATCAACAAAAAAAAAGAGAACTTGCAAAACTGTCGACTTTGTGTCCCGGCTGACCACAGAATAAAACTGAAAAGATGTGAAGAGGACAAGTACCTCAACCTTGCTAGGGAATTGAATAAACTATAAAACATGCAAGTGACAATTATACCAACTGTGATTGGTGTTTTTGGTACAGTCACCAAAGGATTACTAAAGGGACTGGAGGACGGGGAAGTTGACAGACGAGTGGAGACCGTCAAAGCTACTGCACAATTGAGAACGGCCAGAATACTGAGAAGAGTCCTGGAGACTTGAGGAGACTTGCTGCAACTCAAACTCCAGTGAAAGACCATCAGCTTACGCTTGATGTGAAAGACTCTAATGAGTAAATAATAATAATAATAATAATAATAATAATAATAATAAAACAAAGCAAAATACACCCAAAACGAAAATAAAAACAAAAATACGATTGCTATGTCGTACTGCGGTATCCGGAACTGACAATATTCAAAATAAAAACTTTCTCAATTTTGTTTCTGTAGAGATGACGAATCACCTTTTCATCGATGTATCCACACTTCGCCTGGGATGCTGTGAGCGTTGCCATTGGAAAGGCATTACATAACAATATATATATATATATATATGTGTGTGTGTGTGTGTGTGTGTGTGTGTGTATTCTTCAATCCAGTATATTCAGAGTAGGGAACAATTCCGCCAGGACAATTAAATCATTCAAAATTTGAATATTTAAATATTCCTGGTAAAGAGCTCAATACGAATAATTTCACAGATCAAGTAATATTATTACAAGAAAAAAACAATTTTCGGTCACATTAGGATTATGAATTGACTTCCATCCTGTTAAGAGCCTTGATATAAATCAAAAACTAAAAATAAAGTTCAACAGGACTTCTTCAGATTCAACATGATTTTGATGTTGGATCTTTGATTTTTTTATTCATATCAATGCTCTTAATCGGATGGAAATAAATTAATAATGCTATAATGATTGAATATTATTTTTTTCTTGAAATTATATATATATATATATAATAACCCATCCGTGCGAATAGGAGGAAACACTAAGTCAATTTTTAAGCTGAGTTTAACAGGCTTTGAAATCAAGGTTTTCTTTCTCCTAGAAAGATCACCATAGCAAAGTTAAAGAGCTCAGTGTGCCCATCTATTTATCCTATTTACCAACCCCTCCGCTCGGGCAGGATATGACACAAGCTCAATTTTTAAGTGGAGTTTAATAGGTTTGAATTCAGATTTTTCCTTCTACTAGACTAGTTGCCTCACCAAGGCTGAAGAACCTAGTCTGTTCTACTATTTACCCATAGCTGGAGGGAGAATAATTGGATTTATACCTTTCCCAAGGGTATTAGTGCTATGTGAAATGCAGTCAGCCTCGTCCAGGATTTGAACTCGTGTCGTCGTGTCCATTTCCTACGACGATAAACATTACACCACGGGCACCTCTATTTATTCCCACCATGAGGGAGAATCAATACCTTTCCCAAATGTATTTGCATTGTATGAAATACAAACAAGCTCATTCATGATTCGATCCCAGTTCGCTGTGTCCATTTCCTCCGACAATATCCATATATATATATATATATATATATATATATATATATATATATATATATATATATTGTGTAAACAGATGAAAACTCAAACCTGTTTAAGTTGTCATAATAAATTTATTTCGGCGGAGAATATTACAATACTCTTCGTCTCGTCAGATGACTTTTTACATGCTGTACTTGAAGTTGCAGTACAGCAAATATGGAGTTACAGTTCGTATGTGAAAAAAAAATTCACAGGCGAGGGCAGAGAGGCTCAAAATATTAGGTGTTAAAAACATCAAGAAACAGGAGTGGGGCTTCTCTATAGGTCAACCCATCCTAAATTGCTGTTAGAAACATCAAGAAATAGGAGCACTCATATAGATTTATATGATATTCCTCATATATTCTATAAAAGAATAATCCACACCAACTGTCTTCGGACGCTGACTGAATAGTATAATATATATATATATATATATATATATATATATATATATATATGTATATATATATATATATATGTGTGTGTGTGTGTGTGTGTACTCCCCTATCCCGGTAGGATTTAGTTCTCCAGCGAATGAAGTAATCGTGTTGCCATTAGCGTTTATTGCAAGTCTCTTCATATATGAATTGAGGTCTCGGTAGCCGTTAAACGGATGTTTGTAAGCAATAGTAATTGTGATTCATAATTGCTTAAAATTTACTTCGTTGATAGTGGCTCCTCATGGCTGAAGGGTTAGAAGCTTGGATTGACGTTTGTGTCAACCGGGTTTCGATCCCAGCTACGGGTAGCTAATATGTCTAGCCACACTGATGAGTTCTGATAGAACGAGACAGATCTGTCTGAGGATAACTATATATATATACATCGCTTGTTTATAGTGTCTGAACTATATAAAACTAACGGCATTTGAATGAATTAGTGAACTTTTTAAATCAAACATCTAGGATTTATTCCAGCTTTTCTTTTATTCTCTTTTATTCTCCTTTCTTGTTCATTAATTTCCTTTTCCCTAGCTTACTTTTAGACTTTTAATTTTGGTGGTTTTCAAATAACTTTCCTGCTGCTGGTACAATTTAACTTAGTACTATTTGTCTTTTCTTTCTTAAGGAAACGATGGACACCACCAAGTAACCCCTATAGCATTGAGAGATGAAAAATACTCAGCTTGTTTCATCACCGATCGAATCTGTAATGTAGAATGATTCATTCAATTTATTTTTCTATTTCGCCATTTCGTTCTTTCTATGGTGCTTTTTTTCTCTATTCTTCGTCATTTGGTTCAGTTTTATTCATTTTACTTATTCTTACTCTTTTCTTTTTCATTTGCTTTTGTGTCACTTTTTCTAATCATTCTATGTTCGCTTTCTTTCTTTCTTTCTTTCTTTCTTTCTTTCTTTCTTTCCCTTAAAAATCATTTTTCTCTTCGAATATTTCGTTTTTTCTTCTTACTTTATTTAAATTTCTCACTTCCTCTCTTTTATTTCAATTTTCTTTCATTTTTCAAATCTTTCTTCAACTTTTTCGTTTTCTCTTTCTTTCTTTTACTTATTTGCTTTCTTCAGTTTTTTTCTGGTTCTTTCTTTCTTTCTTTCTTTCTTTCTTTTTTTGATTTCTTTTCCTCCATAAATTCTCCTTTTTTTCTTCTCTCTTTTTATTGCCCATTTGGCTGAGGCAGTTGAATACATCAACTGCATCTCTGCAGAGGCGTAAGACCCTCCCCCCCCTATCAACGAGTGTCCTGGATATGACACGAAACAACCAGATGATGAGATTCCAGTAATGCTGGAGTTTTGGGAAATGCGGAGTACCACTTTATTACCATTGCTCCCAGGTCCATTCTGGCCTGAAATAGTAGCACCTGATAGGGCCCTATCTAGGGGTCAAATAAGTACTGCGTACTTATGCTAAACTGTTTGAAATAGAACTGTTTTTGACTTTGACACTGGACTTACACTAAACTGAATTGTTTGCAAAATAAATTTTTTGATATTAAACTGTGTTTTAACAAAATCTGTACTTATACTTAACTGAATTGTTTGAATTAGAACTGTTTAACTAAACGGAATACCTTGAAATGGAAATGGTTTTGGCAATCAAACTGTGTACTCATGCTAAACTGAATTGTTTGAAATAGAACTGATTATTTGTATAAAAATGGATTTGGTATTAAACAACCTATAAAGGTTGATATACCATAAAACCTTAGCAACCAACTCTCTTTTTAATATTTCCAAAGCTTAGCCTCATACGACCCAAATCCTAATGTTGAGAAAAACCGATGAAAGAGTGCCTTGCATCAATATTTTAAATGAAAAAGGTCAACACGCTTAGAAAATCAGCATTAGAAATCTTGCCTTTAAATAGGTTTCGAACACTGACACTGGTGTGACCTAACATTTTGGTCCTATGACTTTTTTGTCCTAATTTTATAGTCATTTTAATGAATTTTTTCCTCCCTTCATCTTTTTTTTACTCTCTTTTCTGTAGTTAAAAAAAAAATTTCCTAATTTAATACATTCATTTTCTTTCTTCATTATATTCTTCCACATTTCTCCAAATTTTCCTTCCTTCCCTCTTTCCTTTCTTCTTTCTTCCTTTCTTCCTAGGGTCATGCCTTCCCTCCTTCCTTCCTTTTGTCCTTCCTTTCTTCCCTCCGTCCTTTCTTTCTCCCTTCAGAACTTCCTTTCTTCCTTTCTTCTTCCTTCAGTCCATTCCTTCTTCTTTCAGTTCTTCCTTCCTTCAACTATTACGCCGTCCTTTCTTCCTTCAGTTTTTCCTCTCACTTCTTCCTTCCTTTCTTTCCTTTCTTCAGTCCTTCCTTTAGTCTTTCCTCTTCTCCTCTCTTTCTCCACCCTTCTTCTTTTTCTATTTCTTCTCTTTCCGTCCCTCTTTTTTTCCTTCAATTTTCCTTCCTTCCTTCCTTCCTTCCTTCCTTCACCCTTTCTTTGTCCTTTCTTCCTTTTGTCTTTCCTTCTCTCGTCCCCTCCTTCAGCTCTTTCTTCTTTTTCTCCTTTCTTACTTTCCTTCCCTTCTCCTTCAGTCCTTCCTTCTTCCTTCAGTTTTTCCTTCCTTCCTTCCTTCAATTCTTCCACCTTTCAGTCCGTCCTTCCTTCCTTCTTCTTTCAGTTTCTTCCTCTCCCTCCTTCTCTCAGAGTCCTTCACCCCCCTTCTTTTCTGTAGCCTTTAAATAAGTTGTCACCATACCAATTTCTATGTGAGTCTCTACTCACCCAGCTTATTTTTATGATCCAATTAGCACAGATCAGTTCCCTTTGTCTGGTCCGCCAGTTCTCGTTTCTGCGGCGCTCTTCGTTCTCCAGGGATTTGGGATGAGGATAACGCATCCTTGTGTGAGACAACACCTCTGCGTCAAGCGTGCAAACCTTTTTGAAAATTGTAAGGGGGAAAAAAAGAACGAAAAAGAAATAGAAGGAAGTGGCCATGTCAAAATTATCAGCCGATAAAAACACAGCTGTAAAATATGGCTGCATATCGAAGACAATTCACGCAGAACGATAATTAAGCACGCCTACATATAGACTATGGGAACGCGCTATCCGCGATAAAGAGGTTCCAAGACCATCTATGGGTATGCAAACCGCGGATAATGTCAAATCGTATACATGCGTGGTTGGTAGATGCTCGTAGTGTAATGGTTCCCGTCGTAGGAAATAGTCATGGTGAATCGAGTTCAAACCCTGAACTAGGTTGTGTGTATTTTCACATAGCGTTTATACATTTGGAAAAAGTATGAACCCAACAATTCTCTCTCCAGCTATGGGTAAATCTTAGGGCAAACTGTGCTCTTTAACATTGGTATGGCAACCAGTCTATAAGAAGGAAAACTTTGATTTCACACCAGTTAAACTCTTCTTAATAATTGACCTTGTGTCACTTTCTCTTCATACGGAGGGGTTGTAAAATGTATATATACTAGTTATATACAGGTTCTTATAATCACATAAATGGAAATACAAGAAATGAGAGAAAGGGAAGATATAGTGTAAAGATTGTCTTGAGAAGTAAAACACTGTACCGTCCATTGTTTCGGCTTCTTTGTTTAATGGTATATCAACCTTTGTGGGTTATTTAATGCCAAAGTCATCCTAGTAAAAAAACAGTAGTGGTATTATTTATCCCATAGTTGTGGGGATAAGGAAAGTCGTACCTTTCCCGGGGGTATTCGCTGAAAAAGGAACACGACTGGATTTCGAACTCACTACACTGTCGCAGTCCAGTGCGTTAGCCACTACGTAACGAGGAATCTCTGCTTCACTGTTTTAGTGGAGCGGTAAAAAGAAAAAAAATTGAAAAAAAAATTTGGTTAACAAGAAGGTTTTATTCATAGTCGTTATATGTAGTAATTTACTCAGCTTTTTTTTTTTGTTTAGATGTGGCACACGGCTATATGAATAAGACACCCAATGAGATAGTCGTTATATATAAGAAAATATTCAGTGTATGTATCAGTTCGGCGAGACCCGTTGTTTTCTTCTTCCTTTGCTTTTCGTATATTATGTCCTTTCTTGTGTGTGTGTGGGCACGCACACAAAGGATAGTCCCGAGGCTACTAATAATACGTGAGATGAACATTGTTTTTAAAAGGGGAGGTTGGCTCTTGGAATTTAGTCTGGTAGTAGTTTCTTATTTTTCTGTTGTAGAGTTATAATTAGCCGTCCTTTCTTCGTATGTTTGGTTACCGATAGAGCTGTAATGGGAGTTCAATGCGATCACGCATGTCATGGTGAAAAGAGTATAATAAGAGGGATCGATATACTGCATATGAGTGATATGGATTTGACCATTAGAAGGGGTCGGTATGTAGCATACGCTTTGGAGTGATAGCACTGTTGTGCAGTTCTCTTACTTGGCACGTATTTTATACGGGCAGGATTGTGGGTGTGTGAAGGAATACGTTAATTGACAGGCCTCTACGCGGCACTTGTTTGAAGTGAGTTGAGCGTTTCGATTTTGCCGCTATTCAGCGCGCGTGTTGACATGGATAGAACCATTGTAGGACTAAGAATGGGGTTTCTATGTGCAACTAGCCCTTCAAGTTGAGTAGAATAACCTTGTTTGTTTGCTGGTGATGCTTCGAGAGGGGTTTTGTAAGTGGCTATGTCGAGGGTCCTCTATATGTGTGAGATTATTGAAGCTTGGAAAAAAGAATATTATGCGTGGCTTTGTTGAATATTCGTTGTTTGTGCTATTTGACGACATCACAAGAAGGGAACATTATGTGTGTGCAGCTAAACCAAAGGCTTAACCATGTGATGTTTGTAGATCGCGATCATCGAAGTGATAAAAACGGGGGAGAACTTCGGCATATTTATGCATTTTCGAGATATCAATTATGGTGTCTACCAAATGGCCAAAAGGGGTCATATGACTCACCTGCCATCACGTCGGTTTTTTGACCGTGTTTATGAATCATAACGGGTTCTGAATAGGTATAAATTAAAGTTGGCGACCTTAGTCGAGGGTGACCCGAAGGTTTCCTTTTCAATAGCTAATAAAAGTCGAAACTGATTTTTCTTTTTACTTTAACGCTTTGTCATAGGAAAACATTCTAAAACAATTCCGTAATTTAGAAGACGCTCATAATATTACGTAGGAAATGGACATAGTGACCCGAGTTCCAATCCTGGATTAGGTCGTTTGCATTTCACAAAGTGTTTATACTTTTGGGAAAGGTATGAATCGAACTATTCTCCTTCCATCTATGGGTAAATAGAAAGGCAGACAGGACTCTTTAACCTTGGTATGGCAACCAACCAAGGAGAAAGAAAAGTCTGAATTCAAACCAAAGTGGCATTCTTCTCGTTCCTCCACAAAAGTAAAGTTGGCGATCTTAGTCAAGGGTGACCCAAAGGTTCCTTTTTCAATATCTACTACACCGGTCGAGTCATACCAAAGACTCAAAAAATGGTACTTGATGCCGTCTTGCTTAACGCTCAGCATTATAAAGTATTGATCAAGGGTAAAATGGAGCAATCCAGGGAAAAGAGTAGCACCCTTCCCTACAACTCGGTGTAGTAGCTATTGAAAAAGGAATTTTAGCTTCAAGAAACAATACTTGATACGAATAATTTGCATACGTTTAAATGATTTAAAGTATTCTTCACATGTCTATTAATAAATAATCATTCGTTTGCAGAGTTTTGTGGTGTCAAATAACTGATAATAATCCTGAGTAAACCATTTTAGCTTTAATTAACGATTCTTAATGCAGATAATTTGCATATGATTAAATGGTTTCAATTATTCCTAAAATTTCGATTAAAAAACTATCATTTGTTTGCACACTGTTTTATGGTTTCGTGTATTCGTATCCAACGCAAATAATTTCCAAACAGATCTACTAGACCCATAGACGGGAGCCACACCGAGTCTGAATAGACCTAGGTGTAGTGGTAACTAAGCCGTAACTCCATGCCCATCAGTGCTACAGAGATGATGTCCCACCACCAGCTATAGTTTTGTGTGCTACCAAGGAGACTGTAATAGTTAACGCGCAAGGTTTAGTTATATATTTGGTTTCACGTTATGCTAAAAGTTGGGTTTTCTTAATTGGTTTGGTTTGGTTGGCTTTTCATTGGCCTAGTGGGCAGAGTGTTCCCCAATGGTTCGGGAGACCTGGGTTCAATCCCAGGTCGCGTCATACCAAAGACTTTAAAAATGGCAGTTTATACCTCCTTGCTCAACACTCAGCAATATAAGGAACGTATCAAGGGTAAAGTGGAGCAATCCAGGGAAAGGGGTAGCTCCCTCTCCTACACCTTGGTGTAGTAGCTATGGAAAAGGGAGCCTTCTGGTTGCCCTCAACTACAGTCGCCAACTTAACTTTACTTATGGCATATCTATCATTGTAGGTTATTTAATGCCCAATCCTCTTTATACACTTTATACATGATTTGTAAACGAATAGTTTTTTGATAAGATTTTTAAACGAGCCACAGCTCATTTGTTCTATTTCTACTAGGTTCTCCTTCTCTCCTTTCTTCTGTTTCTCTCTCTCTCTCTCTCTCTCTCTCTTTCTTTCTTTTAGTTCTATCATCCCTTATCTTAACTCACTTTTTTTCTATCCACATCATGTTCCTCTCTCTCTCTCTCTCTCTCTCTCTCTCTCTCTCACACACACACACACACACACTTCTTTTCTATCTCTTTTTCGTTTTTTTTCTCTCTCTCTTTTAGTCCTATCATCCCTTCCTTTACCACACAATCTTTCTATCAACGCTACGTTCTTTTCTCTCTCCCTTCTACTTCTCTCTCTCTCCGTTCCCCCTCTATCTCGACCCCACTCTCTTTCTTTTAGTTTTATCACGCTTTCTCTTAACACCCATTATTTTCATCGGTGTTCTTTGCCTCTCCTCCCCCCGTTTTCTCTTTTTTCCTTTTCCCGTTCTGTTTCACCTTCCTTTTATAGTTCTATCTTTCCTTTAATTTCTCCTCCCTCTTTTTATCAGAGCTGTTTTTTTTTCCCTGTTACTCTCTATCTCCCTCTATCTCTCTCTTTCAGTTCTTTTTCTTCACTTACCATTTCTTTTTGATCTCCATTTTTCCCCATCATTCTCTCTCTCAATCAGTACTGTCTCCTCTTTTACAGCTCATTTTTTCCTTACACGCCACGCCTTTCTCCCTCACTCTCTCTCTCTCTGTCTATCTATCCCTCTCTTGAATTCTCTCTGTCCTCTTTATTTATCATAAATTTTATTTCTGTCCCATCTTGTACCTTTCTCTTCCAGTTTTAATCAATCCTTTCGTCTTTCTTCTTATCTACTACGATGTCGCACTCGAGTGCGTTAGCCACTGAGCAACGAGGACTCCTTTTCTTATTTACAACTTATCTCATTTTTCTCCTTTCATTCTAATTTTTTAATTATTTCACTCTCTTTCTCTCTCTTAGTCATCTAGTCTTTTTTTTTACCTTTATACCTTCTGTTTGTCCTACTCTAACCATGGTGCTTACTTACCTCTGTCTGTCTTTGCTAGTTTGAATCAACTTTTTGATTTTCTCCACTCCCCTATCCCTCTCATTTCTATTTTGTTCTCTTTCCAACATCGCTCTTTGATCTCACCAATTTTATTTCGTTTGGCACTAACCAGTTCGCCATTTTCCTCCTCTTCTCTTTACTCAACTCTATTCAACAAGTTTCTGTCGTGTGGATAAGATGAAACGATAACAAGTCGCGTGAGAGTTCACAAATGGCGTTCATTGTATAGAGAATTTCTCTCATCACCTCTTTGCCAATAAGCGTAGATCTCACGTTTTATGGACTGCGTACCCGTGACGCATGCGTGCTGATAGCTGTGCGCGTCTGACCGCATCGTTCGCTCAAGGTTATGCGTACACAGATGTAGATGCTCTTGCGTCTGCACGCTCGTGTTGGTTAATGGAGGGCGTGTGAGATTAAAAGGCTTTTATATAGAGAAATGCATTCCTCTTTCTCATACATTCGCCATTTGCAAAAGCGTGCATAGGGTTGCTTGCGAATTTATTTTCGTTTACATAGCAGAAAAATCCATAACTGAATGCGTATACAACCTCACACGAGCATGTGCAAAGAAACAACCACCTGAAAACACGCATATACTCACATGAGCACTCATATATACTTACACAGATATCTATCTATTAATGTGTGTGTATATATATATATATATATATATATACCTATATACAGTAGCGAGCATAAAGATCAGAGCGATGTTAAGAAAAAGTCTAAATGGAAAATAATTTTTTATTTTAAAGCTTCATAGAACATTTTATCAGGAGAAAATAAGGATATAAACGTAAATCATATAATACCAAAATATAAAGCTCAATAAACTTATTTTGATAAAGTGTTATTTGTCACTGCCTCCCACCAGACAGGACTTGACACAAGGTCAAAAGCCCGAAGGCCAATTAAAACTTATTTTGATAAAGTAATACGAATAATTATATAACATTCGCAAAAAAATGGATGATCAAAAAGATCAGAACAATTAAATATATCCCTACAATGTATAATTGTTTTATTAAAAAATGTTTAGTGTTAGAATATAAAGTAGGGTATGTTACTATATTACACCGATTCTTCACTGGCTCTTGCATTGTAAACATGGTGAAAAAATCTGTGACATCATTGGAACTTAGAATAAAAGGTTATTTCACATTTACACTTTTTCTTAACATCGTTCTGATCTTTATGCTCACTACTGAATATATATAATTTGTTAATCACTAGTTTATAAGGTAACCTTTTAAACAAGCATTAACTTATTCGTTTGCAAACAGTTAAATGGTTTTCTTAACATCGTTCTGATCTTTATGCTCGCAACTGTATATACAATATCCTTCATAAATAAGAATACACTTTCCAAGTTTTAAAAACTCCATTGGATTTAATTATTTATCCTAAGCAAAAGATGCCGGAATGTCATTATTTCTCGTGGGCAACATCCAATCAAAAGGTATATTCTTTTGTTAATCACCAGCTTTCGTTTCTTTGTTTAATGACATATCAACCTTCTTGGCTTATATTATGCTAATGCCAAAGCCATCCTTGTAGAATAACAGTAGTTGTATTTAACCCATAGCTATAAGAATTAAGGGGTTCATGCCTTTCTCCTGGGCATTTGTCTGAAAGTGAACGTAATGATGCAGCTGGATTTCGAACTCGCTTACTACGATGTCGCAGTCGAGCTCGTTAGCCACTACACCACGGGGACTCGACTCAAAGAGTCTCCAGCATAAAAAGTATGTATCTGAATATAGAAATATATCAGACTTTAAAAATAAGTACATTCCTTATATATATATATATATATATATATATATATATATATATATATATATATATATATATATATAAACAATTTTGGTTTGGTTTTTGCTTGGTTTCTTTGTTCAATTCCATATCAACCTGATATTTGGTTCTTGCAATTTCATTTTTTCAACAACTCTCCTACCTGGGTTATCAATTATCCTCGAAATAAATAGACTCGAGGATCCGATTTCAAATCCAAGACGAGGCTGTTGGCGTTTTATTTCGTATTAATGCTCTTCGGAAAGCATGAGTTCTTTTCTTCTCTCTAACCACCGATGGACATATACTCATTTATTGCCCGCATATAATAAAGCGAAAAATGCCAAAAGGTTCGTTACTTTGAGGCAAACAATGCGAAGAGGCCATTTTCTCACGTCCTCTAACCAAAATAATGAAATCAAAATCGTTTTACTTCTTTACGATGAAGTTAGGTTCCTTCGACGACAATGATTTCGTAATCACTCACTTGAAGTTTATTCTTTATATACGTTTTGAATATCGCACTTCAGTATGGCCGCCATATTTGTCGGATCGTTTTTAAACAGATGCAAGATTTTATGGACATATAGTATGATGTGTGAGTGTCCTCGTAACGCTTATCGACATGCTATCGGAAAGACTGGTTGAAATTTCGACAAAGGTCGTTTATAATCCCTTTAACCTAATATCTAGGGAAAGCGTCCGTCTCTTTCCTCGCCAACGATTGGTAAAATACCAGGCAAGGCTCTCTAGTTTCGGTAAGGGGAATCAGTCAAATGATTGAGCAACTCAGAATTTAAGCTCTTCTAACACGCGTCTAGAGTAAGGCCTATTACGCTCCACGTGTTTTCGTAGCTGATTAGATATCCCTCTCTTTCTCTCTCTCTCTCTATATATATATATATATATAGAGAGAGAGAGAGAGATTGATTGATTGATTGTCTGGTATGATCCTTTTGGATGTTGCAATTTTATTTATTCATTTATCTATATATGGATGCATTTTGGAATAAAATCTGATGGTGTGAGGAAAATGATTAGATTGTATTATTTGTTTAATGGAAGATCCACCTTCTTGGGTTATTTAAAGCCGAATTCATCCTTGTAGAAAAACAGCAATGATACTATTTAAACCATAGTTTGTGGGGATAAGGCGTTCATGCCTTTCTCAAGAGTATTAGTCCGAAAATATAGGTAATAGGGCGGATGGAGTTCGAACTTGTTTACTTTGAAGTCACATTTAGGCACGTTAACCATTACACCACGGGGATTCTACCGGGGAAAGGAAAGACTGATGACGTGAGAGAAACGTGCCAATATCATTTTACGTTATGCTTTATGTTCTTTTATTTTCCTTACTGTGTCAATGTGTAAGTAAGTAAAGTTGGCGCCCGTAGACGAGGGTCACCCGAATGCTCCCTTTTCGATAGCTACTACACCAAGATGTAGGAGAGGGCGCTACACCTTTCTCTGGATTGCTCTGCTTTACCCTTGATCCTTATCTTATATTGTTGAGTGTTAAGCAAGGTAGCATCAAGTACCATTTTTTAAGTCTTTAGTATGACTCGACCTGGGATTGAACCCAGGTCTCCCAGACCTTTGTCGAATCCATAAAAGAACGTCACCTATAAGTACCTCGTATGTCTAGCTTGCCTTACTTGTATGGTTGTGGAGGTGACCGTGATGTAATGGTTACCGTCGTAGCACTAATACTCTTGGAAAGGTTTGAATCCAATTTTCCTCCTCCAGCTGTTGGTAAATAGTAAGATAGACTAGGCTTTTGGGTTTTAGTTAGGCAACCAGTCTTGGAAAAGGAAAACTCTGAAATCAAATCTGGTAAACACCGCTTAAAAATTGACCTTGTGTCACATCCTGCCCATGCGGTGGGGTTGGTTAATACACTCTTGGATGGTTTATGAGATGGGACGCAAATGACCGTATAACAATTGTTTTGTAGAGTGCAAGTGAGTAAATATTCGTATATATATATATATATATATATATATATATATATATATATACGTGGGGCATACGATATGTTTCCAGAATTCGACAGGGCCTCTTTCATCTCCTCAATTGTCTTATAACGACAGCCTCTGAGCTTAGGGAATAATCAAAAGTCACAGGGACCAAGGTCTCACTATAGGGAGGCTGAGGAACTGTCTTGATGCCCATCTTGGTCAAATAGTCTGTGACAAGGATGGAGTTATGGACTAGTGTATTGTCCAGGGGGAAATGCCACTGACCCGATTTGAAGAGTGGTGGGCACTTCCGACAGAATCTCTTCCTGAACTCCCTTAAAACCTCAACATAGTAACCCTAACCCTAACCCTTTGGCTTATCAACTCTGGTCTATTGACTTCCTTATTCCTCCCACACCTCTCATCATCCCTCAAAAACTGATGCTCGATTCATGCAAGATGGCCGAAAAACAGTCTGAAGCATTCCATACGTTTCTGTGACATTTTTTTCAAGTTTAAAACAGAATTTTATTGCATATCGTTCTTTTAAAGTGTCAGATTGCATTTTTGAAATTCACCAGCTGTAACAATCATGCTTTAGTAGGGTGTATTCCAATTACTGCTGTAGCTGTTCATTTGAAGCTGAAATCATAAGAATTGGTCAGTCATCTCATAAAATGTATAGCAATAACATACTGAATTTTCAAGAGTCTACAACAATTTTTAATGCCCATACAAAAAAAAGTCTGGAAACTTATCGTATGCACCTCGTGTATATATATATATATATATATATATATATATATATATTCCCTCCCCAAAAAAAAATAAAAAAGGTCTCATTTGGATAAATTTATTTCCATCCTATTAAAAGCATTGATATAAATCAATGTTCTAAAAAAATTAACAGGACTTCATCAGATCAAATACAAAATGGAAATAAAATGAATTTTACACATTTACAAGCAGACAAAAAAAAAACAACTATTTCTCCTATCTATTAAAGCTAGCTTAAACGTTCAAGTCACAATAAGTAGCAAGAATTATGACAAGTAAAACTACATCTGGTTTTTTTCCTACTTCAAATCAAACGGAGACAACAAAAACAGTTCCAGTAACACATGTTAAAAATTCAAACATTTATTACAAAATTATTCAGATAATCTAAATTTAGTATATTATTTTATCATTAATACCTAAACAACTAAAACTAATGTTAATTATGGTCAAACCGCCCCAAATAATAATAATAGAATAAAGCTTACTTTTATAAATTACAAATCCCAATATCTTTACCAATTTAATAAATCATAGTTAAACATTTTCTATTTATTTATTTACTTAATTATTTGCTTAATTTTTTGGAAAATAGTCTAAATTTATTTTTATTCCTACATCTAGCTATTAAATCACGTCTGGATTTAAAACTAGAATAGACACAGAAAAAGGTGGGAGGGGATAGAAGAGGGGTGAAGAGTTATCTCCTCATTTAGCCCACTTCAATTATTTTAATTTCGGTTAGAAATATAGAAATTTTATTTTAAATTTTTTTTTTATTCTTAATTTTAATTTTTAAATTCTAATTACATTTTGACTTAAACTACAGATCTAATATTAAATTAGATTTTTAACTATATATATATATATATATATATATATATATATTTCTTTAGGAAAAAACAAAAACCGGTCACATTAGGATTATAAATTTATTTACATCCTGTTATAAGTTTTTGATATAAATCAAAAACACAAAAAAAAAACAAAAAAAAAAAAAACAAAAAAAAACTAACAGGACTTCTTCAGATCTTATGGATAGAATAATTCAGAATAGACACAGGAAAGAAGGGTGGGAGGGGATAGAAGAGGGGTGAAGAGTTTTCGCCTCATTTAGCCCACTTCCGGTTTTTCTAAATTTAGTAATTATAGTAAATTAATTTTTTTGTTTAATTTAATATAAGTATTATTGTATCCTTACGTAAAGTTATTAAAGGAAGTTGTATTTATCTAAATTAGTATTAAATCTGGAGTTTTAAGTCGAATTTATTTAGAATTTAAAAAATAAATACCAGGAAAATTTAAATGTTCACTGTTGAATTTTTTTTTTTTTTTGTCCTGATGGAATTACTCCCAATTCCGGTTTAACAGGACCAAATAATACTTTTATATATATATATATATATATATATATATATATATATATATATATATATATAAGGAATATTCAATATCGGTGATAAAATATGTAGAGTACTTTGTCCAATCTGTGGTATGAATACCTAAGAAATTGTAAAACTCAACAAAAATAACTAAAACAGTGTTCAGTACAAAATCACAAATATCCTTATTTATTAGATTTAACATATTATTCATTTCAATTCTATCTGACAACACTTTAAAGAATACTTATTGAGTTTAATCCTATTGTAATGAATTCTCGAAATTTTGTAAGCAGACATTTTCCTTTGAAGATGCTTATCTCTGATACTCAAAATTCTCTGCTACACAAAATTCTCTGATACGCAAAAATCTCTGATGAGCAAAATTCAATTGGCAGTAATCTCTTTCCACAACAAAATGATATGACACTTCACAATGAAATATGAAGTGAATTTGGATAAATTTTCAAATATGCAGATTTGGTGAGAGAGAAAGTAGGACAATACGCATAACATTTTTCGAATTCATTTTGCCCATCATAAATATTACATTTTATTTTTAAAAATTTTAAATTTGTTTCACTTGAATACATCGCTTATTATTACAATTTTTGAATGGGACATTGGCATGAATTTTATTTGATGTAAATAGAATTTATTATATTTTAATGGTATTAGCTTTTTTGAATATGTTAAATTTTGTATTGTTCGGAGGTTAATAAATGTAAATTGAAATATTTCTTATTTATATGTTAAATCGATAAAAAAAAATAATATTTTCTTCTAAGAACATAACATTCTTATTTAGTTGCTCAAGCATATTTTTCAGAACAAACACATGCATATATATATATATATATATATATATATATATATATATATATATATATATTGTCATCTACAGACAGACTGTTTCGTTGTATCAAAACTCTTCGCTAGACACAGGAGATGCTTCAAGCTGGTATCGAAACTCGGCTGACTTTACGGCTGTTGGATATCTTACCCAAAGGCTATCCTCCTTCTCAGCATAAGAAAAGGAATAGTACGTATATATTTATTTACATATACCCATATTAGATACCGGACTGCTCAAGTCAGGAGAAGAGCTTTATATTTACACGTATATGGCAGCCGATCAGTGTGTAACATATTGACCTCCGACCCGGCCGGGCTGTCAGATGAAAAATGTGCCCGTGTAAATAACAGGTGCATCCGGTCGAAGATATCAGGGGGTCAGAGGATAACCTTGACTGTCGACGGTTTGAATTGAGTACAAATGTGACGCTCGCAAGAAGTAGGTGGACGTCAAATTATTATATAACCCCGGCGACAGGAAGTTCAGATCAGTTGGAGAAAGATGATGGAATGAGAACCATGTCCCAGCAGAGGCTGGGCCCCCAGGCCCCCGGTTGAGCAGCCCAGGAAAACGGGAAAGAAATGCTGCTGTCGCCAGAAGAGTTGGGAGGGGGGTCAATATGTTGCAGTTCTGTTCAGTCTCCAACTCACCTCTCACAGATAATACCTTTCGTAACCCTTTCGAACTCTTTCAAATAAAGTGAGAGGTATATTTTTCTAAAGAATTGTGTCCGCTCGTCTTTATTGTGTTAAATATGTTTCTGCGTGCATCTGCATATGAGTATGTTACAAGTTGTGTTTAAAAACGGTTAAATGTTGTGCTACCCTGCCAACAACCAACTTCATAAGTATATCTCTAAAATGTTCAAACATTTTTGCTTCGAATTGGTCAGAGTGGTCTAATTCGTCCAATAATCAAATAAAATTGGCATCATCTCGTTAATAGAAAGTATAAAATAGTTTGGCACTCATTTTTACACACGGGACCAGTACCAGTAATGTGAGTGACAAACTAAAAGGTTGTATGAATTTATCAACCCCTGCCCCTTAAAAGCAAGGTATGATATAAGTATTTTTTCAGCGGAGCTTAACAGATTTGAATCCAGAATTTTCCTTCTCTTGGATTGGTTGCCATACTAAGGTTGAAGAGCCCAGTTTACCCTACTATTTACCCATAGCTGGAAGGAGAATAGCGTGTTTCATAGCTTTTCCAAGGGTATTAGCTCACTGTGAAATACAAACAGTCTCGTCAAGGAATTGAACTCGGGTCTTTGCATCCATATCTTTCGACTATAACAAGCTTAAAGGTTATAGGCCCAAACGAGATTTAGAGTAAAGAATCGAGATTTAGAATTGTGAGGGAGCGTCTAAGCTCTGATTGAGTGGTTGTATTGTTCGCCAGTGGCCCGGGAGACCTGGGTTCAATCCCAGGTCGAGTCATACCAAAGACTCAAAAAAATGGTACTTGATGCCTCCTTGCTTAGCACTCAGCATTATAAGGTACGGATCAAGGGTAAAGTAGAGCAATCCAGGAAAGGAGTAGCGCCCTCGCGTACACATTGGTGTAGTAGCTATCGAAAAGGGAGCCTTCGGGTTACCCTCGACTATGGTCGCCAACTTTTTTTTTATTGTGACGTAGTGGAATTGGAAACATTCTGAGTTTTTTTTTTTCTCTTTGCTTTCTAAACTTTCGATATTTTAAAAGTTGCAGTCAAACCACAGAAACAGATTTTTTTTCTTTGAGAGTCCTAACATTTTTTTCTTTAAGAGTCTTAACATTTTTTTTCTTTGAGAGTCCTAACATTTTTTTTTTCTTTGAGAGTCCTAACATTTTTTTTTTCTTTGAGAGTCTTGACATTTTTTCTTAGAACGTCCTAACATTTTTTTTTCTTTCAGAGTCCTAACATTTTTTACTTTGAGAGTCTTAACATTTTTTACTTTGAGAGTCTTAACATTTTTTACTTTGAGAGTCTTAACATTTTTTACTTTGAGAGTCTTAACATTTTTTTCTTTGAGAGTCTTAACATTTTTTACTTTGAGAGTCTTAACATTTTTTACTTTGAGAGTCTTAACATTTTTTACTTTGAGAGTCTTAACATTTTTTACTTTGAGAGTCTTAACATTTTTTACTTTGAGAGTCTTAACATTTTTTACTTTGAGAGTCTTAACATTTTTTTCTTTGAGAGTCTTAACATTTTTTACTTTGAGAGTCTTAACATTTTTTACTTTGAGAGTCCTAACATTTTTTACTTTGAGAGTCCTAACATTTTTTTCTTTGAGAGTCTTAACATTTTTTACTTTGAGAGTCCTAACATTTTTTACTTTGAGAGTCCTAACATTTTTTACTTTGAGAGTCTTAACATTTTTTACTTTGAGAGTCCTAACATTTTTTACTTTGAGAGTCTTAACATTTTTTTCTTTGAGAGTCCTAACATTTTTTACTTTGAGAGTCTTAACATTTTTTACTTTGAGAGTCTTAACATTTTTTTCTTTGAGAGTCCTAACATTTTTTACTTTGAGAGTCTTAACATTTTTTACTTTGAGAGTCTTAACATTTTTTACTTTGAGAGTCTTAACATTTTTTACTTTGAGAGTCCTAACATTTTTTACTTTGAGAGTCTTAACATTTTTTACTTTGAGAGTCTTAACATTTTTTACTTTGAGAGTCCTAACATTTTTTTCTTTGAGAGTCTTAACATTTTTTACTTTGAGAGTCTTAACATTTTTTACTTTGAGAGTCTTAACATTTTTTACTTTGAGAGTCTTAACATTTTTTACTTTGAGAGTCTTAACATTTTTTACTTTGAGAGTCTTAACATTTTTTTCTTTGAGAGTCTTAACATTTTTTTCTTTGAGAGTCTTAACATTTTTTACTTTGAGAGTCTTAACATTTTTTACTTTGAGAGTCCTAACATTTTTTACTTTGAGAGTCTTAACATTTTTTACTTTGAGAGTCTTAACATTTTTTACTTTGAGAGTCCTAACATTTTTTACTTTGAGAGTCTTAACATTTTTTACTTTGAGAGTCTTAACATTTTTTACTTTGAGAGTCTTAACATTTTTTACTTTGAGAGTCCTAACATTTTTTACTTTGAGAGTCTTAACATTTTTTTCTTTGAGAGTCCTAACATTTTTTACTTTGAGAGTCCTAACATTTTTTACTTTGAGAGTCCTAACATTTTTTACTTTGAGAGTCCTAACATTTTTTTCTTTGAGAGTCCTAACATTTTTTACTTTGAGAGTCCTAACATTTTTTACTTTGAGAGTCCTAACATTTTTTACTTTGAGAGTCCTAACATTTTTTACTTTGAGAGTCCTAACATTTTTTACTTTGAGAGTCCTAACATTTTTTACTTTGAGAGTCTTAACATTTTTTACTTTGAGAGTCCTAACATTTTTTACTTTGAGAGTCCTAACATTTTTTACTTTGAGAGTCCTAACATTTTTTACTTTGAGAGTCTTAACATTTTTTACTTTGAGAGTCTTAACATTTTTTACTTTGAGAGTCTTAACATTTTTTACTTTGAGAGTCTTAACATTTTTTACTTTGAGAGTCCTAACATTTTTTTCTTTGAGAGTCCTAACATTTTTTACTTTGAGAGTCTTAACATTTTTTACTTTGAGAGTCCTAACATTTTTTACTTTGAGAGTCTTAACATTTTTTTCTTTGAGAGTCCTAACATTTTTTACTTTGAGAGTCTTAACATTTTTTTCTTTGAGAGTCCTAACATTTTTTACTTTGAGAGTCTTAACATTTTTTACTTTGAGAGTCTTAACATTTTTTTCTTTGAGAGTCCTAACATTTTTTACTTTGAGAGTCTTAACATTTTTTACTTTGAGAGTCCTAACATTTTTTACTTTGAGAGTCTTAACATTTTTTTCTTTGAGAGTCCTAACATTTTTTACTTTGAGAGTCTTAACATTTTTTACTTTGAGAGTCCTAACATTTTTTACTTTGAGAGTCTTAACATTTTTTTCTTTGAGAGTCCTAACATTTTTTACTTTGAGAGTCTTAACATTTTTTACTTTGAGAGTCTTAACATTTTTTTCTTTGAGAGTCCTAACATTTTTTACTTTGAGAGTCTTAACATTTTTTACTTTGAGAGTCTTAACATTTTTTACTTTGAGAGTCTTAACATTTTTTACTTTGAGAGTCCTAACATTTTTTACTTTGAGAGTCTTAACATTTTTTACTTTGAGAGTCTTAACATTTTTTACTTTGAGAGTCCTAACATTTTTTTCTTTGAGAGTCTTAACATTTTTTACTTTGAGAGTCTTAACATTTTTTACTTTGAGAGTCTTAACATTTTTTACTTTGAGAGTCTTAACATTTTTTACTTTGAGAGTCTTAACATTTTTTACTTTGAGAGTCTTAACATTTTTTTCTTTGAGAGTCTTAACATTTTTTTCTTTGAGAGTCTTAACATTTTTTACTTTGAGAGTCTTAACATTTTTTACTTTGAGAGTCCTAACATTTTTTACTTTGAGAGTCTTAACATTTTTTACTTTGAGAGTCTTAACATTTTTTACTTTGAGAGTCCTAACATTTTTTACTTTGAGAGTCTTAACATTTTTTACTTTGAGAGTCTTAACATTTTTTACTTTGAGAGTCTTAACATTTTTTACTTTGAGAGTCCTAACATTTTTTACTTTGAGAGTCTTAACATTTTTTTCTTTGAGAGTCCTAACATTTTTTACTTTGAGAGTCCTAACATTTTTTACTTTGAGAGTCCTAACATTTTTTACTTTGAGAGTCCTAACATTTTTTTCTTTGAGAGTCCTAACATTTTTTACTTTGAGAGTCCTAACATTTTTTACTTTGAGAGTCCTAACATTTTTTACTTTGAGAGTCCTAACATTTTTTACTTTGAGAGTCCTAACATTTTTTACTTTGAGAGTCCTAACATTTTTTACTTTGAGAGTCTTAACATTTTTTACTTTGAGAGTCCTAACATTTTTTACTTTGAGAGTCCTAACATTTTTTACTTTGAGAGTCCTAACATTTTTTACTTTGAGAGTCTTAACATTTTTTACTTTGAGAGTCTTAACATTTTTTACTTTGAGAGTCTTAACATTTTTTACTTTGAGAGTCTTAACATTTTTTACTTTGAGAGTCCTAACATTTTTTTCTTTGAGAGTCCTAACATTTTTTACTTTGAGAGTCTTAACATTTTTTACTTTGAGAGTCCTAACATTTTTTACTTTGAGAGTCTTAACATTTTTTTCTTTGAGAGTCCTAACATTTTTTACTTTGAGAGTCTTAACATTTTTTTCTTTGAGAGTCCTAACATTTTTTACTTTGAGAGTCTTAACATTTTTTACTTTGAGAGTCTTAACATTTTTTACTTTGAGAGTCTTAACATTTTTTACTTTGAGAGTCTTAACATTTTTTACTTTGAGAGTCTTAACATTTTTTACTTTGAGAGTCTTAACATTTTTTTCTTTGAGAGTCCTAACATTTTTTACTTTGAGAGTCTTAACATTTTTTACTTTGAGAGTCTTAACATTTTTTACTTTGAGAGTCTTAACATTTTTTACTTTGAGAGTCTTAACATTTTTTACTTTGAGAGTCCTAACATTTTTTACTTTGAGAGTCCTAACATTTTTTACTTTGAGAGTCCTAACATTTTTTTCTTTGAGAGTCTTAACATTTTTTACTTTGAGAGTCCTAACATTTTTTTCTTTGAGAGTCTTAACATTTTTTACTTTGAGAGTCTTAACATTTTTTACTTTGAGAGTCTTAACATTTTTTACTTTGAGAGTCTTAACATTTTTTACTTTGAGAGTCTTAACATTTTTTACTTTGAGAGTCTTAACATTTTTTACTTTGAGAGTCTTAACATTTTTTACTTTGAGAGTCTTAACATTTTTTACTTTGAGAGTCTTAACATTTTTTACTTTGAGAGTCTTAACATTTTTTTCTTTGAGAGTCTTAACATTTTTTTCTTTGAGAGTCTTAACATTTTTTACTTTGAGAGTCTTAACATTTTTTACTTTGAGAGTCTTAACATTTTTTACTTTGAGAGTCCTAACATTTTTTACTTTGAGAGTCTTAACATTTTTTACTTTGAGAGTCTTAACATTTTTTACTTTGAGAGTCCTAACATTTTTTACTTTGAGAGTCTTAACATTTTTTACTTTGAGAGTCTTAACATTTTTTACTTTGAGAGTCTTAACATTTTTTACTTTGAGAGTCCTAACATTTTTTTCTTTGAGAGTCCTAACATTTTTTACTTTGAGAGTCCTAACATTTTTTACTTTGAGAGTCTTAACATTTTTTACTTTGAGAGTCTTAACATTTTTTACTTTGAGAGTCCTAACATTTTTTACTTTGAGAGTCTTAACATTTTTTACTTTGAGAGTCTTAACATTTTTTACTTTGAGAGTCTTAACATTTTTTACTTTGAGAGTCCTAACATTTTTTATTTTTTCTTTGAACATCCAAACATTTTTTTTCTTTGAGAGTCTTTACATCTTTTCTTTGAGATTCCTAACATTTTTTATTTTTTCTTTGAACATCCAAACATTTTTTTTCTTTGAGAGTCTTTACATCTTTTCTTTGAGATTCCTAACATTTTTTATTTTTTCTTTGAACATCCAAACATTTTTTTTCTTTGAGAGTCTTTACATCTTTTCTTTGAGATTCCTAACATTTTTTATTTTTTCTTTGAACATCCAAACATTTTTTTTCTTTGAGAGTCTTTACATCTTTTCTTTGAGATTCCTAACATTTTTTATTTTTTCTTTGAACATCCAAACATTTTTTTTCTTTGAGAGTCTTTACATCTTTTCTTTGAGATTCCTAACATTTTTTATTTTTTCTTTGAACATCCAAACATTTTTTTTCTTTGAGAGTCTTTACATCTTTTCTTTGAGATTCCTAACATTTTTTATTTTTTCTTTGAACATCCAAACATTTTTTTTCTTTGAGAGTCTTTACATCTTTTCTTTGAGAGTCCTAACATTTTTTATTTTTTCTTTGAACATCCAAACATTTTTTTTCTTTGAGAGTCTTTACATCTTTTCTTTGAGATTCCTAACATTTTTTATTTTTTCTTTGAACATCCAAACATTTTTTTTCTTTGAGAGTCTTTACATCTTTTCTTTGAGATTCCTAACATTTTTTATTTTTTCTTTGAACATCCAAACATTTTTTTTCTTTGAGAGTCTTTACATCTTTTCTTTGAGATTCCTAACATTTTTTATTTTTTCTTTGAACATCCAAACATTTTTTTTCTTTGAGAGTCTTTACATCTTTTCTTTGAGATTCCTAACATTTTTTATTTTTTCTTTGAACATCCAAACATTTTTTTTCTTTGAGAGTCTTTACATCTTTTCTTTGAGAGTCCTAACATTTTTTATTTTTTCTTTGAACATCCAAACATTTTTTTTCTTTGAGAGTCTTTACATCTTTTCTTTGAGATTCCTAACATTTTTTATTTTTTCTTTGAACATCCAAACATTTTTTTTCTTTGAGAGTCTTTACATCTTTTCTTTGAGATTCCTAACATTTTTTATTTTTTCTTTGAACATCCAAACATTTTTTTTCTTTGAGAGTCTTTACATCTTTTCTTTGAGATTCCTAACATTTTTTATTTTTTCTTTGAACATCCAAACATTTTTTTTCTTTGAGAGTCTTTACATCTTTTCTTTGAGATTCCTAACATTTTTTATTTTTTCTTTGAACATCCAAACATTTTTTTTCTTTGAGAGTCTTTACATCTTTTCTTTGAGATTCCTAACATTTTTTATTTTTTCTTTGAACATCCAAACATTTTTTTTCTTTGAGAGTCTTTACATCTTTTCTTTGAGATTCCTAACATTTTTTATTTTTTCTTTGAACATCCAAACATTTTTTTTCTTTGAGAGTCTTTACATCTTTTCTTTGAGATTCCTAACATTTTTTATTTTTTCTTTGAACATCCAAACATTTTTTTTCTTTGAGAGTCTTTACATCTTTTCTTTGAGATTCCTAACATTTTTTATTTTTTCTTTGAACATCCAAACATTTTTTTTCTTTGAGAGTCTTTACATCTTTTCTTTGAGATTCCTAACATTTTTTATTTTTTCTTTGAACATCCAAACATTTTTTTTCTTTGAGAGTCTTTACATCTTTTCTTTGAGATTCCTAACATTTTTTATTTTTTCTTTGAACATCCAAACATTTTTTTTCTTTGAGAGTCTTTACATCTTTTCTTTGAGATTCCTAACATTTTTTATTTTTTCTTTGAACATCCAAACATTTTTTTTCTTTGAGAGTCTTTACATCTTTTCTTTGAGATTCCTAACATTTTTTATTTTTTCTTTGAACATCCAAACATTTTTTTTCTTTGAGAGTCTTTACATCTTTTCTTTGAGATTCCTAACATTTTTTATTTTTTCTTTGAACATCCAAACATTTTTTTTCTTTGAGAGTCTTTACATCTTTTCTTTGAGATTCCTAACATTTTTTATTTTTTCTTTGAACATCCAAACATTTTTTTTCTTTGAGAGTCTTTACATCTTTTCTTTGAGATTCCTAACATTTTTTATTTTTTCTTTGAACATCCAAACATTTTTTTTCTTTGAGAGTCTTTACATCTTTTCTTTGAGATTCCTAACATTTTTTATTTTTTCTTTGAAC
>OY757914.1:26527146-26652146 GCA_963585895.1 Sepioteuthis lessoniana
TCGTTATTAATTATGACCGGTATGTGGTTGGGGTGGGATAAGGGAATTGAATGAATGCAAAAAGAATTCAAAGACTCTGTGGTTGATTCTTTGTAATTTTCATTGAAGTGTCCATTGTGAAAGTAGACGAGGAATTTTAGTTTTTAGATGGAAGAGTCATTTTTACAAGACACCCCACCAACCCCTGTCAGCGTCGTTTCTATAATTCGGAATTCACCAAAAAGGAAAGAATTACAAAGATTTTGACATTGTATGGAAAGATGGGGGTGACTTCTATATCAAACTAGACGGCCTGCAAAACCGCTGGGTTCTCGTTGTAATAGCAGTCCATGATGATTTTGATGCTTCTGTTCGAAAGTAGTGAATGATTTTAGTTTATATTTAAGAGTTTTTTCCGTTATATCGAGAAAAGGACGTTAAGTGAGTACACAGACACCTCTTAATTATCACATAATTTTGACCATAAATTTACTTTATACGTTAAGTGCAGTAAGTGCATGGTTATTATGTAAATAAAAGTTCTTCGTGACTTCGTCGTGTAGCAGTCTTTTTCGCTTCAATACTATTGAGAAACTTAATTGCATAATAAACTTCTAGGTCCTTGAAACTGATGGTATCAACTGGTTCATAGCATCTTTCCTCCCCAAGATGCATATCGAGAAGACTTATTTTCACTGCTTTTAATGAAACTTTTTTTCGGTGTGAATATTTTTTGATCACTGAGGCATTTGGTATGAAAGTGGTATATATGAACATTATTCTTCAATTTCTTTTTGTTTCAAAATCATTTATTTTTGGTGTGTCCTCGTGGTGTAATGGTTAAAGCGATGGATTGCGGAATCGTAGTAAGCGAGTTCGTACTCCAGTCGCGCTATTACGTTCACTTTCGGGCAAATACCCTTGGGAAAGATGTGAACCCCCTTATCCTCACAGCTATTGGTTAAATAGTACAAATACTGTTCTTCTAGGAGAATAGCTTTGGCATAGCTTTGGAGAATAGCTTTAGATTACCTACAAAGGTTGGTATGCCATTAATTTACCTTCATATAGAAACTTAATTTATATCTGTGACTTTAGAAGTGCGCTTAGACTAACGGTGAGCGTCATGGGAACTAGAATCAGTGAGCCGAGTTCAAATTTTAGAACAGTTTATTTGCCCTTCACTTCTTGCTAATATATAATAAAGGCATGGATCCTTTTTCTTCCTCCAGCTAAGGGTAAATAGTAGGAAAAACGTGCGTCTTTAGCCTTTGTTAAACAATAATTCTAGAAGGAAAACTATGAACTCATACACTTCTTCCCTTAAAAGGACCTTGTGTCACAGCATGCACAAACTTGTTTTTGTCAAACAAGTAACTTTTTTCCATTTCCAATTCAATTTTTGTGTTCTGCAACACAAAGCTTTTCAAAACAATTGAATAGAATAAAACGTTAAAAAAACAAACAAAAACAATGTTTTTTTTTTCAATCTTAATTCAATCAAAGAAGGGCAATAATGAATGCTCCCTTTTCACATTTACCAAATCAGAATCTACAAGTTTCACTATTAGAAGTCCAACTTAAAGTTTTTAAAAAAAATCTGAACCAACAAAAACCACTTTTCATTTTTTAAAATTCTAAACTGAAGTCATTTTATAGGAATGCCGAGTAATTTCTATTCTCTTTTGTCTGACATTTCAAGAATGGTATGTATTAATTAATTTCCAAATTCATGCAACGAGGCTTTTAGTTTTTCTTTGTCTCTTAGTTTTACTTATAATGTAAAACGTTACATTTTTCGATTAGTGAAACGCAGTTTTATTTAATGACAAAGTTTTAAAAAGTTCCATGTAGAAATGAAATAAACAATTGGAAGACATTTAAAACCATTTAGAAGCTGAAATTAAAATGAAAGTAAATTTTTAATCTTTTTCACCAAGTGTTTTCTTTCACAACGAAAATATATCCGTTGTGTATTTGATAAAAATGAAATAAAAAATACTTTGCAAAATAAACAATGCAATTTTTATTGCAGTTTTGCAGTACAGTTCAGGGCAAATTTTTAACATTTTTCGGTTAATGTTTTTAAAACATCACTTAACGTAGCAAGATTTATTTCATTAAGGCATGTAATCATTTTCAGCCGAGTTCTTTTTTTTATTCTTTCATGAATTAATTAAAAGGTGGCGGTGACCTACCAAAAAGTTTTCTTACTTTGTTTTCTCTTAAAAGTACTATAAAATATGAATACATTTACTAATAAGTCTGGAAAATTCCAGTAAAATCTAATATTTACATAATTTTTGGTATATGTTTTAAAATCAGGGTGTCTTTTGGATTCAATACACACTTATTCGGGTCCTTGGGGCACATTATTTTCGGGTTTCACAAATGGAAACTACTTCTCAAAAGTAAATATGTGGTGCCGTCGGTAAGTTTCCAGACTTTTTCGTACAGGCATTTATAATTGATTTAGACTCTTGAAAATTCAGTATGTTATTGCTATACATCTTATGAGATGACAGACCAATTTTTATGATTTCAGGTTCAAATGAACAGCTACAGCAGCAATTGGAATACACCCTACAAAGCCTGATTGTCACAGCTGGTGAATTTCAAAAATGCAATCTGGACGTGAGGACACTTTAGAAGAACGATATGCAATAAAATTCTATTTTAAACTTAGAAAAAAGACCACAGAAACGTATGGAATGCTTCAGACTGCTTTTCGACCATCTTGCATAAATCGAGCATCAATTTTTGAGTGGTATAAGAGATTGAAAGAAGGCAGGGAGTCTGTGAGGGATGATGAGAGGTGTGGGAGGAGTAAAGAAGTCAGAACATCTGAGATGATTGGCCAAAGGATTAGGGTTAGGGTTAGGGTTACTATGTTGAGGTTTTAAGAGTTCAGCAAGAGATTCCGTCAGAAGAGGCCAGCACTCTCAAATTGGGTCAGTGGCATTTCCACCTGGACAATGCACAAGTACACAACTCCATCCTTGTCACCAACTATTTGACCAAGATGGGCATCAAGACAGTTCCTCAGCCTCCCTATAGTCCAGACTTTGCTCCCTGGAACTTTTGCTTATTCCCTAAGGTCAGAGGCTGTCGTTATGAGACAATTGAGGAGATGAAAGAGGCTGTGACGAAGGTCATTGACACGCTCACACAAGAGGACTTCCATAGGGCCTTCCAGAAGTTGTTGGAACGGTAGAACAAGTGCATTGCAGCCAGAGGAGATTATTTCGAAGGGGACTAGAGTTTCATGCGTGTATCATCAATAAAAGTGCCCATACGAAAAAAGTCTGGAAACTCATTTAATGATCCTCGTATCTCAGGTTTTATTATATAAATATATATATATATATATATATATATATATATTTATATATATTTAAAAAAAAACAATATTCGATCACATTAGGATAATGAATTTAATTCCATCCTGTTAAGAGCATTGATATGAATCAAAAATTCTTTTGGAGTTTTTGATTCATGTCAATGCTTTTAACAGGATGGAAATAAATTTATTATCCTAATGTGACCGAATATTTGCTTTGTGAATTTAGTTACATTGAACTCTTTCCCAGGAATATTTAAATATTTGAAATTTGAATAATTTATTTGTACCGACGAAATTGTTCCCAACTCCGTATTTATTGGATTGAAGAATACCTTATATATATATATATATATACTCTGTGTGTGTGTGTGTGTGTGTGTGTGTGTGTGTGTGTGTGTGTGTGTGAAAATAGATGCAACCCTTTCATATGATAATGATTTCTAATTGGGACAAGGGCAATGGCGGTCATTTGGAACATGTTCTATAAAATGCATCCTTTAAGCTAGAGACGTTAAATCAATGTTTTTTTTTAATTGGTATTATATCAGTTTCCTGGATACGCAATATTATTTTAGTTTCTTGTCTCAGTAATATATCATTATCATATTAATGAGACAGTTTTCAATGATTTTGTCTCCAAATAAGTTGTGGCAAAATATTTTTTCCTCTATTGTCCGAGGCATTGTGATCAAGGATATTAATCACAAGTTGTTATAGTATACTATTTGTAAATCTGAAACAAAAAAGAACACAGTATTATCATTAGTAGACTTTTTAGCTGTCACATGGGTCCCATGTATATTGAAATACCGTATATATATTCTTTTTCTTTAAAAATATTTACAATCGGTTACATTAGGAAAATAGATTTATTTCTATCCTGTTAAAAGCAGTAATATAAATCATTGCTCCAAAAAATTAACAGGACTTCTTCAGATCAAACAAGAAATGGATTAAAATATTTTTTTCCCATTTACAACCAGACTAATATATATATATATATATATATATATATATATATATATATATATATATATATATATAAAATGTAGTTTGTTTTATTTATGAAAAAACAGTATTCAACATCGGTCTGGGAATGACAATATCTAAACGGTTGAATAACGTCTGTTAGTTATTAATGAACATCCATAACCTTTTTCGTTATTTTTTTGTTTTTGTTGTTTCTTTTTTAAATAAAAGATCAGTAACTTTGAAGTGTTTTCTTGGAGGCAGCATCCCACAAAGCAGCAGCTGTACGGCCACTTACCACCCATCACGAAAACTATCCAAGTTAGACGAACCAGACATGCGGGACACTTGGAGAAGTATGCCACTAATGAGTGGCATACTCCTGTGGACCCCTTCACATGGACGAGAAAAGGCAGGATGACCAGCTTGAATCTACATACAACAGCTCTGTGCTGATACAGGATGTAGCCTTGAAGACCTACCGGGAGCGATGGACGATAGAGATCGGTGGCGGGAGAGGGTCAGGGAGATCCGTGCTGGCAGCGTGACATGATTATGATGATAATGACATTGAAATGACCAAGTATCAATGTCTTTGATAAATGAAAAACTGCGTGTTCTTCGTAGATTTCGGCCCACAGAAAAGATTTTTCAATCAGAGAATTGTATATCAAACATCCTTTAAATTTGATCATTTACTGCTGAAGCCAAAAAAAAGAAAAAAAAAAAAGAAAAAAAAAAGATTTGTTGAATAAAGAATCGAAACACTCAAAATCGATTTCTATTATGTGCTGGTTTTAAAGCATTGTGGCTGAACATCATTGTATCATGTGAGTGAGATGATAACAGAAAAAAGAAAAAAAAAAGGCTTAAGTGAAATGTCCAGAAGTGGAAAGTAAGACCAGTTTCAGTGTAGATTAGATATGGGCGGACTTCAAAATGATTGAACAGTGCTAGAGTTGCAGATGACAATCAAGAAATAAGAAAAAAAAAAAAAAAAAAAAACGGCTACGGCTTTATTTTCTATCTTGTCTGCATTTTTTCTTTCATGTTTTCGTCTGTATCCTTTCTTTTTTAATATTATCAAACATTTAATTTCATCATTATCCTTCGTTCTTTTTCTTTGTTATTTCACCATATCTTTATTTTTGTTTCTTTTTCCTTCATTGTATATCCTTTTCACATCATTTCTTCCTTTCGTTTTTATCATTTCTTTCAATTTTTTCATCATATCTTTATTTTTCATTCATTTTTATCATATCTTTATTTTTCATTCTTTTTCATTATATCTTTTTCATTCCTTTCACTTTATATATCTTCTTCTTCTTCTTCTTCTTCTTCTTGTTTTTCCTGGCATAAGATGTACCTTCTTTCCATATATTTCGTTGGTTTTCCTTTTAATTATATCTATCTATTTCATAGGTCTCTCTCTCTTTCTTTCTTTCTTTCTTTCAATTTATGATTTTCTTCTATTTTTTTTCTTTTTTCTATTCTATTTCTTTCTTCATTTTTATCCTTTTTTTCTACCTTCTTCTACGATTTACTTTTTCTACTATTCTTTCTTTCTTTCTTTCTTTCTTTCTTTCTTTCTTTCTTTCTTTTACTCGATGTTATTCTTCCTTTATTTCCCTCTTTTTTAACTTCAACAATTTACTGCATTTTCTATCGTTTATTTATTTATTCCTTTCTCTCACTTTTTAAAAAATTGATAATTCATTTATTAACCGTTTCACAGTACTTTTTACGATTTTTTTCCCATTCCCATGTTTTCTTTTGCTTCGGATTCGTTTTCTTCCTTTTTTGTGTGATATTTCTTCATTTTTTCTTTCAATTATTATTTTCACTGAAACTCATTCATTCATTTACAATGTTTTCCAATTCGTTTATTTTCTTCGATGTTTTTATTTAGTTTTTTTTTTCTTCTTAGAAAAAATGTCGACTAGGATACTCATTCGTTGTATATTTAATCACTAGAATTTTTTGTTTTGTTGTCGTTCATGATTTACTTTGGACTTTCAACTTTCATCGAGCACTTTATTCATTTATACTATTCTTCAGTCCCCCATTTAAGAAAGAGTGAATTATATGGTCAGGGTGGTTGGTGCCTGTAATAATTGGCTCATTGTCAATCCCATAGGGTTGTTTTTAGAAGATTGTTTCTCAACGCCGTCAAGCATCGCCAAAGCTATTACGGTAGAATCCCCGCCATGTTGATTTTTAATACAATTTTAAGTGAATAGAACTTTATTAAAATTCTTATTGAATATTTTTGCAGGAATTAAAGAAAGTCTGAAGTGTGCAGAAAAGCGCAATGAATATGTAAAAAAAAACTTGTACGTTTCATGGGTCAGAGGTCATTGTTTCTTTGAGCAATAGCTTATTTGTGTGTGTGTGTGTATAAGTGAGAGGATTTAAACATATATATATATATATATACAGAGAGAGAGAGAGAGAGAGAGAGAGAGAAAGACAGACAGACAGAGACAGTGAGAGACAGAAAGACAGACAAACACACAGACAGAAAGAAAGAAAGAAATAAATAAATAAAGCGTAGAAAGAATAAAAGAATTTTTTTCGCTGGATGTATTCTTTTTTTAATGGCATATCAACCTTTAGAGGGTATTTAATGCCTAAAGCTATTCTCCTAGAAGAACAGTAGTGGTACTATTTAACCCATTGCTAGGAGGATAAGGGGGTTCTTACCTTTCCCAAGGGTATTTGCCCAAAAGTGAACGTAATAGCTCGACTAGAGTACGAACTCACATACTACGATTCCGCAGTCCATCGCTTTAACCATCCCACCACGAGGATACACCCTTTTTCGCTGGTCTTATAGTTATATGACGTAAAATAAATAAAAACGTGAAATGAATGCACTTAAGTTACGCATGGCAGTTTTAAAGAAAAATGAATCAAAGTAAAGAAAGTTAAACTAAGAGTTTTAAGTCAAGCTTAATTTAACTTTTTAGCTGAGAGAGAGAGAGAGAGAGAGAGAGAGAGAGAGAGAGAGAGAGAGAGAGAGAGAGAGAGGTTTTGTTTGGTTAATTTGTTTCATAGCATATCAATCTCAGTGAGTTATTCAGTGTCAAAGACATCACCATGGAACATGGGTGGGCAAACGTTTTAGTGGGAGGGCTTCATCACTGGGTTATAAACTATCAAAGGGCCGCATCTTTTAAAATCAAAAGAATTTAGTCCCGATTCAAGTGCAAGTTTTTTTTTTTTAATCTTTTAGAGGCTTCCTTGGGTCACACATAACAATGCAGCGGGCCACATGCGGGCCACATGCGGGCTGAGGGCCGAAGTTTGCCCACTCTTGCTATTGAAGAATAGTATTGGTACGATGTAAGCCATTCCTTGAAGGATTGGGAGTTCCTACCTTTTTCAAGAGTGTCAGTTCGAAAGCAAACGTAATGGCTCGGCTGGAGTTCGAACTCGCTTGCTTAGATGTCGCAGTTTAGCAAGTAAGCCAATACGAAATGTGCCCCACCTACTGGAGATAGATTGATATATATATATATATATATATATATATATATATATAGAGAGAGAGAGAGAGAGATGATGATGATGATGACGATGGAAGCAGAAACAAAGAAAGCAAACAAACAAAGAATAACAGTATATTTTTCGCTGAATTTGAAATTGACAGAAATATAATTTTCAGTAATATATATATATATATATATATATAATATATATATATATATTATTTAGTTTATTTTTGAAAAGAATTATCTCTAGAAATTCAGATATATCCATGAATGTTTTTCAGGGTAATAACTTGTAATAATAATAAAAGTGGTTTCAAATCAGAGGATATATGTTTCCCCGGTTCGATTGGCTTCTGTCTGATCACTGTCCAATATCTATAATTTATCCTGCTGAGTTGTCTCATGAGAGAATTTTTACTGCCATGATTGCAGCCATATTTTTTTCAACTGAATGAAGTCGACTTCTATCGATCAGGGCGTCAACCATCACCCATCCATCCTTACTCTACTCTCCACCCGCCAGACAATGACACACATCTCTCCCCTGACATACCATCACAACCCTCTTTTCCTCACATGTCCGTTCCCCTCACTGGGTCATTTGATCTTTCTCTTCATTTAAGACGGCGTGGGGAGGCTACTGTGGTTGGAAGTCATGATGGATAAGTGAAACACGTAAAACATATGTACATTCGCTGTTGATAAGAGATCCCGTGGCTCGAAGTCTTCCTCATGATTTTCCCAACCAGTCTATTCAGAGGTCGGGTGGGGTTTCCACAATTCTCGATACCCATCCGTTGAAGCTTTTTTCGCCTTCAGGAGAGTAGATTTGAAAATCGATTAACTGTGCTTTAATCAGGGTATATTTTCTCAAGTAGCCTGAAGGTTTTACAAGATCTTCACAATCTGTTGTTGAAGATCTATCTGTATTTATTCTAACCCTTGAATTATGGAATTAACGCACTTACATGATGATTACCTTATTTGTGTGTTTTATTTATTTCGCTGTAAATAAACTAACAGCAGATAAGACACAAAACTTAAATAAACTTGATCAAATCATCTTTTAAGTAAACCGAAGATCAGAGATTTATGTGAAGATCTAACTCTGCGCATTCTACCCCTAAATTATGGAATTAGCACGCTTAAAGGAAGAGCACCTTGCTTTTTAATTTATTTAGCAGTAAATAAAGTAATAACAGATAAGATGTAAAACATTTTTCTTTAATAGATTTGACTTTCTAATTTCACCCAATCTTATCAGAATCCACACAAGTTGTCTGCCTGTGAAAGTGGAGAACTGCGAGGATTGGAATTAATAAAGAATGAGTCTTCAGGGAAGTCTCATTAAATGACCTATGAAGAGCCATTGATTTGATGAAGCCCAAATCAAAACTATAAACTCGAAACCTCATTTTGTTTCTCAACCACTCTCTGTTCCATATTTATTATTATTTTTCTACACTATAACTATTTATAGCATATTTTTATTCGTTTATTCACTTTAGATGAAGCATAAAATAGATTAATAAAATGATGTTAATAATACTACCTCTAGCAAAACTGATGGAATTAGCACACTTAGAAGATGTTCACCATAGCTTTTTTAGCAGTAAATAAACAAATAACAGATAAGACATGAACCATTTTTTCTTTTAATAGCTCAACATTCTGGTTTAATCAAAAATTCCTTAAACAAATTACATTAAATTATCTAAGTTCATGGTAAAATTCTCTTACAAGCCCCGTAGAGGAAAATATGATAGAATAACCCATGTTTAGGAAATAATCATAAAATGATCTTGTTATTTTTTTCCTAAAATAGATACCAACAGAAATCTAGATATGAAAATCAGTCAACTGTTAATAGGCTTCTTACTTGTTTGCAGTATGGAGTGGCACCGCCGTTGTGTTATGGTAATCAACATACAATAACTGGTTATTCATAATATCCAGAGAGAAGTAGAGAGTGTAGGTATATATATTTTTCTATGAGGAAACAAGTGTATATTCACAAACACCCACCCACCCACGCATATATATATATATATATATATATATGTGTGTGTGTGTGTGTGTGAATATACACTGTATTTTTCAAATTTTCGATTTCTCCAATATATTTCGTTCTCTGCTTGATGGTTGTCGTTTATATGGTGGCATGAAACCTGTGGTTGCAAACAAGCATCTATGCTATTAAATATCTATAAAAACTGATATATATATATATATATATATATATATATATATATACTTATTATTTTATAATAGTTCTATCCCACATATTGAGCCCTCTCTGCCACAAACCCACGATGCGAGATAATGACAAACAACTCTGTTATAATATATATATATATATATATATATATATATATATATATCAACTTATACTGCATACAAACAGTATTTCATACAAACATATATGCATACAATTATTCATGTATACAACATAATTTGACTTTACAAATACATATATATGCATGGGTGTGTGTGTATGTGTGTGTTTGCGTGTGTATAAGTGTGTGTGTAGAAGTGTGTGTGTGTGTGTGTACTACTCCTTGAAAAAATTATAGAATTAGATCACATAGATTATGCTCGCTATTTTTTTTATTTTGCAGTAAATGAACTAATAACAAATTAGATGCAAAAAGTTTCTTTAATAACTGACCATTCTCACTTTATCGAATACACCTTAAACAAAGTAAAAAGTTATTTTTCAAGTATCCTGTCGTAGGAGATCTCTATTTACAGGGTTGATTGATTGATTCTAACGGCTTGTCAACCTGTGTTGGGGTACTATTTACCAACCCCTCCGCTCGGGCAGGGTATGACACAAGGTCAATTTTTAAGCGGAGTTTAACGGGTTTTGAATTTCCTGCAGAAGGTACCCCGCCAGAAAAAGGATGTCGTGCTCGTGGGTGTACACTGACTGTGAAACGTGGCAGAAGGATAAGTCCCAATCCAAAACAGTTATTCTAAATATGATGATGAGACTCCAAATCTTGAGTTCTTGGAAATATGAAATACTCCTACATTGCCATTACAACCAGGACCTCTCTGACCCAGAGTGGTCGTACCTTTTAGAGTCGATTCTGTGCATCAAATAGATCTATTCAAAAGTCATCCGTATTTGACAGGAATACTTGATGCCGTATAATTGCGAATTATTTGTATTCAGAATAGTCAATTGTTTCCTTAGGATTATTATTATTAGATATGTGATACCATATTACTGCGAGCAAACAAATATCTATTATTAAATAGAAATAATTACTTTTAACCATATAACAATAAAAGATTGATAGGAATTCTTGAAACCATACACTATCATAATTTCCTTTTCGGGGCTTGTAAGAGAATTTTACCATGAACTTAGATAATTTAATGTAATTTGTTTAAGGAATTTTTGATTAAGCCAGAATGTTGTGCTACTAAAAGAAAACATGTTTCATGTCTTATCTGTTTTTAGTTTATTTACTGCTAAAAAAACTATGGTGAACATCTTCTAAGTGTGCTAATTTCATCAGTTTTGCTAGAGGTTTTATTATTAACATAATTTTTTAAATTTATTTTATGCTTCATCTAAAATGAATAAAAAAAGACGCTATTAATAGTTATAGTGTAGAAAAAATAATAACAACAAATATGGTTCTGAAAGGGATTGAGAAACAAAATGAGGTTTCGAGTTTATAGATATGATTTGGGCTTCATCAAATCAATGGCTCTTCATAGGTCATTTAATGAGACTTCCCTGAAGACTCATTCTTATTAATTCCGATCCTACAAAATAATAACAACCCATATGGTACTGAAAGTGGTGTGCAAACCTCTTGGATTAGATATGAATATTTGATGTATTATGGGGGTAACCTCGTGGTATAATGGTTAATGTGCTGGACTGCAGAATCGTAATAAGTGAGTTCGATCTCCAGTCACGGTATTACGTTCACTTTTGGACAAATTCCCTTGGGAAAGGTATGAACCCCCTTATCCTTCCAGCTATAGGTTGAATAGTACCACTGCTGTTCTTCAAGATGGATGGATTTGTCATTACATAACCCAAGAAGTGTGGTATGCCATTAAACAAACAAACATTGATGCCATATTACTGTATTAAAATAGACTCTTAAACAACTACACAAGCCAAATAAATATATGTACAATGAACGCAATTTCCTAACCTTCATGCATTAAGTAAACCTTTACGAGTTGACATGCGTTAAAACTAATCAATAAAAATTCTCTTGCATTGTTTTCTAATGGTTATTTTGTATGGTATTGATCATATTTACATTTATAATTCTTGGTGTGATTTTTTTAAAGAAGAACAAAATATCATCCATTTTCAAATGGGCCATTTGTATTATTTGCAATGATAAACGTTGTCTAACTAGTGATAAAGCTCTGCATTTTACTAGAAAATGTTTAACAGTGTCGGGGGTTGGACATAGGGTTATATATATTTAAGTATAAAGGAATTCAACCAATGCGCAATCGGGACATTGTGATATATTCCCTTCTAAACCTCCTAAAAGCAAATTTCCATTCTCTTCATGTGGGTTTTATCAGAATGAGTTTATTCTGTATGCTATTATTCTAGAGTTATTGCCATATGGTATGGAATAATTTATTGATTTTGGTCTTCAAGTCAGTGTATTGAATTTTGACTTTGTTGGTGTCAAATCTAAAGCCGACTTGGCTGCTAAGTCAACTTTTTCGTTTCCCTTTATTCCAATGTGATTTGGTATCCAACATACTAAAGTCTCTTTTGAGTTTGTGTATATAGGATGAGAAAAGAGAGAACAATAACAACAATAATCATAATAATAGATGCACAAAATAATGCCATAAGGACTAATTATGTCAAAACAAAAATTGATAATACGCAAGAGAATTGCAAGTATAGACTAAGTGGTGATAGAGATGTAACAATTAATCACATAAATGAATGCTCCAAACTAGCATAAAAGGAATGCAAGAGAAGACATGGCAAGGTGGGAAAAGCGATTCACTGGGAATTGGGTTAGAAATTAAAATTCCGCAATATTGATAAATAGTATATACCCAAAACAGAATTTCTTTTTGTAAAAAAAAGACATACAATTCAGAAACTTTCATGTACAAGCAGATGACCCAATTCCAGCCATAAGGCTTGGCTTGGTTTCTTTGTATATAAGTCTTCGTGGTTATTTAATGCCAAAACTATCCTTGTAGAAGAACAGTATTGATACTATTTAACCGATAGCTGGGAGAACAAGAAGATTCATAGCTTTCCCAAGGGTATTAATCCGAAAGTGATTATAATTGTGGCAATGGAGTTGGAACTCGAATACTATGATGTCACAGTTGAGCACTTTAGCCACAAGGCCATGGGGACTCATCCTAGGCAATACGACTAGATTCGAACAAAAGGAGTTGTCATTTAATGTATTTTGACGTCCAGTTGACCACAGAAGAAGATAAAAGAAAGCGAGAAGATAAGCAAATAGCTGGACCTTATAGAACGGTCCCATTGAGTAAAAAAGGGGCTGTGTGAACAGAAGATTAGATGAAAAATTGAAATCATCCAGACCACAGCAGTACTAAAATTGGCTCGGATATTTATAAAGAGTCCTGGAGACTTGAGGAGACGTGTTGTCACACTGACTTTTGTGAAAACACACCTCTTAAAAATGTCGCATAATTATAATAATAAGTTGGCCGACCAAAATCGAGGGCACCCGAACGTTCCCTTTTCAATAGCTACTACACCGAGATCTAGGCGAGGGTACTACTATTTTCTCTGGATTACTCCACATACCCTTGATCCGTGCCTTATCATATGTGTTAAGCTAGGAGGCATCAAGTAACATTTTTGAGTCTTTGGTGAGATTTGGTCAGTGATTGAAACCCGGTCTCCCGGACCATTTGCAAACACTCTACTCACTATGCTAATGGGTTGTTCAATAATAATTATTATAATACCTTGTACTAATTAACAAAAAAAAAGAAAAGAAAAAGAGAACTTGTCGTCTAATGGATTTTCTCGTTTTAGTAGAGCACAGAGTAAAATATGAAGGAAAGTGAAAAAATTGACAAATTCTTGGACCTTGAAACAGAACTAAAAAAAATGTGGACTTTCAGGTTACGGTGATACCAATTGTACTTGGTTTGCTTGGAACGGCCAAAAAGATTGGAAAAAGGAATGGAACAGTTAGAAATCGGAGGAAAAATCGAGACCCACAGACTACATCATTGTTGAGATCGGTCAAAATATTGAGAAAAGTCTTGGAGACCTGAGGAGACTTGCTGTTGTTCAGACTCCAGTGAAATCCCACCAGCTAACCGTCGAATGGAAAACTTGCAAGAGTATAATAATAATAATAATAATAATAAACGATCTCATTTACATGGATGATATTAAGAGATTTGCCAAAAATGAAAACGAACTAGAAACCCTAAGACAAATTTTAAGAATATAAAGCTAGGAAAAAGGAATGGAATTGGGGACAAAAATTGTGGAACTCTGATAATGAAAAAGTAAAGAAAAGCAATACTGATAGATTAGAACTAGCCAATCAAGAAAGTATCAGAACATTTAGAGAAAATAAAATAATTAAAACCTGGGAATATTCGAAACGGACTCCATCAAACAACCAGAGATTATAAAAAAGAGTAAGAAAACAGTACCTCAAGAGGACAGGAATATTTCTCGGAAACCAAACTCTGAAGCTGATATCTCATCAAAGTAATGAATACCCGGGTAGACACTTTGGGCCATTCTTAAAATAGACATGGCAAGAACTCAGACATAGAGTAAAGGACAAGGAACTTGATGGTTATTCATAAAGCCATTACATCTGAGAGATGGCATAGACAAACTATATGTGTCATGAAAAGGAAAAAAAAAGACTCACCACTGTCGAGGATTACGTAGGTGCATCATATAAGGACTCGAGGAGAATATTAAAAAGAAAAAAAAAAAGACTAATTACTGCAACCAGTGACAGTTATTTCAAATGTGAAGAAAATAAATGTACGGACACTTCAAGCAACAAATTCACGAGATTTCTCACAAGATGATCTAGATATGGCTAAGAAAGGTTTGCTTTCTTTGTTGAATGGCATATCAACTTTTGTGGGTCATTTAATGCCAAAGAAAAACAGCAGTGATATTATTTTACTCATAGTTTGAGAGATAAGGATGTTTATATTTTCCCCAAGGGTATTAGTCCGAAAGTGAACGTGATAGCGTGAATGAAGTTCGAACTCACTAACTTCGAGGTCACAGTCCAGTACTTTTACCATTAAAGCACGGGTATTCCCGCCACCTGGCTAAGAAAGGGAAGCCTCAAGAGAAAAAACTAAATCTCTTTTAAGAATAATATGAAATAATGCTCTACGTCGAATTATATCAAGGCAGCAATTGATAATATGCAACAACATTGCAAGTGTAGGTTACAAGGAGAAAGAGATTAAACTGTAAATCGCATAATAAACGAGTATAGCAAACTGACTCAAAAGGAGTGCAAGACTAAGCAATACTGGGTGGGAAAGGTAATCCACTGGGAATTGTGTCAAAGATTATAATTTGTCGATACTACTAAATGGTACATGCACAAACTAGGATCGGTCCTTGAAAACGAGACTAATAAAATTCTCTGGAATTTTGAGATATAATCGGATCATAGAATTCTGGTCTGAAGGTCTTCCCTTGTGTTAATTTAGTATAAGAAAAGAACTTGGCATATCGAGGATGTTGCCGTTCCGGCACACCACAAAGTGAAAATAAAAGAATGCGAAATGATAGAGAACTGAAACAACTGTGGAACATGAAGGTGACAATGATATCAATTATAAGAACAGTTGCCAAAGGCTTGGAAAAGAAACTGGAGGAATTGGTAATCAGAGAAAAGTTCAAGACCATACAGACCACAACTTCAATCGGCTTCAATAGTCAAAAGAGTCCGGGAGACTACAGGAGATTTGCTATCGCTCAGACTCCCACGTAATACTATCAGCTGAAGCTGGTGTAAAAAAAAAACACACCAGGATTAGAATGAATAATAGTACCTGGACTTGGCTAAGAAAAGGAAACTTTAAGAGAGAAAAAGAATCTCTCCTAATGGCAGCAAAAACAGCACCATTAGAACCAATCATATCAAAGCGAGGATAGATAAGACACAACAAAATAGCAAGTGCAGACTATGCGGTGACAGAGATAAAACCATCAATCACATAATAAGCGAATGCAGCAAATTGCGCAGAAGGAGTACAAAGCTAGACATGACTGGGTGCAAGAAATTTAAATTTGACCATGCCAAGAAATGGTATATGCACAACCCAGAACCTGTCCTAGAAATGACACTCACAAACTCCTGTGGGACTTTGATATACAAACGGATCACCTAATCTCAGCCCGAAGACCAGATCTTATAATAATCAACAAAAAAAAAAAAAAAAAGAAAATCTACAAAATTGTCGACTTTGCTGTCCCAGCAGACCACAGAATAAAACTAAAAGAATGTGAAAAGAGAGATAAGTACCTTGACCTTGCTAGAAAATTAAAAAAAAAAACTATGGAACATGAAGGTGACAATTATACCAATTGTGATTGGTGCTTTTCTAAAGGATTATTAAAGGGCCTGGAAGATTTGGAAGTTGGCGACCGAGTAGAGACCATCCAAACAACAGCATTATTGAAAACGGTCAGAATACTGAGAAGAGTCCTGGAGACTTGAGGAGACTTGCTGTGACTCAATCTCCAGTGAAATACCATCAGCTTACGCTGATGTGAAAAACTCTAATGAGTAAATGATAATAAATTTATTCCCGTGTATGATTGGTTCTATGTAGCCAGTTTGATTAAATCCAGTCATAATCCAAACGCTATCATAAAATGGACCATGGATCATAATCAAAGGGTTTATGGTAATGAAGGAGAAAATGGGTCATTGAAATGTCAGTTTGATGAATTTATTAACAGAAAGAGTGAGTCTATGAAACTCTTATCTGGTGGGTTAGCTTTGAAGTTTTCTACCGTAAAAAAAAGTTTGTAGAGAGAATAATAAAAATCGTCCGGTTTCTAGGTTCAATTCCTGGATTAGGTCACGTAAAAATATTCGCCAGATCAGTCATGAGAGAGACTAACACAAAGAGAAACTGAATTACAAGTTCTAAAGGACTTTGTTCGTAACCTTGTAGTGTTATTGAAAATGACAGACACCTGAAAAAAGCTGAAGAGCTGAAAAGTTATTGGTGAAAATACAGATATGGGAAATGGTTAGAATTAATTAATATATGCTAGGAAGCTTTACTTGAACCTTTGAACATAAGCAGCTGCTTTCTTTGCTATCAAGAAGTACATATACCCGAGTGGTTTATTCCGACAGGAGAAACCCCATTTCTCTATTGCTATTGCCTCGCAATAATAAGGCCAATCACGCTGTTGAATAATTAACAATGGTCTGTCTGCATACGACAGGAACAATTACAACATGAGAAACGCCCGTAATGATGATGTAATTAAGTTGATAATCTTTTAAATAAAAATCAACACTAAAAACAAGATCGAATTGCATAAAATCAGTTTCGGAAGAGAGCATATCGTGCAATTTTGATGTTCGATTCCCTGGTAAAAATCATGATTTCAAATGTCGATTTTCAATATATATATATATATATATATATATATATATATATATATATATATATATTAATTTGTTAATTTCGTTAATTTGTCAACTCTTTACATTTTATTAAACTCATGGAGAAAAATTATTTCTGCCTGTTAAATAAGCATTTGAAATGTAAGTCGCTAATGTTCAAAACTCGGACTTCTGAAGCCTGAGTAACCAAATTCTGGGTCAGCAATGACTGAAAAGGGGGGAAAAAGATTAAAAAAAAAAACAAAGAAACAAAAAATCCCTGTTCAAACTTATTTTCATACGAATGTGCATTTATATCGGGTCTGAAAATTTCCCAAGGGAATTGGCGTCTTCATCATTAAAAGTCGTAGCAACATCAGGGATTCATATTACCTTTGTCTACAACTATGGCAGCTGTCTCTATAGATACAAAAAGCTCTACCATAGAATTTACCAAGCATTGCTTCGTCTGGTAAACGTGTCATAGAATTCTTGTTGTATCTTTCTTTTTTGTTTTCAATAGCATATCAACATTCGTGGGTTATCTGATGCCAAAGTCAACCCTGTATAAATAACAGCAGTGATACGTTTTAACCTATAGCTGGAGGAAATAGGGAGGTTCATGCTTTTCCCAAGAGTATTTTTCCGAAAAAGAATGTAATTGCTCGATAATAACTCATAATTCAAACAGCCTTTACTCCATTTAAAAATTAACCTTATGTGACATCCTGCTCGTGGCGAAGGGGTTGGGTAAATACATATTTACTAAGTTTACTTTAGTTTGGCAAAAGGATTAAATAAAGAGAGTTATAGGGATTGGAAGATCGTGTCAGACAATTTTCCAATAGGTTGAATTTGATTGCTTTTTGAGCAATGGCAAAAGTGCTGGCCTAACGCTACGAAGTCAGTGAGTTCGAACTCCAGTATGGCAATTACGTTCACTTTTGGACTAATGTCTTTGGAAAAAATGTGAAATCCCTTTTCTCCACCCCAGTGAATGGTTAAATTGTATCATTGCTTTCTTTCTTTCTTTAATGGCATATCAACCGTTGTAGGTTATTTAATGCCAAAGCAATTTTCCTAGAAGAACAGTAGTGGTACTATTTGACCCATAGCTGGGAGGATAAGGGGGTTCATACCATTCCCAAGGGTATTTGTCTGAAAATGAACGTAATGGCACGACTGGAGTTCGAACTCGCTTACTACGATTCCGCAGTCCATCGCTTTAACCATTACACCACGAGGACACCCCCTGTATCATTGCTGTTACTTCTACAAGGATATATTTGGCATTAAGTAACCCACGAAGGTTGATGAGTCAATAAAAAAAAAGAAACCAGACTTGATTGCATCAGAGGTAATTATTTTTTTACGTAGCTATAATCTTAACCTTTACTACACTTTCATCCCCAGAGAAATTACTTACAAAGAAACAGAAAAAAATCATTATTTACTAAAACTGAGCTTAGCACAAGGCTAGAATTATGGGTATCTACTGATAATCGAAATCGCTTACCATAGTTCGCTATGACAAATTCACTAGCTATTAGTACCACAGGGGCGTGCAGGTCGCAGTGTTCAGTACATTGACGGACAACACCACCATCACTGAGAGTGAGTCTCAGTTGAGAAGTGGCTTAGACTACGACATCGTAGTAAAAGAGTTCTGTTGTGTTCACTTTCCACTAATACTCTTGTGAAATCTGTGAACCTCCTTATTCTTTCAGCTCCGAGTTAGATAGTACCCCTACTATTCCTCTACAGGATGGCTTTGGCATTAAATAACCCCCGACAGTTGATAGGCTTGTAGCAGAAAGAACCTTGTATTTTTGTTTGGCGCGTAATTAAATTTGACCGTTAGGATCGCCGAATATTTTCACCCAATCAGGATGACTTGTCCTATTAATCCCGACCCATCTTTCCTAGCAGCACCAAAAATTGAAGAAAGCCCGCGAAACACTCTCTTCCTCAGAAATCTTCAATAGGAACAGACGTTTTACTGTCTGCTCTTGAATAGCGGCAGCAGCATCATACACTATGAGGAGAGCCATCGAGTTTATGGACTCCTTGCGTCTATTCTTCAAGACCAAGGGATCCTAGTTGAAAATAGATCAAATGATACACTATAACAACTTCCTACCTTCTTTCCTCCCTACGAGACTCTCAGCATACCAGCGTAAACCACTTACTTCATGCTGCAATTAAAACCCTCATACAAAACCTAACGACGTCTTCGTTCTTCTCCACTACCTTTATTTTCCATCAACTTTTAGCGAGAGGATAACAACCGACATAATACCAACGCAACCAACATAATACCAACACAACCAACGTAATACCAACATAACCAACGTAAAACCAACTTAAACCTAAAACCTAATAATAATGATGTAGGCTATTATACAAAAAAAAGAAGCCAAACCACCGTCACTGCAATAGGAACTACTCTCCTTTCAGTAAAATTATGATTATCACTAATCTCATAATAGTAGAACAAGAATTACCGCCACTACCACGACTACCGAGGCTACTATTGTTATTTACTTCGCTTGGGTCACAAGGTCACATTCGAAAAGCATCAGTGGAGACTGTATTTGCTACTAAAGATCAACAGAAATGTCTTTCAAACTATCATATCTAAACATATGTCAAATTGAGAGTTTTATTTTTGGCAATGTTATTATTATTATTATTATTATTATTAGTAGTAGTAGTAGTAGTATCCCACTTCGGTTATTATTAAAAATATTATCACTACTACTACTACTACCAATTTCTCTTTAAGTACATTAACTCGCATCGACTGTCATGGGTTAATGTTTTACTATTATTACTAAAGAAAAGTGAGCTTGGTCGTCACTGGGTGCTCCGGGCTTATAAGTAAGCTTTGTAAGGGATTATATGAATACTACTACTTAGAATTGCCTTGGTGGTTGAATTAGGTATTCGGTGTTCGAACCTAGTCAAAAGAAAGGATTCTGAACGGTGATTTTCTGGTTAAACTGTCATAAGTTCTTCACTTTGGGAAATAAATGCAATTATGTTTCCTTCAGACTGAACTCAGCAGCGTAAGTAACAATTTTCTGTTGTTGCCTCTGCCGCTTAAACATCTCTGTGTCTTCGGAGTTCTTTCTTTCTTTCTTTCTTTCTTTCTTTCTTTCTTTCTTTCTTTCTTTCTTTGCTCTTTTTTCTTTTCCTGGTCTATATTTTCGATCTTTTTTCCTTCTAAACCATTTCCGATTCTTTGGACGGCTTTTGGGTTTTCTTTCTTTTGTTTTCTTTCAGTTAATTTTTCTTTCTTTCAACCTCTACTTAGTTGTTCATTTTATTTCTCTCTTGTGCTTTTTTTTTTAAATTTCATTTTCCTTTTTCTTTTGTTTGTTCTTTTCTTTTTTTCCTTTGTTCTTTCGTTTTTTAATTTTTTTGCTTTTTTCCTGCTTCTTTCTTTCTTTCTTTCTTTCTTTCTTTCGTGCGTTCATTTGTTCGTTCGTTCGTTTTTTCTATTTGTGGTTGTTGTTGTTGTTTTGTTACAGTGTTTCTGATTATTTTCTACGGCGAATTTGCAACAAGGAAAATTACCTCGCCATTTCAGGTAAGTAAGGAAAACAACATTTGATTAAAAGATAAGTAGCCCACGTCATGGGTAATTGCTCAGTCAAAGGAAAGCAGGAAAGAAAAGAAGGAAGGAAAAGAAAAACGAAAGAAAGGAAACAATAAAATATGAATACAAATAAATAAAATAGAGAAAAGTGAATGAAACAAAAAAAATAAAAAATAAAGACAAAAAACAAAAAAGGAAATTAAGAAATTCTCCTGGACTGGAAGGAAAGAAATTAAAAAAAAGTATTAGGCTGGCAAAAAAGTTCGTTAGCAATCTCCGTGACTGAAATCTAGACAGAGACAAACGCCTTACGTCCAGAAGATTCAAAATGTCCGCTTTCCTTAAACAACAGCTTAGTATCATTTATAAGAGCTGTAATAATAGTCAAAAGAAAGTACCTTTATAACATATAAACCACTCAAATAGGACTGTTTGAAAATTATTCTTATTTGAAAAAAGAACAAAACGCAAAAACAAAACGTTTTAAACAATCATACAAAAATGTATGTATAAAATACAATGAACGCTATTCTCTAAGTTGTAAGCATAAAATAACCTAGGACGAGTTGACATGCCGTTAAAATCAATCAGTCAACTATTAAAACATACTAAGCGCTGTTTCTCCTGACATACAGGATTCAGGTTGCATAGAGTACCTATTATACAGTGGTGACATTGAAGTAAGCGAGTTCGAACTCCAGTCGTGCTATTAAGTTTCATCATCATCATCATCATGTCGTGCCGCAAGCACGGATATCCCTGACCCTCTCTCGCCACTTCTCCCAATTATTCATCGCCTCTGGCAGGTATTCAGGGCTACATCTCGTATCCTCACATAACTGCTGTATGTATGTTCGAGCTGGTCGTCCTACTTTTGCTTGGCCATATGCAGGGGTCCATAGGAGTACATCCCTTATGAGCTCGTCCCGTCTTCTCCAGCAGTGTCCTGCATGTCTGGTTCGTCTAGCTTGGATAGTTTTCTACGTTTACTTTCGAACAAATACCCTTAGGAAAGGTTAAAACCCCATATTCCCGGCTGCAATGGGTTAAATAGTAACACTACCATTCTTCTAAATGGATGGCTTTGCTACTAAATAGCCCACGGACGTTGATATACTGTTAAACAAATCAAACCAGTACTAACTATTTCTTCGTGGTCAGCCATGCAAATACTGAGAAGGATCATCGCAACTTAACTTTAGTAATATTACCAGTTCATTCAAAAATAGATATACCGATTTTATTGTAAATAAATATGACTTATTTTTACTTAAATGTATTCTCGTTTGTTTGTTATGTCTTTTTTAAGCTTGTCTTATAGACCAACCAACTTTTTATACATATCAACGTTGCCTTTGTCTAGGGACGAGGAAAAAAAGATCTAAACCTGACAAATCAACCCCACCTCTTGCTGCTATTTAATCCGTACGAGGAGATTGGCCATTTTGTTGTGGGCGAACATGTTCGACTGCGACATTTTAGTAAGAAAGTTTGAACTCAAGTTGCGCTAATACGTTCATTTTCGTACGAATGCCCTTGGGAAAGATATGAAACACCTTATTTCTCTAGCTATGGGTTAAATAGTACCACTTCTATGCTTCTGCTAGGATGGATTTGGAATTAGATAACCCATGTAGGTTGATATGCTATTAAAAAAAGAAAGATAATTCCGTACATAGTTTATCGTATCGCATTTAAAAACAAAAAAAAAACAAAAAAAAAGAAAAGGAAAAAAACATTATTTCGAAGACGGGTTAATCTAAAACTTCGAAGTCATCAGAAAATGTTTCGATAATCAATCTAAATATTAGAATAATGAAAAGAATCTTTTCACAACAAAATCAGTACATTTTTTTGTTTTTTCCAATAGTGTCTGCAATACTTGGTTGTGTTATATCTATCAACAGCCCAGAAGGCATAAAAGCAAATAATGTCTTTTCCTAAACATTACGATTCTGATGTCTGTACTAAGTTGGTTTTATACTTGGATAGAGCCAGTTATTAATGCATACATTATGGTTAGGTTTATGTTTTAGGTCTCGAAAAAACGATAGAAAGTATTAAGATGAGGAATTGAGCAAAAGTAGAAGAATTTGATGTAGAAAATGTTGACCAGAAAATAGAATGTCCAATGAAATTCGACTAAAGTTGCACATAGCACAACACAAAGAATTCAGTTATAATTACAGACGGTACGATGCTAAGAAATTGATTAAAGTAGCGTATGGTATAGCGATTGGAATTCGACTTAAATTACATATGACATCGTGATATACTTTGACAAGAGTCTCAGATACAGTACAACTGAATGAATTCATCTATAGTCGTATTTAATAAGAGTTGTAAATAAAGTCACTTGACCATGTTTATTTCCGACTAACAAAATTGAATGTAGATATTTACCCCAGTCAAAAGCTTCAAGCAGGATATAACACTAGGCCAATTTTTAAGCGGAGTAAAATTGGCTTCAATTCAGGGTTGTCTTTCTCCTAGATAGGTTACCATACCTAGATTAAAGAGACCAGACATCCCCATTTTTTACACTTAGTTGGAAGTAGAACGGTTAGATTCAAGACTTTCCAAAGGATATTAGCGCGATGCAAAATGCTAACAGCCGAGTCCAGCACTCTGATCACCGATTCCATTTCGTAAAATAATAACCGTTAGACCAGGAGAGCCTCATTCAGAACAATTCTAAAGTAACTGATTTTAAAATGAATGAAGATCGTGATCATCTGACCTTGAACCACGTATAACGGAGCTTTAAGTTAACACTTTGAAACAATTGCTTAAGGATACACTATATAAAAAACTGCATTATTTTCATCAAATTAATATAGGAATAGTACTATGGACGTAGATACAACCATGATTAATCATTGGATGGCTTCGTGTAATATTGTTCTTTGAAAGAATGCTTCAAAAATGTCAAATATTTCATTTATGGAGTTTATCTGTCTCTACGACCTAACTCTTTTAACTATATTCATTTTCGTTCTCTCTCACTCTTTTTCTGTCTTTCTTTCTCTTAAGAGAGAATGCCTGTCAGTGTTCGTCTTGGAGTATCTCAGTCTTTAAACCGATGCCAGAATCACCATTCTTTCGTGAAATTCTTCGAAGATGATTTCTCTCCTTTCGGCTGTAATTCTTGATGTTCAACTTTTGGACGTTTTTATTGATCATCGTTAACAGACATGCCTTAGCCGAAAATGGCGAATGTCTCGATGAAAGGAAATATCTTTCTTTTTTTTCTCTCTCTTTCTCTGATTACTTATATATATTTTCTTAGATACACAATGTAGCGTCATGGTTAACAAGCTAGTCTGTCAGATACGTTTGCTAGTGTAGCGGGTTCAATCTGAGTGCCTCATTACAATACCGGACGAAACTCAGCTTATATAAACAGGCTGACTCTTCACTAAAATTGTTGCGTGTATTTTCTTCACGCCATTAAACGGTGTGTGAGTCTTGGTAAAAGGCCAATATTTCAAGTGCCAGCTTTCAAGTTCGGTAAAACTTCTCATTTTAAAGTCTGGCATAAGACAATTTTTCTGTCGTAATTTTCTCTCTGCCCTGTCGATGAGGCATAGAATACACTGGCTGTGTCGGGGGTGCCCTCGTGTTGTAATGGTTAAAGTGATGGACTGCAGAATCGTAGTAAGCGAGTTCGTACTCCAGTCGTGCTATTACGTTCACTTTCGGGCAAATACCCTTGGGAAAAGTATGAACCCCCTTATCCTCCCAGCTATGGGTTAGATAGTACCACTACTGTTCTTCAATAAGAATGGCTTTGGCATTAAATAACCAACAAAGTTTGATATGCCAATAAACAACCAAACCAAACCAAACCAAACTCGCTGTATCTCACTGCAGAGGTGTAAAACCCACCCCCAAATAGCGGTGTCCTTGGAATAACAGTAAACTGCATCCGATGGTGAGGCTCCTGTTTTTGAGATCTGGCGAGTGTGGAGTACCCTTTCATCCCATTTACACCCATGTCTCTTTGAATCTGTTCGGGTCTCACCTATAGTTCAAATAGATCTAATTAAAAATTATTCGTATTTGATAGGACCGTGTGCAAAAAACAAACAAATAAATGAACTCTTAAGAAACAACAGCACAATGTAAATATGAACGTACCATAATTGCGGTTCCCTAACTTCTTGGCATAAAATTATCCAGAAGAACTGAGATGTCGTTAGAATCAATTAATCATTTACTCATCTACTTTTGTGCTTCACGAAGTTAAACTAAAAAAAATATTATGTCCTCTTGACATGATAAGTGTTCGTCAATGGCCTGGGAGACCTGGGTTCAATCCCAGTTCGAGTAATACCAAAGACTCAAAAAATGGTACTTGATGCCTCCTTGCTTAACACTCAGCATTATAAGGTATAGATCAAGGGTAAAGTGGAACAATCCAGGGAAATGCACCTTGGTGTAGTAGCTATCGAAAAGGGAGCCATAGGTCGCCCTCGACTAAGGTCGCCAACTTTACTTACTTACAGTATAACTTCTTAATACGTAAAAATTAGCTGAACAAACGGAACAGACATTGGCCCAATCGGCTGGGGTTATAGAATGCATCTCTGCAGGGAGGTAAAACTTCCCCAACGAGTGTCCAGAATATGATACAAAACAATTTGATGATGAGGCTCCATTAATGCTGGAGAATGTAGAGTAACCCTTTATTACCATCACTCCCAGGTCCCCTCTGGTCCGGAGTGGTGGCACCTGATAGGGTCCTATCTATAAGTTAAACAGGACTAAACAGTGTACTTATGCTAAACTGAATTGTTTGAAATATAACTGTTTTGACATTTAACTGGGTGTAAACAAATGACTCATGTTTAATTGGATTGTTAGTGATACATAGCAATACTTGGAACCATTTAACTAAACTGAATAGCTAGAGAAAGAACTGTTTTGACATTTAAACTGTGTACATATGCGAAACTGAATTGTTTGTAATATACCTTTATTTGTATAAAAACGAATTTTGCATTAAATAACCTACAAGAGTTGATATGCCATAAAATCAAACCAAAAAAAAAAAAAAGACCTAAAAAGGCATATAGCAGAGTCTGGCATAAGACCACTGATTTTAAGAACGTAAAGATCGATTTCACGAGGGTCTACCCCCTTCTCTCTATACCCACTCTCACTCGTTTTGCTCTTTTAGAGAGAGGCAGAGAATAAAAAGAAAAGCCTCAAAACCTTTCCTGAAGACTTGTTTTTCTTGTACTAAATGATTTTTACCGGCGTATCAAAACGTCTCATTGTAGAGGTTAGGGAATTGGGTAAATACTACGTTTATAGTTACTTTTTTTTGCTTCTGAAGTTTTTATTTCCACACAGTTATATCATCATTATCATCATCATGTCGTGCCGCTAGCACGGATATCCCTGACCCTCTCGTGCCACTTCTCCCTATCGTTCATCGCCTCTGGCATGTTTTCAGGGCTACATCCCGTATCTTCACATAGCTGCTGAATGTATGTTCGAGCTGGTCGTCCTACTTTTGCCCGGCCATATGTGAGGGTCCATAGGAGTACATCACTGATGAGCTCGTCCCTGCTTCTCCAGCAGCGTCCTGCATGTCTGGTTCGTCTAACTTGGATAGTTTTCGTGATGGGAGGCAGGTGGCCGTATAGTTGGTGCCTTGTGGGGTGTTTCCGCCAGGACTTGTTCAATATTACTCGCAGCATTCTTGTGTAATTGCCCTCTAGCTTCTTCTCCAGTCGTTTAGTTTGTGTCCAAGTAGTGCATCCATACAGCAGTATTGATATGACCGCTGCCTGGAAGAAACTGCGTTTCTTTTTATCGTTCAGGTCTGATTTCCATATGATCGATAGCGATAGTCCATGCCTTTGTTAGCTGCGTGTCGATGTCCTTTTCGGTTGATTAGACGCTGCTTCCTATGTAGGTGAATTTGTCTACTAGTTTCCGTCTAGTGTGGAGATGTCGCCTGTTTGATTATAACACATATATTCCGTTTTGTGTGCATTGACATGGAGGCTAATGCTTGCGGCGGCTCATTTTAAATTATGCAGTAGTGTTTCGGCTTGGTTGGGTGTATTTGCCAGTATCGCTCTGTCATCGGCGTAGTCGGCGTCGGTAATTGTTTTTGCGGGGTACCTTCTGCTACTTTTCTTTATCAGCTCGAAACCGTTTTCTCTGATTTTATCAATCGATGCTTAGACAGATGATAAAGAGGTATGGAGCTAGCGTGTCCCCTTGTAGTACTCCTGCTACAATGTCGAAGTATTCTGTGTCTCATGTAATCAAAAACTGATAATTTTCACTTACTGTATGCTTTTAAGTATTCCTATATAATACAAATAATAAAATGGTTTTAAGTAATCATTTCTTTTTTATGATAGTCGTTATTTTGCACTCATATGGTTTCAATAACTAGTAATAGTCCTTAGTAAAAATTCAGAGCTTCAAGTAACTATTCTTTATACAAAGAATTTTCCCTGTTATCTGGTATCAAGTATTCCTATCGAGTACAAATAACTTTAAATAGATCTACTTGACCCACGAATGAAGGAATACCGGAACTACTACTCTGTCTCGAGTGGACCTGAGGATAATGGCAATGAAGGAGCACCCTACACCCTGCAGATCATCGGAAGTGGAGCCTTACCAACTTGAAACAGTTTAATGTCATACACAAGACACTTTTTGTGTGTGGAGGGGTTTTACTCTTTTGCAAGGGATGCAGTCAGCAAATTCTAATTGCATATGACTGAGCGGCTTCTTGTGTTGAGGAGATTGCATAATTCCTGATTGTATCGGTTTGTCTTGTCCCAGGTGTTTTTCAGCGGCAAGTCCAGAATAATAGGTTCCTCAAGTTTCTTCCCCGCCTCTGATGTTTTTCGAGAAGCATGTCGTAGACTTGGTTTTCTCGGAGATTTTCAAACAGCGATAAAGATCTGATAGGTTAACCCCCGCAATTAGTTATCAGCGGGGCCTACCTTAATCTGACAAAAGGAAACTATTTAGGAGCACTTAATTGGTATTGCACTAATTTCACAAAGGCCTCGTCAGCTGCAGCTTCAAAATACATTGACTGCAACTACTTATGGTAAATTGAATTGTTTGAAATGGAACTGTTTTGACATTCAAATGTGTGCAAATAAATGACTGCTGTTTAATTGAATTGTTAGTTATACATCGCAATACTTGGAACCATTTATCATTCTTGACTAAACTGAATAGGTTTGGTTTGGTTTGATTATTTGGGTTTATAGGTTATTTAATGATAAATCCATTTTATACTAATAGACAGTTCCATTTCAAACAATTCAGTTTAGCATAAGTACGCAGTTTGATTGTCAAAAACATTTCTATTTCAAGCTATTCAGTTTAGTCAAACAGTTCTAATTCAAACAATTCAGTTCAATATAAGTATAGTTTTTGTTTACACTCAGTAAAATGTCAAAATAGTTTTATTTTAAACAATCCAATTTGGCATATTAAAACTGTTCCATTTCCAAAACTTCAGTTTAGAATAAGTACACAGTTAAAATTTCAAAGCAATCCTATTTCAAGCAATTCAGTTTAGCATAAGCACACAGTTTAGTTCTATTTGGACCATAGATAGGAGCCTATAAGATACTACCATTTCGGGCCAGACCTGGGAGCGATGGCAATGAAGGAGTACTCCGCATTCTCCAAAGCTCCAGCATTACTGGAACCTCATCATCAGATTATTTAGTGTCATAGCCAGGACAATCGTTGGGTTCTTACCCCTCTGCAGAGCAGCAGTTGGTGTATTGTACAGCCCCAGCCGAAAGGGCAATAAACTGAATAGCTTGAAATAGAAGTGTTTTTGATATTTAAACTGTGTACGTATACTAACCTGAACTGCTTGAAATAGAACTGTTTATATGTATAAAAATGTATTTGGCATTAAATAACCTACAATGGTTAGTATGCTATAAAACCGAACCAAACCAAACACTTTCACTAAGAAATTTAGAAGTAGGCATCGTGCAATCGTTATCGAGGTAAGTTCAAATCTTGGTCAAAGCTTTTTTTGATTTTCGGGCTAATATATTTGGGAAAGGCAAGAATTTACATGTCTCCGTTTTTGCTATCGGTTATTATTTTGATGTCTGGAATTACCATTCAGAGTGTGAGAAGAATAAACTTTGAATTCAAAACCAGCTGCAAAAGTTAGGTCAGAAATCCTCTTTTTTTATACTGGTACCATGTAACACAACCCATGATAAGATATTTGACGAGGAAACGGGCACTGCCAAATAACCCTTCAATTATCCTCAGAGATACCATGAATGGGAATTCCTCGTCGTCATACCCAGACGATCTCATAGTTTATGGGAAGATGACAATAGGATATGATCTAAGGGAATCTATTACTGTGTTTTGCACCTTAGAAAGCACCTTGATTTATCAAAGTAGGTTTACCTTTGTATATAGAGAAACTTTTAGGATATCATTGCATTGAACTTGCGAAAGAAATCAACTTGCTTAGAATTGACCTACAACAATTTTCGATTCTGGCCAACTTCCTTTAAATCTTTCTTGATCTTTTTTTATTAATTAGTTTTCCTTATGCTTATTGATTCTATTTTAGGGCTCCGTTTCTGTAGCCTCACGTCAGATTAAGCAAAGCATCATAGATACTCAAGTCACATGATGTAATGTAATAGGTACCAAGGTAACATTTTTTTCCAACTATTCTTTCAGCCTTCAACTTATATTCTTTCTTTCTTTCTTTCTTTCTTTCTTTCTTTCTTTCTTCTGAATTTCCTTTCTTTCTTTCTTTCTTCTGAATTTCCTTTCTTTTTTACTCCTTGCAAATGCTTTTTCTATATTCTTTCTTTCTTTTTTTTTTTTTTTCATCCTGCCTTTTCCTTTTTTTCTTCGTTGATTCTGTTATTCTTCGTCGTCATTAAGATTTGCTATTTCCATTTTACTTATTGTGATTGTAGTTGTCGTTGTTGTTGTACTTCTTCAGAAATTTTTACTTACAAGCAATGTACTGTCTTTCCTCCCCATTTTCCATTTATCGTTCTTTCTTTCTTTCTTTCTTTCTTTCTTTCTTTCTTATACGATTTTATTCTTTCGTTTCTCCCTTCCTTTTTTTTTCTAATTTCTTTTATTGCCATTTCTCCTGCTAAACAATATCCCAGCATGCCCTAGTTGAATAGGAGTAGAAAGAAACGCAAAGCATTTCAAAGATGCTAACGAACACACACACACACACACACACACACACACACACACACACACACACACACACACACACACACACACACTCACAAATCCAAGATATAAATTCAAGTATAAAAGAAGAAAGAAAAAAAAGGAAAAAATAAACCTTAAGATAATTGACAGCATTTCAGAGATGCTAACTGAATTTCAATTGTAAGCAAATCATACAAACGTCTCTCTTGCTCTACGTACACAAGAAAAGCTTCCGAAAAGACTGAGTTAATATAGTGTTCTTTTAAAGACTTTTCCCCCACCCTCCAGCCCTGCAGCCACGGAATGCATGAGAGATAGGCACAATTGTTTTACAATACGAGTAGGTACGAATATATCACCGAAGAAGGCTAAACTACCATTGATCGACTGCGACTGAGTTCTTTCAAGAGATTTCGAACTGAACTGGCATGAGCAGTGTAGAATTTACTTAACACTGTTGAAAACAAATCGTCTATACCTCATTTACCTCGAAAAAAGACAACATTACAATGCAAAAGACAAGAATGATTATTCATACTCCTGTGTACTGGATCTCATACGGAAGCCAGCATTTCGTTTAAGCTCAAAGAATCATTATAGGTTTATTTCTAAGTCAAAAATTGTCCCTTATCATTCACATGTATAACTGAAAGTCAACATTCGAAAAATGTTATTCGTGTTTGAGTAAACGCTAATAGATTGCCTAAAAATTTGAGCTCTGAAATTTCAGCTATTACACAGACACGAGTAAATACTTTATATATATATATATATATATATATAATGAAGTTTGATAAATATGTATATGTGTGTGTATATATAATGTATTTCTATTTTAGGTTAATCCCTAACTTTAACTCTGGCAAAGTGAAAAAAACCAAATGATCCAACTTGTGAATAAACAAATACACAAATTGATATTTATTTTTAAAAAATTCCATTAAAAACAGAAATGACTAAAATAATACGCATCGTCTGGAAAAAAAAAAATCAGAAAATATCGTAATGTCTAGCCAAAAAGAAAAAAACTCTGACAGAGGACTTAATAAACGAAGAAAGTGCTCGATACAAGGTAGAGCAAACATAATATAATACCTAATGGGTCAGCCGAAATCTAGCAGGGGTCAGTTTTATCCTGATGATCCAGAAAGATGAATCCTAGGTAGATCTCGACAGACCCATAATGTATTATATATATATATATATATAGAGAGAGAGAGAGAGAAAGAGAGAGAAAGAGAATGCTCGATATCAGTGAAAGAGCATACATGTGTAAATCTGGATTTCCTAGACACAGAATCAACAATGCTTGGTGATTTTTGTCAGATTCTCGCCTATGTCAACTGGTTGACTGAATGGCAAAAACTGAAAATCACCAAACATAGTTGATATTGTGTCTACGCTATCTTAAGTTATATATATATATATATATATATAGGTATCATACAATGATTGATATTTATACAGCAGCATTGCTTCCAATAAAACCTTCATCTGATGCTGATTCTTGGTTCAGGCATGGTTTCGAGGCCGAAGCATTATTACCACTAACCAAGAGGACCCTGGCAGAGTAACTTACGATACCACAAGACTTTGTTGGATTTACGTCACTCTGTGGTATTGCCACATCCACGCTGATGCAGTTAGAGCCTTATCTTGGATCTTTTTTTATGTATTTCCTCTTGTGTGGTGGAAAAAGTCCAAGATTAATCAAAAATGCAGAGGGTAAGTCGGTAATGAAACCTCGGCATCCTACTCCGATAAGAAATACATGGGTGTATTTATGTGTATGGATACTTGTTCACATGTGGAACGTCAAAATAAAACTCAGGAACATGAGTTTTTATATATATGTATATATTTTTGAATTATACTTTATCTAATATATAAAAAAAATTGGTATATAGCTCTATTTTTCAGTATACGGTACTGGAATTTACTGCTAAAAAGCTTTTAGCATTAAAATCTAAACATATATATATATATATATATATATATATATATATATATATAAGATGAACTAAACTAGTAGGACTAATTGGAATATCACTTATATGCAGTTCATTCGTTTCGCCTTTAGGTCATCATCAAGAGAAAAAGTTTATCGGGAAAAAAAGGAAACTTTTGGGGGAAGTTTTAAAGGCTGTTTTTAAATTTTTTTCAATAAAAGACATTTTTTGAAATAATGTTTGAAAAGAATTCGATATGCTATATGAAAAGAGATGTAAAATGTACCGTTGGTGTTGCATATCCATTTGTGAGAAGAATGTTGTCTCATCAGTGTTTTTTGTAGGTCTCATATATATATATATATATATATATATATACATATATATATATATATATATATACATATATATATATATATATATATATATATATACATATATATCGTTTTTGAGAGCATATGCTTTGGGGGGTATGTTTCAAATTAGCCGTGACTTGAACGGCTTGTTAATTTGTTTACATGCATTTCTTTACACTCTTATTTTCAAGGGACAGCCTTTCACGTCAGTTGGGACTTATAGTCAGTTTTATTTATTTGCATAGGTTGTGAGAGTATTATTGTTTACTTGTCGGGTGGTTAAGTTTCATTTTAATTCCAACTGGCACATACGTTTTAAGACTTTTAATTAATTTGTTTTTTAAATCGTTAATTTCATGTTAGCATCTTTCACAATTCAATAATCGAGCTCATCTTAAAGAAGTATAAAACCAAAGAAGTGATGCTCTCAGTTAGATTCGAACTCACATCAATCTACCAAGTCTTCTCAGCATAATTGTTTATTAAGCTTAGCTTCGTTTGACAAAACGACACAGTTATAGATCACTCTCTGAAGATAGTCAGCTTTTTAAAAAATTCTGAAGTGAATTTTCACCTCGACTGCGATTGATTGGGAGAACGATTGATTAAGAATTAAAATCAATAAAAAAAAATAGATTGCAAGGGTGTGTAGCACATTTTTTGTCCCCCCCACCAAAAAAATACAGTAATAAATATACTTTAAAAGGTAACCCTAGAAAGACTAACACACACACACACACACACACACACACACACACACACACACACACACACACACACACACACACACTGTGTAGGGGTGCTTAGAATACGCCGACTATTTGCTACGTAGAGGTAAGAGCCCTCCCCACCCGCTAAAAGGGGATATCCTGTCTTTGACACTGAATCTAGATTTAAAACTTGTGTTCTAAAGGAATTGTGAAATATCCATTCATTGCCATTACCTACCAGTCCATTCTGTCCTGGAATGGGTTTATCTGTTAGGTCTTGTTTGGTTTCTTTCTTTAATGACATTTCAACCTTCGTGGGTTATTTAAAACCAAAGCCATCCCCGTAAAAGAACAGTAGTGGTACTATTTAACCAATAGCTGTAGGGATAGGATAGTTCATACCTTTCCTAAGAGATATTAGACCGAAAGTGAACGTAAATGGCGCAACTGGAGTTCGAACTCACTTATTACGTTCACTCAGTCAAGTACGTTAACCATAACGGCACGAGAACTCCCTCCGTATCTATTTAGTCATATAGATCTGTTTTAAAAATTATTTGTATTCAGTCGTAATACTTGGATCCTTATGACTTTGTGTAAACAAATACTTATCATTTAATAAGTTTAGGTTGAGGCAATTTGATTTAATGCCACGTCAACCCTATGTAGTTATCTGATGCTAAATCCTGTTAATGCATATATGATTTGTAAGTAGTTCGAAGGCAATTTTATTTTTAAATGAATTAGTGTTATTTGATTTGCCCACAATTAAAGGGTTTTGAGTATTGCTATATTTTGCAGTTAAATGATTTGAAAAATTGTCATCAAGCACTAATAATTTTATTTGATATTAATCATTTGTATGCGCACAATAAAGTAGTCCCTGGTATTATTTTAAATTTCACACAGTTAAACGGTTGCAAGTATTATTGTTTGACACAAATAATTATATTCAACACAGTTGATTCATTTGCACGCAGTTAAATGATTATAATTATTGCTATGTTATATCTACAATTCAATTTAACATAAGTCATTTGGGTTAAAGGGTTAAATAGTTCTATTTGATCCATAGATTAAACCCTAACTGGTACTAGTACTCCGGATCACAGTGGATCTGGAAGTAATGGCGATGAATGGGTACTCCACATTTCTCAAAGCTCCAGAACTGAAGCCACACCATCAGATAGTTTAATGCCATATCCAAGAGAGTCGTTGGGGAGGAGGTCTTACCTCTCTACAGAAATGCAGACGGCATATTCTACAACCCCAACTGACTGAGTTGTTATTAACTAGAAATAGTTACTTGAAACCGTATAATTGTGTATAAATTATTAGTTTTAAATAAGAAATTGAAACTATACGACTGGGAAAATTATTCGTATTATATACAAATACTTGATATCATATAACTGCAAATAAATGAATATAGACTGTCAGTTGCAATTGTATAATGCAATGGAAGATAGAAAATATAATTATCATCATAATCAAACATTTACAGATTAATCAATTTTCTGCACTAAATGACCCCAAAAGAATCCGTCTAGTGTTTTTTATACGTTGAAATTTGGGGATTGATTCCATTGTACGTTCATAATTACATTTTTTGTGTAGTTTCTTAAGAGTTTTGTTTTTTACACTTGGCCTAGCAGTTAGAGTGTTCGCCAATGGCCCGGGAGACCTGGGTTCAATCCCAGGTCGAGTCATAGCAAAGACTCAAAAAATGGTACTTGATGCCTCCTTGCTTAACACTCAGCATTATAAGGTACGGATCAAGGGTAAAGTAGAGCAATCATGGGAAGGAGTAGCACCCTCCCCTACACCTTAGTGTAGTAGCTATCGAAAAGGGAGCCTTCGGGTCACCCTCGACTATGGTCGCCAACTTTACTTACTTTTTACTTTATTTGACCGATAGATGGGACACTAACAGGTACAACCTCCCCAGATCTGAGTCGAGCTGAGAGTAACGGCAATAAAGGGGTACTTCACACTCCCCAGATCTCCAGAACGGGAGACTCACCATCAGATGCAGTTTATTATCATTCTTGGGATTTTCCTTTTTAGTAGCGGGGAATCTTATCTCTATGTAGAGGATGCAGTCTGCTTATTCGACAGCCCATCAAAATATAGCTACAAGTGAAGATCAAACTCACTACATTAATAACTGTAATTTAAATTTAAAGATGAAAAATAATCTATATATTTGTGTTCATGCCGAATATAGAAGATGTAAGCTTTAGACAAAAAATAGATATCGACCTATTCATGACTTATAATTTTGTAAGGGTTAAATTAAAATATGATGAAAAGGACCATAATTTTAAAAGAATGAATCAAGGATCGACCTTTACACGAGGTCGAATTTTACATGAGTTTAGTTATACGTTTGTAAACACAGCCGAAGATCACTTAATATATATGGAGCAGAAGTAATAGAGCATTTAGTAATGTTACAAAGTATTATTGACAGCCTTGATACTTTTTGCCTTGCTCTTTACAATTCATTCTAAAACCTTAAAAGAGTTTTTATTTTTGATAAGATTAAAAAAAATCTGTGAAATCGCAGGCAAATTACATGGTTTTAGGGTATTCTTTTAGAGAAGTGGTTCCCCGAGGCATAGTGGCTCAAAAGCAAGATTGCGACATCATAATTAGCTCGAACACCAGTCACGCTATAATGTTACCTTTTGAACAAATAATCATAGGAAAAGTATTAGCTCATTTATCCCCCTCCAACCCCGGCAATAAGTCCATTCGTACCACTGTTGCTCGTCTACAATAGCTTTGGCATTGAATAACCCAACTAGGTTAATATGCCATTAAAGAAGGAAACCAAAGCGAACCAAATTAAGAACTTTTCAGTCGCTCTTCGTAAATTTTATATTCCTACCCTTGCTAATCTAGTCAATTGTTCAACATTAAATTTATCAAAAAGACAGATAAAGTCTAATTATACTATAATGTGACAAAAATGCATATTGAATAAAAAAAAAAAGAAAAGAAAAAAGAACACCATATATCAAAGTTGTCTTCGTTTTTGAAACAGGACCAATTTTGAATGTGGGTGTGCGTAAGAACATGAAACAAATTCTTTTCCGCCAAAAGGAATGTCTAAAAAGTTCGTTTAAAAAAAACGACCTCTATGAAATCGATCAGAAAATATGAAAGCAACAATCAAAGTAAAATCCAAAATTCTGGAAAGCATAATCTTCTTAGATTCAAGTTTGAAGTCTTTCATCTTAACTTCTTTCTTTACGTAATGTCATACAAAGAAAAAATATATACATAAAACATGACATTTTCCCGTAATTCATTTAGTTTTCTTACTTTTTCTTTCGTTATTTCTTTCTCTTCGTCATTTTTTTCTGTCTTTTTATTTTATTTCTTTTGAGGTCTTTCTTTCTTTCTTTCTTTCGTATGCTTTTCTTTTTTCTTTCTTTATTATACTTCTTTTTTCTTTCTTTCTTTCACTTGATTTTTCTTTCTTTTTATTCAAAAAATACTTTCTTTCTTTCTTTCTTTTTTCTGTTTTCTTTCTTTCTTTCTTTCTTTCTTTTAATGTGATAATCCTTTTCTTTTCTCCTCTTGATTTCCATTTAAAAAAATTCCTTTCTATTTTTTTCTTGATTTATACTTTTTAATTCTCCCTACATCAGCTTCGTTTATCGGCTCTTCTTCTTCTTCTTCTTCTTCTTCCATAAAGATTTCTCTCTTCTGAATTCCTCTTTCTGTCATATTTTGTTTTCCCCGTTCGATGAGCTTCTTTTTTATATTCCTTTACATTCATGCCTGCATATGTACCACTCTGATTCACCTCTCCCTTTCATAATTATCATTACTTACATCAACCTTATCTATCTATCTATCTATCTATTGACGCATACCGAAAATAATAATTAGCTGGACAAAAAACGTGATTGCTTTTTAAGTGTAGACATAGAGACAGATTTATTCTTTGCTACTTACCTCCTGATTAATTTGAAAATGTATTTTATCAGTATTTAGAACCATCATATTTCTAAAATCAATAAATTATAATTTTTCTATGGGTGTGTGTTACGAGAACAAACATCATCCCTTGTGAGAAATTTGTCACGCCTTAAAAGCAGAGATGAACTCATAAGAGATGTACTCTTATGGATCCCCACACATGGCCGCGCAAAAGCAGGACGACCAGCTCGAACGTACATTCAGCAGCTATGTGAGGATACAGGCTGTTGTCCTGAAGACCTACCTAGGGCGATGAACGATAGGGAGGAGTGGCGAGAGAGGGTCAGGGATATCCGTGCTACCAGCGCGATATGATGATGATGATGATGACTATTTCTGTCTAATAATTGTGTAAATTTACACGGGAATTGAAGTAACAGGCTTTAAGAATTTATAATTTTGATATTTTACGTTTTAGATCTCCTCAAATAAAGTAGTATTTTTAATCACTTTTCTTGCTTACTTTGCATTTTACCTTTACACACACACACACACATACACACACACACACACACACACACACACACACACACACACACACACATATATATATTGATATATATACGAGAATAATTTTTGTCAAATATCAACCCAATATTTATATATGACAATTAATAAAGTGCTTAATGTTCTTATCTTGTTAAGTAGGTCTAAAATATCATAGATTTATAATAAGGAGTTCCTATTTGAAAACTGAGTACTCACATACGTGAAACTCCGCGTTATTGTCAATAATTTTGTGAAAATTTTTGTCATCTATCGATCTATCTATCTGTCTATGTCTCTTCACATCTATCTATCTATCTATCTATCTATCTATCTAATTCGTGCATGTACATATGATTAACTATTTACTTTAATGTATTTCTGTTCTTATATTTATATTCGCTCCTTTATTTTTTAACTAAAAATAAAATAATCTCTCCAAATATCGTTAGCTGTTGAACTGTACGGGTGAATCCAGGAAGCCTGATTCTTTATATGTATGTATGTATGTATGTATGTATGTATGGACCTGTCTTATTTTGTTGTTGTCGTTGTTATTGTTGTTGCATGAAACGGCAAGATAAAATGTCGAACATGAAGAAGCTGAAATTTCTGATGAGATGAAACTGAGAGACTGAATAGAACGTAACAAGCCGGCCAGATTTTAGAAGGTCGAAGAGTGTGGATAACAATAAAAATAAAAATAAACGCCAGAGAGAGAGAGATAGATTGATAGATAGATAGAGAGAGAGATGGTAAGGGTAGGGGGTAATGATAAAGAGAGAAAAAAGATTTGTTCTCTTCCTCCTCCATCATCACTACCCTTTTCGCGTTAACAATGTATCATTATTAATAACCTAATCGTGGAGTTGCTCTGAGTTTTGGAGGGGGTAATGGGGAGCTTTAAGTAAATTATGGCGGGTATAAAGAAAGCTTGGATTTGTTGACTGTAAAACGAAAAGAAATTAAAAGATCTCTTTAAACTCCATTTTTTTTTCAAAGGGTTATCTTTGCTAATGCATGGATACAGAAAACGCTTTAAGCAACTATTTCCCATGCAAGATTATCCGATTCATCTACAAAATCAAGAAAGTATTCGATCCTCCCGACACTAACGATGATGTCATCCGTGGCACAGGTAATTGCCAAATTTAGTTAAGTATGTCACAAGGCCACTGATCGTAAGATCCAATAAATTCACTTCTAGTGTATACGAAGCAACCGCTTTTAATAAAGTCTGGGAGAATGAGTCTGGTAGGAACATTCTGATAAAACAAAAGTCTATAACTATGGAATGTTTTGTTAGATATCTACAGCATATGTATTTATCAAACCCTCGGGGAGCATTTGACACTAGGTCAGTTTTTAAGCAGAGTTTAACGGGTTTGAATTCAAGTCAAGTAACAAATAATAATGATTTTTTAATGGCATATCAACCTTTTAGGGTTATTTAATGCCAAATCAATCTTTCTAGAAGAACTGTTTAGTGGTACTACTTAACCCATAGATGGGAGGATAAGGAGGTTCATAGCTCTCCCAAAAGCATTTTTCCGAAAGTGAACATATTAGCGCAACTGGAGTTCGAACTCACTACGATTCCGCAGTCCATCACTTTTAACCATTACGCTACAAGGACACCCCCGGTTTGAATTCAGAACTTTCCTTCTCCAAGACTGGTTGCCTAACCAAGAGCTGAAGGGCCTAGTCCGCCCTACTATTTACCCATAGAGGGAGGGGGAATAACTGGAATATTACCTTCCCTAGGGTATTACTGTAATGCGAGATGTAATCAGCCTCGTCCAGGATTTGGACTCTTGTCACCTTGATCAATTCCTATGACGATAACCATTACACATTGGGCATCGCCATAAAATAGATATCTACGGTGTAAGTTTATTTCTAACAAATCATTAGCAACAAAAAAAAAGAGAAAATTAAGCAAGAATACAAAGATTTGATTAAGTCGGTTTTAACGCAACTGTTTGAGAAAAAAGCTAAATGAGAACTAAACAAGGATACTGCATGCTGTTTTGAATAAATCCTGGAAGAAGCACACTATAAAACAGCAGCTGTACGGCCACTTACCCCCCCCCCCCATCTCGCAAACTATCCCAGTAAGGTTAGCAAAGCATGCTGGGCATTGCTGGTGAAAGTAAGGACAAACTCATAAGCGACGTTCTTCTCTGCAGTGCTACACATGGACACTCCAGTGTTGTCCGATCAGCAAAAACTCACATCATTAGCTCTGCACGGACACCGGATGCCATCAAGATGACTTGCCAAGTGTTGTGGCCGATAGAAAGGATGAGGAGAGAAAGGATGGTAAGATATATATATATATAGAGAGAGAGAGAGAGAATCAAAGAAATGTGTCCCGATGGCATGCGTTGATGATAAAGATGAAGATTCTGTACCATATTCACAATTAACGCGATGTGCGAAATGGACATATAATGTTCATAACGATGAACATAGGAATCTCGGAATTCGAAAACATTAACGACTTCTTGTTCAGGTACGAAACCTTTTTATTAACTTTGAGTTAAAGGTCTCGACGTAAGGAGGAGAGACACAATCTTCTATGCTGTCTTATTCATTTGGCCCCCATCTCGAGCGCCCCTCCCCATAGGGCGCAAGTTCGCCTCGCGCCTGCGAGCTCCAAAAGTCGATCCTTCTCGTTTGGCGTCTAGTACCCGACTCTTTCTCTCTTCAAATTCTCACACAAACCTCCGCGCGCTTCCGGTGCGTGACGTCACCCGCACCCTGTCACCCAGTATAGTCTCGGACTATTATGACACCTGAGTGACACCTCCATCCACCCGCGCGCACCCGCGTTAACACCTGCTTCAATGTTACACCCAACCAACCCATGTACTGAGCCGAAAGGTTCTCAGCCTAACTAAACTCAAAGGCATGAACCGAAATCCCGCGGTTATTTTATGATAATCGCCTCCACACACACACACACACATATATATATATATATATATATATATATATTAATTATGTTCTTTGCTGAATTTACGAATAAAAGGAGCTCAATATCAGTGATACAGCATATCCAGGTATTAGAACAACATAGATCCTGAGTCAACGGCCCACGGTGACAATCAGTTTCTCGCTAATGCGATCAGCAGACCGTTACATATATAAGTAAGTTAGTTGGCCGACCGTAATCGAGGGTGACCCGAAGGCTCCCTTTTCAATTGCTATTACACCGAGTTATAGAAGAAGGCGCTACTCCTTTCCCTGGATTGCTCCACTTGCCCTTGATCCTTATGGATCATTAAGTAGCATTTTTTGAGTCTTTGGTATGACTTGATTGTTGTATCGTGGTAAGGAAGAAATGCACAGTGAAATAAAGAGTTAATTATTTATTAACTGAAGTGGTAGAGTCCGACAAATATTATAAGTCGCGCGCTGCGGGTGTTACGTCCGAAGTTGGTCTTACTACCGAGATCTTTCAATAGCCAGCGTGCTTAAGAAACATGACGTCTTCTATAACTTCGCGATACCGGAAGTCACGTGGTACGGGCGACTATACAACATCGATATCGAGTTGAAACCGTGTCTCCCTGGCCATTGGTGGACAAGACTAGTATCTGGAGTAAAGCTTTTTATTGGCCTTTTCTTGTTCAGGGCGAGATGCCGCAAATAACGATGAAAATCGTTTAATAATTGCCCCAAATGCTTTACGTTTCAGCCTGGGTATATATACTTTTCACCTTCATCGGTCATTGTCAAGGATTTAGGAGCTACCACGCCATAGTTTATAAGATTATTTTGGTAATCAATGAATATTTTGAATGAGAGCATTTATCGCCTGCTGTTGACGTATTTGAACACGCAGTCCGTTGGAACGAGTTTAAATTGATAGAATTTACAAATCCAAGTCACGGGACTATGAACCACCGAGACTATAGAACGATGCGACTGAGTCAGATATATTTAAGAATTGTTGCCCCTAAATTGGAAGATATTCTTATTGTGGAGTGTCTGTCTTTTTTTTTTAATATCAGAATCACTTGTATTTGCTTTTTTTACATTTTGTATAAAATTTTCGTGTTATCTCAAATGTTCTAATATTGGTGGGGTGTTATGGTAAAGTAATGTTGGCGACCGTAGTCGAGGGTTACCCGGAGGCTCCTTTTTCAACGGTTACTACACCGAGGCGTAGGGAACGGTGCTACTTCTTTCCTTAGATTGCTCCAAATTACCCATGATACGTACATTATGATGCTGAGTGTTAAGCAAGGAGATACCAAGTACCATTTTTGAGTCTTTGGTATGAGTCGACGTATGATTGAACCCAGGTCTCTCAGGCCATTAACGAATACTCTACCCAATAGACCAATGGGGTGGTTATTTATTGATATGTATACGTATGCTGCTAGTATAAGATAAATAACAAGTAAGTCTGATAGAATAGATTGGTTGGTTGGTTGGTTTTATGGCATATCAACCTTTTTCAGTTATTTAATGCCTAAATATATATATAAATATTATGCAAATAATCAATTTTATTTCAAACAATTCAGTTTAGCATGAGTATACAGTTTAATTATCAAAAAACATTTCTATTTCAAGCTATTTAGTTTAGTCAAACAGTTTTAATTCAAACAATTCACTTTAGTTTAATTATAGCTTTTATCCACACACAGTTAAATGTCAAAACAGTTTTATTTTAAACAATTCAGTTTAGCGTAAGAACAATTTCAATGTCAAGACAGTTATATTTCAAGCAATTCAGTTTAGCATATGAACACAGTTTAAATGTCAAAATAGTTCTATTTCAAGTAATTAGGTTTAGCGTAAGTACGCAATTTAGTTCTATCTGACCCATAGATAGGACCTTATCAGGTACTACTACACCGGACCAGAATGGATCTGGGAACGATGGCAATAAAGGGGTACTCCGCATTCCCCAAAACTCCAGAATTACTGGAACCTCACCATTAGATTGTCTTGTGTCATATCCAGAACACTCGTTGGCAAAGGTCTTAACCCTCTGCAGAAGTGCAGTCAATGTAGTCTACAGCCATAATCGACTGGGCAATGATAGAATAGCTGTCTGTCATAAATATTTGGTGGCTAAGAAGAACAGCCCGTGTTAAATTGACAGAAGAATGTATAATATGTACGGAGAAGCATTTTTTAGTCAAAAGAATTTTAGAAATGAACAAAACGTCTGTTTGCCACAACGAACCTGAGTTATGAAGACATTTAATGGATTGAAAACACCCTGACTCTCCGGTAAAGAAAAAATTCCTGATGCAGCAGTTAGTAAAGAACACCATGCTGACAGTGTTCTGAGACATGAAAGCACCTTTGTAAAAAGTGCAACTCTAAACAGTGCTTCTTATTGCTAATTCCTAAGAAAAACTCCCCATTAATTATTGAATGACTTTCGTATACATAAACAGTAACAAGAATGGATTTAAAAATCTCAATATTTTGATTCTCTAATTAATTTAAAATATGAATCCAGTGATACGAAATATGCTTTATATCTTTCAAAGTACAACTATGACGTTGTTTTTGGCCCAGCCTTTCAGTTGATGTATCATCTCGTCTTTTTCGGGTTAATGCTGCATATGACGACCTTTAAGTTCATTTCATAGTTCTTGTTGTTTTTATCTCCCCTGTCTTGCCTCCTATCGAATTACAACACGTTGTTTGCAGCAGAACATTGTGTTAAAAACAACAAAGAGAGAGATACTCGACAGAAACACGAATGGGATTAATAAAGACCAGTATGCATGTTTGCCAGTATGCAGGGAGGGAAGAGCTAGTGAATAATATCAGCGTTGCCTATATTTGGTATTGAGTGGTGGGTAGGGCAACGAAGGAAATGTTATACTGGAAAAGTTTGCCTTCTGGTAAAAAAAAAAGTTTCTAGATTAAATAGTTAAAAAAATAAAAAAATAAAAAATAAATTTAGAAATGGCAAAAAAAGAACAGTAATAAACATGAAAAATTATTCTAAAAATCAAAGTGTCAAAAAATACATCGATGAATATTTTTGAAGAAAGTGACGTCGGGTGGAATGCTATTCTTTTGTGTCTTATTACCAGAATGTCAGTGTGTTCGATAAATTGGCATCGAAAAAGAGCTTCAGATAACACCGACAGAAATGTGAAGCGGCCCGGCATGTTCAAAAAGTCAACCCAACCGGTGAATTCAAATACATCTGCGTCGTCACAATGTTGAATATAGATGTATAAAGTTTTCTTTATTCTTAATATTAAGTTTTTTGTTCTTTTTTAAACTGGTGCTGTTAACAACTTTTAGATTATTTTTTTTGAATGCAGATAATTTTAAAAAATCTATTGACACATGGATGGTACCCTAACAGATTTATTTGATATATAAATAGGATCCTAACATTTACTACAACCCCAGGTCAATTAAACACAATACAAATGGTTTGAATAGTCTTCCTTTTGGATCGGTTGTCATAGCAACATAACAAAGTCCAGTTCACCCAACTATTTTCCCTTAGCTGGAAAGAGAATATTTCGATTGATACCGTTACCAAGTGTATTCATATTTACTAACCCCTCTGCTCGGGCAGGATATGACACAAGGTCAGTTTTTTAAGCGGAGTTTAACAGGTTTGAATTCAGAGTTTTCCTTCTCCTCAACTAGTTACGTCACTAGGCTGAAGAACCTAGTCTGCCCTACTATTTACCCATAGTTGGAGGGAGAATAATTGGATTCATACCTTTTCCAAGGGTATTAGTGCTATGTGAAATGCAATCAGTCTCGTCTAGGATTTGAACTCGTACCACCGTGTCCATTTCCTATGACTATAACCATTGCACCACGGGCACCTCCAAGTGTATTAGCACTATGGGAAATGCGAACAGTATCTTTCAGGATTTGAACTATATACTTTGGGTCCATTTCCTACAGCGATAACTGTTACACAGTGAGCGTTTCCTAAAACATGCTTTTGTTGTTATAATTTAGCTGAGGAAGAATATCATTGATAAGAGTCGCCATATCCTTCCGCCTGACGAGCGTTTCTTCTGAAGGTCAATTAGTTACTAAGATTTGCAATCTCTCTCAGTCCGACATGACCGTGTTTATTTATACTTTCGCTTTTGTTAGCTGAGAAAATAAAGAAGACGAGAATCGATAAACATAAGGAATAAAATTACAAACGCAGAAAAATCGATTGCACGTCAGGAAGGATTGATGCAAATCACAGCTGATCAATTTTGATTATAATCGATACAGAACATCGATTATTTACACACATCCACAAAACATTCAGCTGGGTAAATTTGATGCAATGCGATAGTCTCAACGATTTAATTATATATACTTAATTGATATAGACAGACAGACAGGCAGATGCACACACACACATATATATATATATATATATATATATATATATATATATATATGTAATAGAAAAAAAACAAATAAGAAGAAGGGTTGCATAAAAAGTTTGCTTGATGCAGCTATGGCAGAGCAGGAATATAACGTAAAATGTTTGATGTGTCTAACAAAATCGTCTGAAGGTAATGTGAGAAAAGTAGCTAATCAATTAATAGACGCTTGATTAACAATTATTCTCCAATTATTGTGTAAACAACGTGAAACTTGAAGAGACAGACTTCTAGTGTCTGTAATACACATATGTATATATATACTCCCTTTAAGAAAAACAAAAACCGGTAACATTAGGATTATACATTTATTTCCATCCTGTAATGGGTATTGATATGAATCAATAACACCAAAAATAACAATTATTGCTCTATGATGTCAGTTACATTGAGCTCTTTAACAGGAAAATTTAAATGTTCATAGTTGAATGATTTTATAGTCCTGACAGAATTATTCCCGACTCCGGTTTAACTGTACTGAATAATATATATATATATATATATATATATATACAAGTTTGGTTAAATAACACAAAATTTACCTTTCTTATGATTATATTATTTTTTCTCAGGTTTTCTTGCGAGACGGGTCCAGTTGACATAGGAGTTGCTCTCTGTTTTGATTCCAAGCTCTTTCGATCATATCGATTGATCATCTTCGAAGAGATTATTTTTTGGTGGGTATTCTTTGTTTTTGTTTAGTTTGGGGGCGAAATTAATTGTATTATTACTGTATCGTAGTTATATGCTGTTTTACAATTCTTACGTTGGTCATACTACAACCACCCACTCCCACTGCTTTACATACCATCTTTCTGATACTAATGCCATAAAATAGCATGTAACTAGAAATAGCACTAATAAATTAATTTTATCCAAAATACGAGAAATCCTCACCGATAACACCAAAATCATTTATAAAATAAAAGTAAAAAAGCCGACAAATCCTCAGAGCAATCAGTATTAGAAATAAACAACCAAACATGAATAAAATAGCATTTAACACCAGAACTAAATTACAAAACATCTTCAACAACTGACACATTAACCAAAGTCTCCCACCAGCCCACCAATAATAATCCCTTCTAACAAAATAAATTCTGTATCTAAACTAAAACAACAACAACAACAACAAAAGACAAACAAATAAAACCCACCAAAAAATAACCTCCCTGAACACGATCAATGGATATGATCGAAAGTGCTCGGTAGTAGAACCAAGGGCAACTCCTCTATTGGTTGGACCCTGGTGCAAAGAAACTGGCATGGAAGCTAGAGAGAGAAAAAAAAAAACAACAAAAGATCCTAAAAAAGGAAAAGTCTGGAGTCTTCAACCAAATTTGTCTAAACCATAATTTTCTGCCAAAATATTCACCATTCAAAGCCACACACCCCACAGACACACACAGACACACACACACACACACATATATATATATATACGTATGTTGTAAGTTTGGAATTGAATTCAATGAAAAAACGGAAAAGATAGTTTCATTCTCACACGCATGCGCACACATATACATGCTTGTGCAAGTCGCGTTTAGCGTAATGGTTATCGGCAATGGAAATGAAATCGGTCTCTCGAGTTCAAGTCCTGGACGAGGTTGTCTGCGTTTCTCTTCGCGGTAATGTCATTAGGAAAGCAATGAATCCATATCTTCTCCCCACTCTCTCTTTTTTTCTTTCTCTGTCTCCAGCTGTGGGGAAACAGTAAGGTAGATTAGGTTCTTTAGACCTGTTATGGTAACCAGTCAAGGAGAAGGAAAACTAAAATTCAAACCGGCGGCAAGCCACTTAAAAATTGTTCTTGCGCCGTATCATGCTCTTGGCAGAGGGGTTAGGTAAGAACACACATGCCTCTGTGTGTATGTGTGTGTGTGTGTGTGTGTGTGTGCTTCTGTATGTGCGTATGTGTCTCTTTGTGTGTGCGTGTGTGCCCCTGTGTGAGTGTATGAGTGTGTTTTCCTTTGTATCTATTTACTTCTTTTTAAAAAAAATAATGTATATAGTTTGAAACAATATCAAAAGATTTGAGCAAAGGAAGACAATACAGAAAAGTAAATTGACGTGTTTCACTATCAGAATAGCTACTTCAGAAATGGAATATTATCGGATAAAAATTAAATCTACATATAAGAAGAACGAGAGATGCTTGTTTTCTTGAATATCTATACAGAGTCACATATATATATATATATATATATATATATATATATATATATATATACATATACTAAAGTCACATATATGCATATATGATATGTATAAAGTCACTTAACCGTCACAGAACATGTAAAGGCAAATATTTAAAAAGAGGCATAGTTATCTCCCCCTTATCTAGCGTTGATTTCATGTTTTCGAAATAAAATCTCATTTCTGAAGAAGCCATCCATTTAGCGACACATTTAAAATTAATTTTCTATATTGTCTCCTTTTTCTCATTAATTACTTATTGCGATGTTACGGGGTGTCCGAAAATGTTAGCGGGGGGAAAGACGTGATGAAGAGATGAGGGCGAGTTCATCTCAGGTAAAAGAAAAGGTCAGACAAGTGGTCAAAGAAAAATATCACTCACTTTATTGTCAATGTTACGACTTCCTTGTTTCAGAAACAGGAAGACGTAAAGAAGTATTTTCAAGTCAATCAAAGAAAGATCTATTTATTTACAAATCGTAGCCCACCCAGAATAATGGGGAGCTAACTTCGAATTTGGGTGGTTACCTATCATTCTGATAGTAACTAACAGCCCTTTTTTAAAATTCCAACTCTCGTGTGTAACCGTTTCTCGTACATATCACGAGAGTTCTTGGAATTAGCCTTTTTTGTCGGTTACCTAGCCGGGCAGCAGGGTAGCTAGGGGCGGGAAACAGCCACTACATTACAATATATACATTTATGAAAAATAAAATTGCAACTCCTTGAATATCTGTTTCAATTTACCCAAAAATTAAACATACAGTTAATATAATCAAATACACGAGCAGGATCCAAATAAAAGGTCTAACGGATAATATACTGGAGTGCAACATCGTAGAAAGCGAGTTCGATATCCAGTCGCGTTAGTACGATCATTTTCAGTCTAATACCCTCAGGAAAGGCATGAACCCTCCTATCCTTCAAGCTATGAGCTAAATAGTACCCTTTACTGTTCTTCTACAAGGATGGCTTCAGCCTTAAATAGGCCATGAATGTTGATATCCCATTAAACAAAGAAACCAAACCAAATAAAAATTGTATCAACTGTTCTTATAGAGTAGTCAGGTTAAAATGTTCGAGCAATATCCAACAATTAATTTAGCGCCAAGGACAGGGAAGGATATCATCATCATCATGTCGCGCCGTCTGCGCGGATATCCCTGACCGTCTCTCGCCATTTCTCCCTATCACTCATCGCCTCCGGCAGGTCTTCAGGATTACAACCCGTGTCCTCACATAGCTGCTGTATGTAAGTTCGTGCTGGTCGTCCCACACTTGCACATCCATGAGTGGGGGTCCACAGGAGTACATCGCTTATGAGCTCGTCCTTGCTTCTCCAGCAGTGTCCCGCGTGTCTGGTTCGTCGAACTTGTATAGTTTTTGTGATGGGGGGCAAGTGTCCGTATAGTTGGAGTCTCGTGGGGTGTTGTCGCCAGGACTTGTTTAATACTGCTCTCAACATTCTTGTGTAATTTCCGTCCAGCCTCCTCTCCAGCCGCTTCGTAAGCGTCCATGTGGTGCATCCATATAGCAGTATCGACACAACCGCTGCCTGGAAGAAACTGCGTTTCATTTTATCTGTTAGGTCCGACTTCCATATGATCGAGAGCCTATCGATAGCTGTCCATGCCTTCGTCAGTCGTGTGTCGATGTCCTTCTCGGTTGATGAGACGCTGCTTCCTAGGTAGGTGAATTTGTCGACTAGTTTCAGAGAGGCTCCGTCTAGTGTGGCAATGTTGCCTGTTTGGTTGTAACACATATATTCGGTTTTGTTTGCATTGACATGTAGGCCAATGCCAGCTGCAGCTCGTTCCAGACTATGTAGTAGTGTCTCTGCTTGATTAGGCGTATTCGCTAGTAACGCCAAGTCATCAGCGTAGTCGGCGTCCGTGATTGTTTTTGCGGGGTACCTTTTGCTTCTTCTCTTAGTCAGCTCAAAGCCATTTTCTCTGATTTTGTCGATCGAAGTCCTAAGCACATAGTCTAGACAGATGATAAAGAGGTACGGGGCTAGTGTGTCTCCTTGTAGTACTCCTGCAACAATGTCGAAGTATTCCGTGTCTCCATCTGGTGAACGTACTTTTACTTTGGTGTTTCTGTAGAGAATCATTATCGCTGCTACGGTTTCTTTTGGTAGGCCGTAAGCTAGTAGGATTTGCTCCATCTTCCCTCTGTGTATGGAATCGAAGGCCTTGGTAAAGTCGACAAATAGTAATGTCGCCTGTAAGTTTTTTGCCCGAACGCCTTCCAGGATTCTACGGATGGTCAGTATTTGTGAGGTTGTGGATCTATTTCTCCGGAAGCCATTTTGGTTTTTCCTAAGGATGTTTTCCATTTTGGGTTCTATGCGGTTTCGTAGTAGGGCATTGTAGATTTTGGCTGCTATGGATGTAAGTGTTATCCCTCGGTAGTTCTTGGCTAGTCCGAGGTCGCCTTTTTTAGGGAATGGAAGGATGCATCCCTTCGTCCATCGTTCTATCCTATTTTGACTATAGACTGCGTTGCATTGCCGGAGCAGTATATCGTCGAATTGTCTCGTCTTCCACACTTCTGGGGGGATCTCGTCTAGCCCCGCCGCTTTCCTATTTTTAATTCTTCTGAGAACCATGTCGAGTTCTTCTTTGGTGAAAGGACCTAGTTTTACGTCTAATTGCTTACTAATAATTCTGGTGATCGGTTCATCCGTTATTTCCGGTGGGTTTCCTAGTAGATTTTTGAAATGCTGTTCCCACAGTTTTATTCTTTCTTGTTGGCTTGCAGCTTTCAATTTTGCTTTGGCTGTGCTCTTTCTTCCACTTACTTCGTTTATTGTTTGCCAGGCTATCCTGGATTGCCTATCTTCCACCGAGTCTCTAATCTTATCTATCTGATTTTGTACGTATTCTGCCTGTTCTTTTAGGTATATTCCTGTTAATTGATGTTGCGCCTTTTCTAGTTCTCGTGCATTTGTATTTGTTGGGTTCTGTTGATAGTTTTTGGAGGCAGTCTTCACAAGTGCACGTTTTTCTCTAGCCGCTAGCGTTTCCCAAGGGACTCTATATTTAGTTCTAGGTTTTGTTGGAATACACTTTTCTGCCGCCTCCAGGTGCGCTTCTACAAAATTTTCATATTCGTCATTTGGGGTGCCTATTTCTACCTTCTCTTGTAGTGCTTCGAATCTGTTTCTTAATTCTAATGCATATTTGTCTCTAATATCTCTGTTGTTGAGTAGGGCCCAGTCATAGTGCTTGGTCGTGGCTTTACGTGTGGCGTTTTTTCTTAGGCTTAGTCGTACTTTGGCCGTAACTATTCGATGATCGGAGGACACACCCTCGAAGGAGGAGTATGCCTCGCAATTCATCGCACTGTTTCTCCATTTCCTGTTTATAAGGACGTAGTCTATCTGTGCTTTACTCTTATTTGCGTATGTGTAGGTCCATAATTTCCCCTCCCTTTTTTGAAAGTTTGTATTGAGGCAGGTTAATCTATTTTCTATCATGAAATCTATTAAATGCTGTCCATTCCTGTTAGACGTGTAGTGTAGGCTGTATTTGTTGTGTCTGTTTTTCCCGATTTGTGCATTCATATCTCCGCCAATGACTAGCAGGTTGTGTTTCGGAATGCTACGTACTAGGGAGGATAGATCTTCGTAGAAGGTGGCTATTTCGTTTTCTTCGCTAACATTGGTAGGGCTGTAGCAGGAGATAATTGTTGCTTTGGGGTTGCCATTAAACGTTGCGGCCATCATCCTAGGTTGTATTCTCTCAATGCTGTTCAGTGTTTTTAACGCTCTCGGTCCTAGAAGTATTCCCACCCCTCCTACCGATGCATTGACAGAGTTTTTCCATGCCGACACAGTCACCAGCATCCATCCATTTCCAGTTTCGTGATACTTGATATCTTCGGTGTGCGTGTATCGGTGCTCTTGTATGCAAATTATATCTATCTTATGTTCTACGGCTGATGCAGTTAGCTCTGCTAGTTGACCTATTCTATTTAGGGTTCTCACGTTAAATGTCGCTATCTGTATTGTTTGTTTGCATTTTAGTAGTTTATGTTTGTGTTTGAGCTCTGTAGCTGATTTTTCGAACACCGAGGCCAGGGCTCCAACCTCAGCAGGACGCGCCCCTTTTTTACCCGCGCGAAGAGCGATGCGGTTTATGGATCTGGTTTGAGTACTAGTCATGGTTATCTTTCGATGGCTGTTTTTGTTCTCATCTATAGAAGCCACTCTTATAGATGAGCAGCAGTAGTTCCCCGATCGAACTGGCAATCTTGAGCGTTAAGCCGCAAGACTCACACGTACAGCATGCTGCTTCCCATGTGTACGCGGTAGTAATAAAATTAAAAAAAAAAAAAAAAAAAAAAAAAAAAAAAAAATTTTTATCTTAAGTTTTAACTTAGTTAAAGTCCAGGACTGCTGGATGTTAAAATTCAAAGAAATTTTGTGGTATATTTCATGGTTATCTAGTGGTGGACAGAGAGAGAGAGACACACACAGAGAGAGAGAAAGAAAGAGAGAGGAGGAGTCAACTCTTTTATGGCTTTCGTCTTTAGCACGTGTTAGACTACATTTGAGGTGTTTTGGATTTTTTTTTTTCTTTTTCCTTTCTTTTCAGGGGGGGGCAATTTTGGGGGTTTTCGTTAGCAAATTTAGAAGTTCGCCTTCCAAAAGTAAAGTTTTCCTGAAAATTAAATCGCATAAGTCTTCATTCTTCATTTAAACAACGCAATAATACAGCTGAGATTTAAGACATTACTATTTTAAATCAAATGTGCATTTTTAAATGAATAGTTTAGTAGAATAAATTTACTGACCTCTGTGAAAAAACTTCTGGAAACGGAATCACTTCCAAACGTATGCATACTATTTCAACAAATGAAGGATTAAATTATTACTAATTTTAGTATTTATATTAAAGGTTCCACTCCTATATCATGGTCAACTGGTGGTGGACAGAGAGAGAGAGAGAGAGAGAGAGACACACAGAGAGAGAGAGAAAGAAAGAGAGAGGAGGAGTCAACTCTTTTATGGCTTTCGTCTTTAGCACGTGTTAGACTACATTTGAGGTGTTTTGGATTTTTTTTTTTTTCTTTTTCCTTTCTTTTCAGGGGGGGGCAATTTTGGGGGTTTTCGTTAGCAAATTTAGAAGTTCGCCTTCCAAAAGTAAAGTTTTCCTGAAAATTAAATCGCATAAGTCTTCATTCTTCATTTAAACAACACAATAATACAGCTGAGATTTAAGACATTACTATTTTAAATCAAATGTGCATTTTTAAATGAATAGTTTAGTAGAATAAATTTACTGACCTCTGTGAAAAAACTTCTGGAAACGGAATCACTTCCAAACGTATGCATACTATTTCAACAAATGAAGGATTAAATTATTACTAATTTTAGTATTTATATTAAAGGTTCCACTCCTATATCATGGTCAACTGGTGGTGGACAGAGAGAGAGAGAGAGAGAGAGAGACACACAGAGAGAGAGAGAAAGAAAGAGAGAGGAGGAGTCAACTCTTTTATGGCTTTCGTCTTTAGCACGTGTTAGACTACATTTGAGGTGTTTTGGATTTTTTTTTTTTTCTTTTTCCTTTCTTTTCAGGGGGGGGGGCAATTTTGGGGGTTTTCGTTAGCAAATTTAGAAGTTCGCCTTCCAAAAGTAAAGTTTTCCTGAAAATTAAATCGCATAAGTCTTCATTCTTCATTTAAACAACACAATAATACAGCTGAGATTTAAGACATTACTATTTTAAATCAAATGTGCATTTTTAAATGAATAGTTTAGTAGAATAAATTTACTGACCTCTGTGAAAAAACTTCTGGAAACGGAATCACTTCCAAACGTATGCATACTATTTCAATGTGGTAATATCAATGTTTGTTTCCTGTTGACATACCTACGTATAATTTTCTCATATTTAACCTTCAACTAAAAGTATGGCTTAGTTAATCATGAGAAATAAATTCATTTAAAATAACATCTACTTGACCCATTGGCACGTCTTGGAATATACTGACTGAATCCCACTCTCTGAAAAGCAAGGTGCTCGGTAAGACACTAAACGCCATCTGCTAGTGAGGCTCCCGTATCGGAGATCTTGGGAGTTTGCTGTATTCCTTTAATGCTATAAATCTCAGGTCCACTCTGACCTGGGGTATTTGTACCTGTTTGGATCTTATCGATGAGTCAAATGTAACTGTTCAATAATCTACAAAGGATTATTGTTATTAGTTTTATGAAACCATTGAACTTTGTGAAAATTATTTGTATGAGATAGGAATCCTTGATATCCAATAACCATGCTCAAAAAAAAAAAAAAAATCTGAGAAACAACTACACAAAAAAATGTTAATATGAATTTACAATGAACGTGATTCCCTAACCTCTATGCATTAAATAATATTCGTTGGGTTGACATATCATTAAAATCAGTCTATCAATCGATCGTAAATTATAACAGCATTAACATGTCTATATGAAAAAATCTCATCGTGACTCAAAGCAGGAGTGTATATAAAATCGATACCATGTTTGGGTAATAGTTATTCATTGGTAATTATGCAAAGAGTTAAAGTTCGATTATGTAAAGGGTATGCACGCATAGAAAGTAAGTTACTACTACTACAACTACTACTACTACAACTACTACTCATATACCCTCATTTAAATTGTGTGTAAACAAATGACTTATGTTAAATTGAATTGTTAAAATAGAATTATTTGATCATTTAACTATCAATAAACAAATGACTGATGCTTATCACCGATATATAACAATGTTTGAAACCATTTAACTGTGTGAAAACAAATGGTTAAGACAATATAGAAATGTTTGAAACTGTTTATGTGTAAATAAATGATATCAGGCTCGTTTAAAAATGTTATCAACAAAATGTTTTTACAAATCATGCTAGATATATATGTATAAAGAGGGTTTAGCATTAGATAATCTACACCGGTTGTCATGCCATAAAACCAACCAACCAACCAACCGCTTATAATAAAAATAATGACGATGATGACGATGATACCTAGACTTTGAGAGCAGAAGTTATAGAAGATGAAGGCGACCGTGATACTAATCATATGTGGATCACTTGAAAAAGTGCCAAAGATGCTGGAAAAGAGAATAGATGAATTGGAGATCCGAGGAAGACCCGAGACTATCCAAACTACAGAACTGCTAAGATCAGCATGAACACATAGAAGAGACTAAGACATCGAATAGGACTTGCAGTGAAAACCACAATTTTCTACTTATGTGAAAATATATCATAAATAATATACTACTACTACTACTACTAATTATAATAATAATTAGGAAAGCGAAAAGGGAGGTAAGTACCTAAACCTAGCAGGTGAACTGAAGAACTATGGAACATGAAAGTGACGGTGATACGAGTCGTAATTGGTGCTCTCGGTACAGTCACCAAAGGATTGGTACAGGGACTGGGGGACTTAAAAAAAAAAAAGAGGACGAGTGGAGACCAACCAGAATACAAAGAATAGTCCAGGAGACTTGAGGAGGCTTGCTGTCACTCAAACTCCAGTGGAAAATCATCGGCTAATGCTCGAGTGAAAAACTCTCAAATGAATAATAATAATAATAATAATAATAACAAACAGAAAAAAGAGAATTTGCAAAATTGTCGATTTTGCTGTCCCGGCGGACCACAGAATAAATCTGAAGGAATGTGAAAAGAAGGATAAGTACCTCAACCTTGCTAGAGAATTGAAAAAGCTGTGGAACATGAAAGTAACGATTGTGCCAGTTGTGATTTGTGCTTTAGGCACAATAACTAAAGGATTATTAAAAGGCCTTGAGGACTTGGAAGTTGGCGGGCAGGTAGAGATTATCCCAATGACAGCATTACTGAGAACGGCCAGAATACTGAGAAGAGTCCTGGAGACTTGAGGAGATTTGCTGTCACTCAAACTCCAGTGAAAAACCATCAGTTAACACTGATATAAAAAACTCTAAAGGAGTAAACAATAATAAACAGCATAAAGGCTGACCTTGAAAATGAAACGCATGAAATTTCCCGGGACATTGAATTACAAACGAATCAGCCAACCCAAAATACCATTCCTAGTTTTAATTTAGATAAAAAAGAACTGGTCATCTAGTTATATTTTCTGTGTAAGAAGACCACAAAGTGAAAGGTTATAAGCTGGAAAAAACTCCTGGACCAAACAGAGTGCTGATAAAGCTGTGAAACATGAATAGAAAAGTGATACCAATCGTAGTTAGGGCCTTTGGAAAGGTCCTCAAGAACCTGAAAAGATTTGATGAACTGGAGATCAGAAGAATGCTGGAAACCATCCAAATCAGTACATTATTAAAATCGATTAGCATACTTAAAAGAGTCCGGAATACCAGAGGAGACTTTCTTAGACTCCAGTGAAAAACCATCAGCTGGAGCCAGTGTGAAAAAAAACAAAAAACAAACTCGCAAGAAGTCAAATAATGATCTAAAATAGATCTGCTGGAAAATTATATCTTTAGAATAATTATCGAAGATAAATTATATTAGTGGACAAATTTAGATGAATTATAACTACAGATTAATTGCTGTAGAAACATCCGCAGTGAATCAGTTTTCTTGTCATGAAGGAAAATAAGCAGATGTTTTAATTCCTGTTCCAGTGAATCATTCAGCTAAAATGAAACAGACTGAAAGGCTAGAGAAATATTAAAGACCTTACTAGAGAAGTGATGAAATTGTGGAGTACGAAGATAGTAGTTCTTGTCTAAATTTGCTTTGTTAAAATGATTTAATCATTGTCTGTGGTTCTAACTTAATTTAATCGACTTATATATATATATATATATATATATATATATATATTGCACCACACACACACACACACGCGCACACACACATATATATATATATATATATATAGCACCACACACACAAACACACACACAGATATATATATATATATATGTATTGCACCACGTTTTCGGACATATATATATATATATATATATATATTGCTCAACGTTTCGGACATGTACTCTCCCGTCTTCGTCAGGTTTCTTTTGTGGTCGGTTATAGTATTGACTCTTGTTCTGAAAGAACATGCTCATCCCTTCTCTCCTGCACATCATGTCCTGTGCTTGTATCTGTTCTTGGAACGCATGCAAAGTTCAAGAAAAGGTTACGAGTTCAGTGTGCAGAAGTCGAGGGGAGACAACCCCGAGGGGACACGGACAGGATGTGGACATAACGAGCACAGGAGTGGACGGGCTAACTTTTTCGCAGAACAAAAAATGTAATGAAATTCCAGAAAAGAAAATACATCCAAGTAAAGCCTGAGGATTCATAGTATTAGGAGAGAGGGCAGTTGTACCCATCATGATAAAAGAGCTTTGAGAAGCCATGAATTGGCTTGAAAAGGAATTAGGACAGTTGCAAAGTAGAGATAATATAGCCATTGAGATTATTAAGATCAGCTGGGTGTAGTGAGTAAATGAAGTGGCTAACTATTTCTTCGAATTAAAAAAAAAGTGTTTTAATGTTACAGCTGATAAAATGGTAATACTAACATTAACCAACAAACACACTTTTTGTTTAGAGAGTTGTTATTCATTAGTATGTCGTGGCTAATTTTGAAAATTCCGTCTGCTTTTCAGTAACACATTAAGTTTTCACATATAATGACGACGTACTTTTCTCGACCGTATATAAGACACTACTAAGACATATATGTGACTATACATACAGATTAAAGGAGCGTTTATTCACATACATAGTTTTGTATTGCATAATTTTCTATTTCTTTATAACATTGATATCTTTGAATATTTCAGTGTTAATTATCTATATATATATATGTGTGTGTGTGTGTGTGTGTGTGTGTGTACGTGTGTGGTGTATACATTTTTATCTGTTAAATATTCATAAAACACAATTTTTTCGAAGCAGCAGTCGTGTCGATACTGCAATATGAATGCACTACATGACCGTTAACGAAACGTATGGAAAAAAAAAGCTTGCCGGCAATTACACAAGAATACTGCAAGCAATATTGAACAAGTCCTGGAGGCAGCACCCAAAAAAGCAGCAGCTGTACAACCACCTACAACCCATCACGAAAACTATCTAAGTCAGACGAACCAGACATGCGGGACACTGCTGGAGAAGTGAGGATGAGCTCATAAGCGACATACACCCGTGGAACCCTTCACATGGATGAACAAAGGCAGGACGACCAGCTAGAACCGATATACAACAGCTCTGTGCCGATACAGGATGTAGCCTGGAGGACCTACAGGGAGCGATGGACGATAGAGACAGGTGGCGAGAGAGAGTCAGGAAGATCCTTGCTGCTTGCACGACATGATGAAATATTCGTATTTTGGATTGCTGGTTTTCTGGTTTTATGGCATATCAATCCTTGTTGGGTTATTTAATACCAAAGTTCGTTCTTTTTTCATCTAATTTCAAGTAGTTTGAGAAAGGCACAAAAGCACATTTACAGCGAGATTTGCTACGAATTACTGGCGAAAAAAATCCTTGTCCACTGAGTGATAAAGTCCATGTTGTTTCTTCTGCAATTCTCTCTATACCTCCTCGCACAATTTTTTTTTTTTTTCACTTCTTGTCAACGGAAAAAAACTGAAGCCATCCCGATGATAGCATTGCTAAAATTAGCAAGACTACCGAAGAATTTTCTGTCATTTGAGCCGCATCTTAAACCGCAAGATACAACTAGTGTGAAAGCTCAACGAGAAGAAAATATTAAAGGCTTTTCTCTTTTTAGCGTTAATAGACGGGAGAAGATGGCCGAGAATAACAAGTAGAAGACGATGGCGTAGGATGATTAAGCTGGTAATCTCATCGTCGGTTGAGTTTACAATCCGAATTGGCTGACAAGTTGACACAAGATGAAGGAAATAATAACAGAGTGACAAGTTTGGATTCGCCGTCGGCCCAACTCGCAAAATTGAAGCTCAAGCAAACAGACTTTTCCAGTTTTTGGTTGTGTGTTTTGGCTTTCTATAAATACAAGCTGGGCAAACGACAGCGGAATAGAAGGAATCCATCGACCGATGGGTTAAAGGTGAAGAAGAAGAAGAAGAAGAAGAAGAAGAAGAAGGTAGAGTTGAAGAAGAAGAAGAAGAAGAAGAAGAAGAAGAAGAAGAAGAAGAAGAAGAAGAAGAAGAAGAAGGTAGAGTTGGAGAAGAAATCAGATTTGGTATAAAACGGCCTGAAGATTGTGATGTTTACACAACTTGAAACTTTTAGTTAGAGTATTTCATATTATTTGCAGACATTCTATATATTTTAAAAACATTCTAGATTTTTAAAAGATAGATAGATAGATAGATATTAAACACAGTCTGACAAGTACGAAGAAAGATCAAAGATATTAACATTCTGATTGTTGGGAAAAATTTACTAACCAGAAATATAGATTAAGATTCAGCATTTTGTGTGGAGTAATTGCAAAATATCCAATCAGATCATTAGGTACTTCTTTCATATATATATATATATATATATATATATATATATATATATATATGCAAGATTTTCCCGATTAATATAGTTTCGATTAACGCATTTTGGATTAAGCGTTAATTTTTTTCCCCTAAATCAATTTATATTTGATAAATTCATTTTATGCGGTTATTAAAAGTTAAATTCAAAATGGATTAATTTTTACTGAATTGACTTTTTTTTTTTCAAAGTACGTTAGTTGCGGATCAGAAATGCTGCATTATACGCATCCGGTTTCTTATTATTAGAATGCGTTCCCACAGTGCATTGCGTCATCTAGATACCCGTTACTTCGTTTCGTTCTTAATGACGTTTTATCTTATTTTATTCGTTTATTTTCTCCATCGCTGTCGGTAAAATCTCTTTTATGATGAGATAAACGAAATTATTAAGTGAAACATCATTGTGAAGAAAGGTGTCGAAGAGTGATTAGCTGAAGGGAGGAGGAGGAAGTAGATGTAATTAAAAGTCACGAACGTATTGAGAGGAACGCCAAAATTGCTCGTGATTTTCGCATGGATGAATCGACAATGCAAAAAATTTTTATTTCGATCAAATGCTGTTAAGGAAGAGGCAAACGCATCTTTGAGTTTCGAAACTGTACGAACTAGCAAGGAACTGAACTTGTATAATGATAGAAATAGTAAGTCTGCTATCGATTTGGATCAAATACTTCAGCCACAGAATTAATCCCGATTCGTTCTAACTGGGTGAGGGAAAAGTTTTGCGACATTTTTTTCTATGTGGTAGTTTGCGGCGGATATATCACGTGACTGAGGCAGTTCAAGCATTGGAAGGTAGCCACTGTAGTTATTAGAATCATGATGGTGCGCTGACACGTTGTGCATTGCTTTACTCCATAAATGATCTGAAGGCCCAACAGATGAACGAGCGATGAAGTTTAATTCGGGAACTTACACTTTACGTACGAACAGGACTATGACACCGCGGAGACAACAACCAAAAACATTTGTTGTTTGAAAGGTGAAGGCGCAGTTGGTTACAGTACAGTAACCAGATGGCTTTAAAAAATTCGCTTGGGTTGCAAGAAGCTCGACAATCAAAGTCGGAAAGGCCTTAAACCGTGGATATCGCTTCTCTAACAATTCGATGCCTTTTTTGTATAACGATTTTTCTTTGACCTCTAAATACACCTCAGTTTCCGATATCACTTCTTCATTGGTGCCAAATCTCTTCTTTTAGAGCATTCTTTTGAAATCTGCAAACAGCCAGTAGACGCTGGGGACCATATCTGGAGAATAGAGTGGGTGCGGAAACAATTAGAAGTGCAATTCATGTAGTTTTGCTATCGTTGTGACACGATGCCTTGTCTTGGTGAAAGAGAATTTCTTCTTCATTATTGGCGTTTTTTTCTTTTTTTGCAATATCTTTTTTCAAACCATAATGCTATGGATGGTTCTTCCTTTCTCATGGTAATCGATGAACAAGATACCTTTCACATCCCAAAATACGGAGGCCAAAACCTTGCCTGCGTCTTAGGTCGCTTTGGGCGGCTTTCTTCTGCTGCTGTCCACTCAGATGACTGCCGATTTGACTCCGGAGTGAAGTGGTGGATCCATGTTTCATCCATTGTCACATATTTACGCAAACTCTCCTTTTTGTTGAGCTGAAACAGTTGCAAACAACGCTCTGAATCGTCGATGTGTTGTTTTTGATAAACTGTGAGCAAACGTGGCACCTAATTTAGAACACAGCTTTTTCATTGACAAATGTTCATACAAAATGGTGAATAGATTGCCTCCTAAAATCTTCAACACCTAAGCTATTTCCAATTTATTATCGGCTAAAACAATTTTGTGGAGCTTTTTGGTGTTTTCTGGGACAACTGTCGAATTTGGGCGACCTGAGCGTTCCACGTCATTTCTGTCTCTACGACTGCGTTTAAAGTCAGCATATCACCTTTTAGCCATTATTTCCGATGGAGCAGAGTCTGAATAACACTTATCAAGCCATTGCTTTGCTTGAACAGTATTTTCCTTATCAGAAAGCAATGCTTTATCAACACAAGAAATTTTCCCTCGTTTTGAAAATTTGCAACAGTAGCTTCACTTAAATAACTGTAATTTGTAAACTAATAATCCGACCGGACTCAAATTTTGACACGTGCCATTTGAAGGTTATCACTTTATGAAAATCATATGTTTTTTTTTTTATTCGTGGCACCATCTATAAGTCAGATCCGGGACTTATAGAGTCATTTGTTATTTGAAGAGATTCAGTTTCGCTTTTAATGTTTCCTTTTCGTAGCCATCTCCTGGAGTTCTTGTTTAAGATCTAACCAATTTGTCGATTGATCATTATTATTATAATTATTTTATTCCTTTGAGAGTTTTTCACACCAGATTTAGCTGATGGCTTTTCACTGGAGTTTGGGTGAGAGCAAGCTTCCTCAAGTCTCCAGGACTCATCTCAGTATTCTGGCTGATCTTAATAATGCTGTATTCCTCTTATTTCCAAATCTTCCCGTCTCTTTAGCCCACCAATTACAATTGGTATCAGCCTCACCTTTAAGCTCCATAGTTGTTTTTGTTCTCTAGCAAGGTCTAGGTATTTATCCTTCTTTTTGCTTTATTTTATTTTATTTTGTGATCTGCCGAGACTGCAAAGTCCACTATTCGGTTGGTTCTCTTTTTTTGTTGACTATCACTAAATCTGGTCGCTTAACTAACCGAGATTAGGTGATGTGTTAGTATCGCAAAATCCCAGAAAAGTTTCTGCGTCTCATTCTCCAGGACGGATTCTGGGTTGCGAGTATTCCACTTTTTCGTAAGATCACATTCAGATTTCTTGCATAATTCCCAGTGCATCACCTTCTTAACCCATTCATGTCTAGTCTTAAACACTTTTTGCGCTAATTTGCAACATTTACTTATTATTTGATTGATCGTTTCTTCTCCATCACCACATATCCTACATTTGCTATTTTGTTGCGTCTTATCTATTTTTGCTTTATCATAGTTTGTCTTTATGGCGTTGTTTTGTGCTTCTATCAGAAAAGATTTAGTTTCTCTTAACGTTTCCCCATCTTAGCCATCTCCAAGGTCTCTCGTGAGATATTTCGCTTGTTTGTCGCTAGAAATATCCACACAGTACTTTTTCTTCCCATTTTTGTTTACTAGTTATTGTTTTATTATTATTATTATTGTTTACCCATTAGAGTTTTTCACATCAGCGTAAGCTGATGGTCTTTCACTGGAAATTGAGTGACAGCAAGTCTCCTCAAGTCTCCAGTACTCTTCTCAGTATTCTGGCAGTTTTCAAAAATGCTGTTGTTTGGATGGTGTCCACTCGGCCGCCAACTTCCAAATCCTCCAGGCCCTTTAATAATCCTTTAGTTACCGGGCCAAAAGCACCAATCACAATTGGTATTATTGTCACTTTTATATTATTATTATTGTTAGTTATACGTTTTATTTTGTTTAGAGAACTATTTTATGTGCTACTGTTAATATCTATTTTAGTTTTTAAATTGGTTTCATAATTTGTAGTTTTTGAACAAAGGTATCTATTTCTTTGAAAGTATTATATATATACATATATATATTGTGTCTTTTGTATAAGAATATAATATGCGTTGTAATTTTATTCACATGCATACACACATACTCTCTCTCTCTCTCTCTCTCTCTCTCTCTCTCTCTCTCTCTCATAACGTTATTATGCCTGAAATCAATAGATGTTAGTAAGCCAGATAGATGGGTTTGATTTGGATAGATAAGAAGATGGCAGGAGGTAAAAGAAACGTGTTCATTATTTACTCAGCAAACAGGTCATTTCGTATTCATTGGCCAATCGTGCGCGTCCCTGTAATGTACATTGATTATCCAATCGAGCTGCAGTATGTTGATGCACCAGTGAATTGCGCTCTGAACAAACATGGCCACTTCAAACACGGGTCAACTCGTCTAACTGTTGACAGCAAGCATGTTTATCGGGCGGGCGGGTCCGGCCCGAATGAGAAGAATCACAACGTGAAAAATCCTGATGGCTAGCCGTAGAGGCGGCAAGAAAGTTGAAATAAAAGCAACCGAAAGTGAACAGAAAAAGACGGAGACAAGAGCAATAGATTGACTGAGTACTGGGTAGAAGTTATATCTGATCATTTCATAAAAGTCCAATATTAACAAGGAGAGAGATTTTTGGCAATATTTCCCAATATTTTCCCTTTCTTTTTGTCTGTCTTTTTTCTAATTTACCCGTTTTTTATTTAAACCTTTTTTTTTTTCTGGAAAGAATTTCTTTCTTTTTCTCAACATATTTTTTTTCGTTTGATCTGAATCATTTTCTCTTTTATTTATATAATCTTTTTTGGATCCACTGTTTCCCTTCTCTTTCACGTTCTCCTGTGTTTGTTAGTCTCTTTCTTTTCTTTCAATCTTTTTTTTTTTTTCTTTTTCTTATTCTGCCATTTCTTTTCTTTCGTTATCACATTTAAATTTTTTTATTTTCTTTGCTTTTTTCTTATTATTTTCTTTCTTTTTTCCCTCTAAGTTTCTCTTTTCTATCTCTTTTTCATAGCTTTACCTGTTTCTTTCTCTCTTTTTACCCTTCACCCTGTAGGCTTGTCAGAGCATACGCTGACTATATCCCCTGCAGAGGGGTGAGACCCCTCCTTCCAAATGGTGTCTTAAGTATGACAATAATCTACATCTAATAGTGAGGTTCAACTTATAGAATTCAGAAGAGTGCGGAATATTCTTCTATTGCCAGGTCTACTCTGATCCAGTGTTGTACTACCAGTTAGGGTCCCATCTATGAGTTAAATAGATTTGTTTAAAAATCATCACTATTTGATAAGAATACTTGAATGATTATATGATTGTTCATTATTTGTACTGAGAATAGTTACTGGAAGCTGTTATTGTTTGTTAAGAACTATAATTGGTTACTTGAAACCATATAACTGTATGGGATAGATGCCTATGATTAAAAAGAAATAATTACTTGAAACCATAGAATTATTATCATTTGATAGGAATACTTGAAATCATATGACTGTATACAAACAAAGGATTATTATTATATAATTATCTTATAATAAAAATAATAACTTAAAACCATAAAATTATTAATAGGAGAAAGGGATGCTTGAAATCACACAACTGTGAGCAAATTATTTGTATTAGATAGGAATACTTGATACAATAACCGTTCAAAAATTTTCAAGAAACCACACAAAAAAAGTAAATATAACCGCACAATGAATGCATTTTCCAAAGCCGTAAGTATAAAATAACCCCAAACCGGTTGACATTCCGTTAATATCAATTATTCAATATTTTAACTCTTTATTCTTTTCGACCTTGATGTGGTTGTTTTTATCTTCTTTTTCGGACGGAGTTACTTTTATCCTAGCTATTTCTTTTCATTTTTCTTTCTTTTGAACATGTTATATATATCGAGTCGAAATTATTCTCTTATGGGCCAAATTGTCCGATGTTATCCATATTCCTGATCATAATCCAATCTGTCCTCGATTTTGCCAATCTTCTATATGTTGGCCTTAATCGCTTGACAATTTCGTCTTTCGATCGTCATGGACATTATCCAAGAGGTCGTTTCCAGTATTTCGGATACCACTCGACAACTACACGGTTCTGTCTTTAGTCTGTGAACCTTGTGACTTGTCCGATCAAGCGGTTCTTCTGCTTTCCATACTTCACGATCGTGTCATTCACTCCGCTCTGCTCCCTTATTATCTCCCTTTGGATATTCTCACGCAACAATATTACCAGGAAAGAACTTTCCATAAGCCTCCATGTATGTATAGCATCGCAGGCTAAATTGTGCTATTAAAGAGACAGGCTCAATGTGAAGAAATCTATACCTATTGTATATATTTTATTTAATAAAGGACATTTTATTTAATTAGACACATAAATTATACAGCTATTTTATAATTAAGCACGCGAGATTCTAGCGTGAATCCCATCAAGCTTTTTCTGCCAGCGTTTCATTAAATCCAAGCGCTATAACCATACAGTAGTACTGATACGGCTACAACTCGGAAGAATTCTTATTTCATCCGATCGGTCAGATTTTGATATGGTCTTTCTGTTCATTGCAGTCCATAAATCCTGGAAGCAGTACTCGACAAAAAACAACAAAAAAAAACCAACAAAAACATATGTACGGCCACTTACCTCCCATCTCATAAACTATTAAAATAAAGCGAGCAAAACAAAAGGGATGTAACCTAAGCGTAGTAAATAACAATATAATTGAATCTTAATCCTTTCTTCGTTCTATTCAACTGTTATGCATTTGAATCATATTTTCAATTTAGACAACTTCGTGATAGACAGACTACTTTAATATTCAGAGAATTGTTTTATACACATCTAATGAAATATCATTGTATTATTAGTTTGTCTGTCATACATGAAGTGTTACGGGCAGCTAATGCAGTTCTTATGGAAATCAAAATATCAAAAATTCAAATCTATCATTTAGGAATTAGTATTATTTTAACTTCTTTTCAATTAAATTGAATTAAGATTTCTTTTTCTTTAAATTTCTTTTAGTTTCTCTCTCATCTTTTTTTTTTTTGTCTTTTCTTATTTCCATCCAATAGTCATTCTCTCTTTTTCTTTCTATTATATTCCATGTTTTTTTCTATCGTTTTCTATTTATTATTTCCTCTTTCGTTACCCTGTTTGCTACGACTTATCTTTTTTTTCTTCATTCTTCCCTCTTTCTCTCTCTTTCACTCTTCTTCTTCTTCTTCTTCTTCTTCTTCTTCTTCTTCTTCTTCTTCTTCTTCTTCTTCTTCTTTATCAATCTGCTAATATTTTTCTACTCTCTCTCTTTCTCTCTTTTCCTCTTTCATCCTTCCTTTATTTCTTTTCTTTTCGTAAATTTCTTCTTCTTCTTCTTCTTCTTCTTCTTCTTCTTCTTCTTCTTCTTCTTCTTCTTCTTTCAATATCTCAGTCTGCATCTATTGTTCTCTCACTCTCTCTCTCTCTCTCTCTCTCTCTCTTTCTCCCTCTCTCATTTTTTTTTTTTAACGATTTTCATTCCAAGCTCATTGCTCTTTTATCGCTGCTTTGAGCCGGCGATTTCAAACGTCTGATTTTTATTTTTGTGAATATTTCCTCAATTCCGCGTTCCTCGTCTCTCTAGGTCCCTTGATTCTGGTCTAAGCCTTTTCATGGTTTGGTCGAGCGGTTTCTTTGTTGTGCTAAACTCGCTCTGTGTATTAGAAGGCGACTGAGGAGAGACTCCTCGATAAGCAACCGTCGTTACATTAAAAACGAGCAAAGGGGTTCACAACGACACTGATTAGGCCGTTCGATAGTGACATATCTTCAAAGGAACTTTTAACCTGGCTTTGAGGTCTGTTAAATAACTTTCGTCTGTTAAAGATCACCGGGTAATGCTTTGTATTGATAATCAGACCGACAGACAGACAGACACGCGCACCACAACAAAACTGATGATACTGTTTTGAATAAACTTATCAAAATTCTGATTTCTGATACAACTTCTTGACCCTAACAAAAAAAAAAAAAAAAGAAAAACATATATTAAAAAAACAGATGCGTATTAGGTGTGTTCAAATATCTCTAGTGCCCAATTTTGAAAGCTTAAGTTTGAATACACTGTAGAAAACCATTTTTTTTATCAAAAGAAAAAGTCCTCTAAATTCTTACACGTACATAATAATTTTCTGAGGACGTTATATTGTAAGCCGGTGAAGTGGTTACCAGTATTGCTATTTAACACTTATTATTTTACTGAACACTATTTATTCATTTGTGCACAGTCAAATGGTTTAAAGTATTGCTATGTAAGTCTAACAATTCAAGTAGACAGTAATTTTTTTACACAGTTAAATGATCAACAATTTCTATTTCTAGCAATTTAGCATTAGTCATTTTTTTTGCACATAGTTTAAATGTCAAACAGTTCTATTTGATTCATAGATGATATTGTAACAGACTCCGGGTCAGAGTAATGGCAACGAGGGATATCTCCACATTCCTCAGAGCTCCAGGACTAGAGCCTCACACTTAGATTGTTTAGCATCCTATTCAGAATACTTGTTGGGAGGGGTATTACCCTTCTGCAATGATGCAGTCGGTAAATTCTACAGTCCCAACCGACTGGGCTATTATGTGAAGTTTTTTTTTTTTTTTTCAAATATTTTCCTCAGTTATGTGATATAAAGTATTCCTTTTTAATACAAATGATTAGCGCACAGTTGTAGGTTTCACTTATTCTTATCTAATATTAATAATCTATGCACTATTTTATGTTTTTAGGATCTCATAATAATCCTGAATAAATAATTATAGATACGACTCTAACAGACACTAAAACCCCGAGTCAGAGTGGAGCTGAAACTAATGTCAATGAAAGGTTACTCCACACTTCCCAGATGTCAAGAACTGAGGCATTACCTTCACACGGAGTTTAGTGTCATATTCAGGACCTCTGCAGAGGAGTCAGACACTGCAAAAAAGTGATGATGTGACTATGACAATAAATTGTAGCTTTGTGATGTGTTGAATAACCATTTTATCAAAGTAAACTAACTTTACTTAAAAGCTATTTGGACAAGGTGAGAGCACTCCGCGTGGTGTGGATGCCAGCAAGCTAGGCAAGCAGATCATTGTTATTGAGTTCAATTCACACTGACTGCTACATACTGCTGACCTTGTACCAGACTGAATTTAGTTAAGGACAACTATTTAGATACATTTGAATTTAAATCGTAGCCCAAAGTATTGGCGACTTAGTATATCTTGCAAAACATGTACAATACAATTATGTAATGTTTGCAACTTAGGCAGTAAAGATAAAACCTCAGACATTGATTCTCTTTGTCGGTATAAAGCACTTGAGTTCTTTTTTCTTTTTGAAATTATTAAGAATGATCGGAGATATTGGTAATACAAATGGCGAATATTTGACTTTGTTTTCAAAACATGAAAAAATGATATCTTGTTTCTCCCACGTCGTTTTATTAATAAGCTTTCTATTATTTTAGTCAAAAACTATAAAGATTACTTTTAAGAAAAACGCGGTGAATTTTAAAAGCCCTTCATTGGCTGATGCAAGCTCGAATAGATGAGAGAGAGAGAGAGATAGAGATAGAGATAAATAGATAGATAGAGAGATACTGACTGAGAGAGAAGCGGGTAGAGAGAGATAGAGACAGATTCAGAGAGAAAACAGAGAGAGAGAAATAGAGAGAGAGAAAGAGAAAGGGAGAGAGAAATACTGAAAGATAAAAAGAAAGAGAGGGAGAGAGGGAGAGAGAGAAAAGCGGTAAGAGAGAGACAGAAACAGATGCAAAGGGAGTGAGAGAGAGAGAGTGAAAAGAGAATGAGAGAGAGAGAGAGAGAAAGAGGAATACAGACAGAAAAAGAGAGAGGAAGAGAGAACAAGAGAGAGAGAGAGAGGGGTTAGGAGAGAGAGAGAGAGACAGATAAATAGGGAACGATGAATAGACAGTGAACGAGTGAAAACGGGAAAAATATAGAAGTGACGGAAATAATTGACAGCAAAAGAGGGAGAGAGAGAGAGAAAGGGAGAGAAAGATATTTAGTGAGAGAAAAATAGAGACAGATTGAAAAGTGGTAAAATAGGTGGTAAATGTTAAATAAGAGAGAGAGGAGAGAGGAGAGAGATGGAGTGTAATGAACGTAGTGAGACAGAGTGAGAGATAGTGTATGTGTGTGAGAGACAGAGAGAGAAAGCGAGAGAGAAACTGAGTAAGAGATTGAGAGAGAGAGAGAGTAAAAGGGATAAGATACTTAATAAGACAAAATTAACTTGGATAAGCAACATAAACAGAGCATGTGTAGGTGTGTGTGTGTGTCTGTGTGTATGTGCGTAAGACAGAGAGAGAAAGAGAGAGAGAGAGAGAGAGAGAGAGAACATTAAAAGAAATGGATTAGATTTTGTATGTGAAAGAGGAGCATAAAATAAAACAATTAAAGAAACAAAGAGAAAGAGAGAAAAGAAGAGAAAATCCTCGAAAATAAAAGAAAGAAAACGCAAGAAATAATTTTTAAACTGGTCTAAAAACATAAAAAAGGAGAATAAAAAGCAAAAAAAAGAAAAAAAAAAGAAAGGAATTACAATCCAGAATAAATTACACTACCCTCAACCCACCGACCCTTTCCGAAAAAAAAAAACATCAAAAAAGAGACAAATCAAAACAAGGATGAATTTCGGATTTGCCAGTTCAAATGCACTTTTATTTTTTCGCGCAAAATTTTGCTGAATTGTGAGTTTAAATCGATGGGATAAAAGATGAAGGCTCGAGTATTCAAAAAAGTGTCTTCAACGATTCAAACAAATATAAATCTGTGTTCAAGATAATAATAATAATAATAACGACAACAACAATAATAATAATAATTGCGAAAGTAAAGAAAAAAGTATTCTAATCCAGAAAGACCCCAACGTAGAATAAATAAGCAAATAAAAACACAAACAAATGAATGAATGAATGAATAAATAAATAAATAAATAAATATGAATCACCCCGAGCAACTACAAACCAATAACATGTCTGCTAACGTTGTGAAAAATTCTTACTGTATAAATGGGAGAAGAACTCTATTAATCGCTTGAAAGCCTCCATTCAGCTAATGGGACCAGACCAACAAACGACTAATTATATATAGGCTAACTTATTCAAAAGGATTTTTGGTTTGTTTTAGTTTTATGGCATATCAACCATTATAGGTTATTTAATGCGAAATCCTCTTTATGCATATATATTAAATGATTTATAAACACATTTTGTTAAAACCTTTTTAAAAGAGCCTAAGCTCATTCTTTTGCATGTAGTTAAATGGTTTCAAGTATTGCTATGTATTTCTAACAATTCAATTAATTAAACATGTCATTTGTTAATGATCAAATAGTTCTATTTCAAACAATTCAATTTAGCATATGTCATTTGTTTGCACTCAATTTAAATATCAAGCATTTCTATCTGACTCATTCATAAGAGTCTATCACTTGTTACCATTCCGAGCCAGAATGGACCTAGGTGCGTTGTCAATGAAGGGGTACTCCGAATTCCCCAAAGCTCCAACATTACTAGAGCCTCACCATGGGAATTTTAGTGTCATATCCAGGATATTCTTTGGTGGAGTCTTATCCTTCTGCAGAGACGCAGTCGGTGTATTCTACAGCTCCAGCCGACTTGGCTGTCATTCTAGAAGATGTAAAAACAAGAACATTTCTTGCTTTGTTATATAGAAAATAAAGTAACATGATCTTATTGCTATGCCTAAAGGAGTTTATTAAAATGTTCAAAATCTCTGAGCAAGTCATCAACTTCCTCATGAGAGCTCTGAAGAACTGAAGACTGGAATTAGTAGCAAGAGGACGAACCCTTGCAGACTTAAAATCCAAAGAGATATTTTCCAGGGAGTCTCATAATCACCATTACGATTCCACTCAATTATATTTGAAGAAAATTCTAAGGAAGCTGCATATTTAAGGGTTTGAAAGAAAATATCAGTCACTTTATGCGATCGTCCAGACTACAGCCTTGCAGAGCTCAAACAGAATCGTCTGAAGAAGAAGAAGCCTGGAGAGCTGTCACTCGCACTTCGGTGAAAGCCACCGGTGCGAAAGTTACAAACAGTAAGACGATGATAGAATCGTTGGAACTCTTGAAACTATTCAGGCAACCTAGAAAAGAGACTCTAAGAGCCGGAATGATCGAAAATATGGTTACGGCAGCTCAACTAATATCGGCTAGATAATTAAGAAAAGTCCTGAAGAACTTAGGAGACATTCTGTCACTTAGCTTCAGTGTGAGAGCGAAATGTTATCGTTCACCAACTATCTGCCTGCCCGTACACATGACGCTACACCATTTTTCGCCTTTCAGTGATTGTAAGAGAGGTGCTCGTGGTGTAATGGTTATCGTCGTCGGAAATGGACACGGTGACACGAGTTCAAATCCAAGACGAGACTGGTTGCATTTCACATAGCACTAATACCCTTGGGAAAAGTATGAATCCAATTATTCTCCCTCCAGCTATGGGTAAATAGTAGGGCAGACTGGGTTCTTCAGCCTTGGTGAGGCGGCAGCGGTCACATCGATACTGCTATATGGCTGCACTACATGGACGCTAACAAAACGGCTGGAGAAGAAGCTAGACGGCAATTACACAAGAATGCTACGTGCAATCTTGAACAAGTCCTGGCGGCAACACCCCACAAGACACCAACTGTACGGCCACCTGCCCCCTATCACGAAAACTATTCAAGTTAGACGAACCAGACATGCAGGACACTGCTGGAGAAGCAGGGACGAACTCATAAGAGATGTACTCTTATGGACCCCCACACATGGCCGTGCAAAAGCAGGACGACCAGCACGAACATACATTCAGCAGCTATGTGAGGATACGGGATGTTGACCTGAAGACCTACCTAGGGCGATGAACGATAGGGAGGAGTGGCGAGAGAGGTTCAGGGATATCCGTGCTACCAGCGCGATATGATGATGATGATGATGATGATGATGAAACTCTGCTTAAAAATTGACCTTGTGTCATATCCTGCCCGAGCGGAGGGGGTGGTAAATATGGTAAGAGATATGTCAGGAAGGATTTCAAATTAGAGATCTGATGCACATTGGTGTTTCGGTGAAATCTGTTTTTTTGTCTCCCTTGACTTATTGTCCTTCTAGCTGTAAAAACGCCTACTCCCTCTCCTTGTATTTGTTGTGTCTCTCTCTTACTCTTCTTATATTAACTTATCTTCCCTCTTTTACGGTCAGGTGTCACAACAGCTGAGAGGGAATTGATTTAATCCCAACAGTTTTCCAACCTAAAAAATAAATTAAAAAAATAAATATTCTTAAAAAACCCGTTTCTGAAAAATAATGAAGTTTGATATTTATTCAGTATATTTATCAATTTTAGGAGGATTTTAAGGGTATTTGAAATATTCGAACGAAAGTAGTCTTCCGTACACCACAATCGGTGTAAACAAAGCAGTAACCTGCTGGCGTTTGAAGCAAATAAAATTCTCTTTCATCATCATGTCACGCCATCAGCACGGATATCCCTGACCCTCTCTCGCCACCCCTCCCAATAGTCCATTGCTTCCGGCACGTCCTCAAGGTCACATCCCGTATCAGCACAGAGTTGTTGTATGTAGGTTCTAGCTGGTCCTCTCGCCTTTGATCGTCCATGTGAAGGGGTCCACAGGAATATGTCACTTATGTGTTCGTCCCTACTTCTCCAGCAGTATCCCGCATGTCTGGTTCGTCTAACTTGGATTGTTTTCGTGATGGGTTGTAAGTGGATGTACAGCTGCAACGTTTTCGGGTGCTACCTTTAGGATTTGTTCAATATTGCTTGCAGCATTCTTGTGCAGTTGCCGTCAAGCTTTTTCTCCATGCATTTAGTTAGTGTCCATGTAGTGCATCCATACAGCTGTATCGACACGACCGCTATTTAGAAAAAAAAAACTGCGTTTCATTTTATCGGTCAGGACTGACTTCCATATGACCGATAGGCTATCGATAGCTGTCCATACCTTTGCTAGTCGCGTGTTGATGTCTGTCTTGGTTGGTGAGTTACTGCATCCTGGGTAGGGGAACTTATGAATAATTAGCCTAAACATTAATAAAAATGACTCCACATAATGGCTAACGTGCTGGAACAGTGAGGTCGAAGTAAGTGAATTCGCATTCCAGTCATACCGTTATGTTCACTTTCGGACTAATACTCTTGGGAAAGGTATGAACCCCCTTATCCCCCCCAGCTAAGAGCTAAATAGCACCACAACTATACTTCTGCAAGGATGGTCGTGGCTTTAAATAAGTCACAAAGGTTGGTATATCATTGAACAAAGAAACCAAATCCTTTACGTCCTAATTTGTTTAAAAAGATAATTAGTTTAAAATCCTTATTTAATATGGATGACAACTACTACTACTACTACTACTACTACTTCCACAAAAAATAATAATCGAAAGCAGCAAGCTAGCACAGAAGATGTACTAGTATATGTACGACTAACCGGGCCATTGGCCTAATGAGTAGAGTGTTCGCCAATGGTCCGGGAGACCGGGGTTCAATCCCAGGTCGAGTCATACCAAAGTCTTAAAAAATGGTACCTGATGCTGCTTTGCTTAGCACTCAGCATTATAAGGTTAGGATCAAGTGTAAAGTGGAGCAATCCAGGGAAAGGATTAGTGCCATCACCTACACCTTGGTGTAGTAGCTATTGAAAAGGGAGCCTTCGGGTCACCCTCGACGAAGGTCGCCAACTTTTACCTAGTGGGTAAAGTGATTCACTAAGAATCGTTCAAATGATTTAATTTTGACTATAATACGAAATGGTATAAACACACCAGAATCCTTCCGTAAAAATGACGCATGACATTCTCTGGTATTTTGAAATACAAACAGATTTCCTTATTCCAGCCAGTATACCAGATCTAGTGCTAATTAACATATATATATATATATATATATATATATATATATATATATATAAGAACTTTCCGTCTAGTGGAATTTGCCGTTCCGGTGGACCACGGAATAAAAATAAAGGAAATTGAAAAGATAAATAAATACTTAGACCTTGCGAGAGAACTAAAAATGAGGGTGACAGTGATACCGATTGTGATTTGGTGCGCTTGGAACGGTTCTGAAAGACTTTGAAGAAAGACTGTAAGTATTGAAAATCAGAGGAAGAATTAAGACTATTCAGACCAGCTAAATAGTGAGAAGAGTTCTGGAGACCTGAGGAGTCTTGCTATCACTCAGACTCTCGTGGAAAATCATTAGATTATGCTTGTGTGAAAAACTCGTGAATAATAATAACAACAGTATGGCAATTTCAAGCGACAAACCAACGAAATCTCACACGAGAAAACTTGGACATAACTAAGAAAGGGAAAATTTAAGAGAGAAACTGAGTCTTTTCTGATAGAGAGCCCAAAACAACACCATAAGGTCTATGTCAAAGCAAAAATAGACAAGATGCAACAAAATAGCTGAAGTAGATTATGTTGTGAGAGAGACGAAACGATATAAGCGAATGTAGCAAATTAACGCAAAGAGAGTATAAGACTAGACACGATTGGGTAGGGAAGGTGATCAACTGAGAATTGTGCAAGAAGTTTAAATTTGACCATACGATGAGATGGTATATGCACAACGTAGAAAATGAAACGCATAAAATTCTCTGGAATTTTGAGATACAAACGGATCATTCAATCTCGACCAGACGACCAGAACAAGTGGTGTTCAGCAAAAAAAGAGAACCTACCGAATTGTGGATTTTGCCGTTCCAGCTGACTACAGTATAAAACTGAAGGGAGACGAATAAAGAGATTAGTATGTAGACCTTGTAAAAGAACTGAAAAAAATGGAACATAAGAGTGACAGCGATAGCAATTGTAATTGGCGCACTAGATACAGTCACCAAAGGATTGATAAAGGGACTGGAGGATTTGGAAATAAGAGGATGAGTAGAGACCATTCAAACGTCAGCCTTATCAATATCGGGCAGAATACTGAGAAGAGTCCTAGAGACTTGAGTAGACTTGCTGTCACTCAGACTCCAGTGGAAAACCATCAGCTATCGCTGGTGTGAAAAACTCTCAAAGGAGTAAAATAATATTAATAAATATTATTATTATCATTATACTAATAAGAATGAAAGAAAAATGATAATATGCAACAGAAGAGCTAATGAATTTATGCGGAACAGAGATTAAACGGTTAATCTCATAATAGCGATTGCAGGAAACTGGCACAAAAGGACTGCAAGACTTGGCACGACTGGTTGGGAAAGGTGATCTATCGGGAACTGTGCAAGATGATGAAAATTTGATCATACTGAAAAATGGTATATGCGCAAACCAGAATGTGTCCTAGAAAAAAACCCCATAAATTCTCAGGGACTTTAAAATGCTAATAAATCATCGAATACCGACTAAGAACCAAGACCAAGTGTTTAAAAAAGAACTTATAACTCGGTAAAGTTTGCTGATTAAAGAAGCGTAGAGTAAAAATAAAAGAAAACGATAAGATAGATAATTACCTGGATCTTGCCAGAGAGCTGAAAAAACTTTGAAGCATGTTGGTGACGGTGTAGTTGATGATCTTTGAACGCTACCCAGAAGCTTGCAAAAGACACTGGAGGAATAGAAAATCGGAGGAAGAATCAAGATCACACAGACCACAGCATTGTTAAAATCATCTCGAATACATAGAAGAGTCCTAGAGACTTGAGGATACTTGATATCACTCAGACTTCAATTAAGGTCACCAGTTAAAACTGGTGTGAGAAATAATAATACTACCAAATGTATAACATAATATAGAGTAGGTCTAAGCATGTTAATATAGACTATTTCCGTTGAATAGAATTCAGTCCTCACAGAGGGACCGATAGATTAAACCAACGATTTGCAACTGCTTTAATCAGCGTTAGTACATCATTCCCAATGGGCATTGGACGTATTTATTGCGTATATTAAGATTCAGAATATAGTCAGGGTTATAAGCAGAGACTCTAAACCAGCAAAGTGACACTTGTGGAAGATAGGCCACGTGACGAGGGTGAATGATAATCGATTAACGATTTTCAACTCTTCAAAGATATAAAGCCTTAAAGAAAATAGGCAATGAGTGTAGAAACAGTTTATTTTCTGCGAGCAACAGTAGCAGTGGAATGCCTATGCAAGGGCAACAAGCTAACAGCACCTCAAATGTAGAAGTGGGAAAGTGACACCGTAGGATGAGAGCTTCTTCCGACTACCTTGCGTTCTTCTGCAAACGATGTGGCAAGCCTTGTCTTTACAACAGAATCGTCATTTGCCACCCGATGACAATGCAACAAGCATTCTACCTCTTCATTTGCGAAGCAAAGACATAAATAATGACCAACATCAGTGGTGATAAGTCGTTTCAGAAATTTCTGGAATGTGTGAGCCTGATGATGCTATTAAAGATTGAGTGAATGATCTATCTTAACGGCATGTCAACTCGTCACGAGTTATTTTATGCCCAGAGGTTAGGGAGTCGCGTTTATTGCATACGTTCATGTTAACACTTTTGTGTAGTTGTTTTAAGGTGATTTTTCCATTGGATACAAATGATTTTTAAAGAGCTCTGCTTAACTTATAGATTTGACCCTTGGCCTAGGGGTTAGAGTGTTCGCCAATGGCCCGGGAGACCTGGGTTCAATCCCAGGTTGAGTCATACCAAAGACTCAAAAAATGGTACTTGATGCCTCCTTGCTTAACACTCAGAATTATAAGGTACGGACCAAGGGTAAAGTAGAGCAATCCAGGGAAGGAGTAGCGCCCTCCCCTACACATTGGTGTAGTAGCTATCGAAAAGGGAGCCTTCGGGTTACCCTCGACTATGGTCGCCAACTTTACTTTACTTTACTTTACTTTACTTACTACTAATTTCTGATCGAGTTACTGGTGAGGCTCTTGTACGTACTACCATCATTGATCAGAGAGGACAAGTGAGTAATGATAAAGTTCTCTTCACTTCCCAGATCTCCAGAACTGAATCCTCATCATCATATGCTGTTTAGTATCATACGCAGGGCACCCCTTTTTTAGGTGGGGGGTCTATCTGTTGGCAGTACAGCGTATTCTAAGGCTCACCAACAGAGTGTAGCAATGAAGAGATCGGTAAAGAGTATTGAAGAAGGTGGAGGATGTTTGCGAAGATTTATCATGCGATCCCCTGACGACGAACTGCAGACATTTCTCTTATGAACCTTCAAATAAATAAATAAATAAATAATAATAATAATAATAATAATTGGTTGTAAGGGATCAGAAGTTTGGCATTCCGTAGTCGATCAGCGAGGCGATTAGTTTGCCATGGTGTCTGCCTTCATCGATCATCTATGTGTCAACGAAGTCGATTACTCGCTTCGTCTCGAAAGCAAAGTCCCCAGGGACAGAAACAGACCGAGGCTAGCATCCCGGTGTTAGGCAGACAGCATTCCTCAGAACCAGAGCAGCGTGGTGCGTCGAGAAGTATGTCCTTGTTTTGGGGGTGATCGGAAGTAGAACCCATTGGTTGATTTTTTTCAGATAGGAACCGTACTTGCAAGCGCAGAACGAAAGGAGTTGGTTGGGAAGTAAAGCAATGGAAATATTTTAGTGTTTACCTGGAAAGGGAGAACTTGAAGGGAAAGAAGATTGCGGTTAATTGAAGGGAAGGTAATGTTTGTGTAATTAAGTCTGTGAAGATAATTGATATTTTCGTGTGGATGGCTGTCAAGATGGCGTTGATAGTCCAGATTGATGGGATACTAATAGTATAAAGTTGGTTACGACCAGAATCAGTACTAATGAGTACAATGGAGTTAGTATCATATTAAGCTTTATTCACTTGATAAGAATTTTCTTAATAGTTTTTTCCATTATCATTTTAATAATTATTTGCAATTTTTTCAAACTTGCTTTAACTTATCCTTTTCCCCGCGAGTCAGAGTGTCAGTCCTCAGATCTCCCGGACTCTTCTAAGTATCCTAGCTAATTTCAGCAGTGCTGTGGTTTGTTTTATATTCTTTTTCCTCAAAATCTCTGCATTCACTTACTATATAATTGTGTTTAATCTCAATCAGTACTTGCCTAGTTGGCTGGGGCTGTAGAATACACCGACTGACTCTCTACAGAGGAGTAAGATCCCCCTCAAAGAGTGTCCTGGATATGACACTAAACAATTTGATGGTGAGGCTCCAGTAATGCTAGAGCTTTGGGGAATGTAGAGTACCCTTTCATTGCCATCACTCCCAGGTTCACTCTGGCCCGGAGTAGTAGCACCTGATAGGATCCTATCAATGGGTCGAATAGAACTGTTTGCCATTCAAACTGGATGGTCTCGTTTCTTCCCTTGATCTCCAGTTTAACAATGTCTTTTGTAGGCCTTTAGGGATTGTTCCAACTGCACCTTCATATTCCATAGTTTTTTAGTTCTCTAGCAAGTTCTAGATATTCATCTCGCCTTTGGCTTTCTTTTAATTTTATTGTGTGGTCGTCACGGATGGCAAAGTCCACTTATTATGAGAGAGTTTTTCACACCAGCGTTAGCTGATGGTTTCTCACTGCACTTTTAATGACAGCTATTCTCCTTAAGTCTCTAGGGACACTTCTTAGTATTCTGGCCGATCTTAATAATACTGTCATTTGGATGGTCTCCACTCGTCCTCTTATTTCCAAGTCCTCCTGTCCTCCAGTCCCTTTGTCAATCCTTTGGTGACTGTACCGAGCGCACCAATTACAATTGGTATCACTGTCATTTATAATTATTATTCCTTGTGAGTTTTTCACACCATTTTCAGCTGATTTTCTTTTACTGGAGTCAGAGCGACAGCAAGTCTCTTCAGGTCTCCAGGACTACTCCAAGAATATGGCTGCTCGCAACAATGGACTGAGATTCTTCCTCCAATTTCCAACAGTTCCAGTTCCTTTTTCAATATTTTGGGGACAGTTCCAATTGGTATCGTAGTCACTCTCATGTTTGACAGGTTTTTTTGTAGCTAGGTTGGGTGTTTGGGTTTTATGGCATTTCAACCTTTGAAGGTTATTTAACGTCAAATCCATTTTTATGCAAATAGTTCTATTTCAAAGAATTCAATTTATTCAAACAGTTCTACTTCAGCTAATTCAGTTTAGTATAAGTACAGATTTTGTTTACACACAGTTAAATATCAAAACAGTTCTATATTAAACAATTCAGTTTGGCATAAATAGAGTTGCAATGTGAAAAGCAGTTCCTTTTTAAACAATTCAGTTTAGCATAAGCACTTAGTTTAAATGGAAGAACATATTAATTGTCAAAAACCTCTATTTCCAGATGTTCAGTTTAGTCAAATAATTCTAATCCAAATAATTCAGTTTAACATAAGTTAGCAGTTAGTTCTATTCAACCCATACATAGGACCCTATCAGATGCTACCATTCCGGGCCAGAGTGGACCTGGGAGCAACGGCAATTAAGGGTACTCCGCATTTCCCAAAGCTCTAGCATCATTGGAACCTCACCATCAGATTGTTTTGTGTCATAACCAGGACACTCGTTGGGAGGGGGCTTACCCCTCTGTAGAGGTGCAGTCGGTGTATTCTACAGCCCCAGCCAACAGGGCAAAGTTATTTTTGTAGTTCTCTAGCAAGGTCCAAGTACTTGTTTATGTTTTCACTTTCTTTTATTTTCATTCTATTGTCCACTGGAACGGCAAAATCCACAATTTCTCCATTTTTGTTTAGCACCACAAGGTCTGGATTTCTGGTTGAGATTAATTGTCCGTTTGTATCTCAAAATTCCAGAGAATTATTATTACTATTATTATCATTCTCCTTTCGATTGTTTGACACCAGCGTTATCTGAAGAGCTTTCACTGGAGTTTGAGTGACAACGAGTCTTCTCTGATCAGCAGCACTCTTCTCAGTATTCTGGCCGATCCCAACTATGCTGCAGTTTTAATGGTATTGACTTATCTTTCAATTTCTAACTCATCCGGTGAGTGTCCTCGTGGACTGCAGCATTGTTGTAAGCGAGTTCGAACTCCATTCGCGCTATTACGTTTACTTTCAAACAGATAACGTTGGGAAAATGTATGAACCCGTTTATCCTCCTTGCTAGGGGTTAAATAGAACCATAATTGTTCTTTAGCGTTAAATAACCTTTGGCATTAAATAACCAACGAAGGTTGATATATCATTATCCAGAGGAACGAAACTAAACCTAACTCATGCAGCCTCCTTTCCGATCCTTTAGAGACCACTCCAAGCCTACCGATTGCAATTTTTAAAGTCCCATTGCTTTCTTAGTAATCTGACAAAGTCCAAACACTCTTTTCACTTTCTTTGATAATCTCATACGGCACGTTTTGAATTCTTTAAGACCAAGTTAAATCATTATCTTATGGGTCGTTGGACACTTGAGTTCCTTTCTGTTTCCTATGTTTATTCGTTTCTCACGCTAAATTCATTTTCCTTATTCATTTACAACATTTTCCTTATTCATTTACAATCATCGTAACCCTTTGTATAGTAGTGGTCACTTTGGCCCAGCTGAGGGTGAACTTCAGAATTAAAACGTTTTTCAAAAGTTTTGGAGACGGTTGGTTCGTTGGTTGGTTTTATGGTATATCAACCTTTGTTGGTTATTTAACGCCAAATCCATTTTTATCCAAATAGTCCTATTTCAAACAATTCAGTTTAGCATGAGTACACAGTTTAATTGTCAGAAATATTTCTATTTCAAGCAACTCAGTTTAATCAAACAGTTCCAATTCAAACAAATCAGTTCAGTATAAGTACGCAGTTTAGTTCAATTTAAATTCATTTTTATACAAATAATCAGTTCTATTTCAAACAATTCAATTCAGCATGAGTACACAATTTAATTGTCAAAATATTTCTATTTCAAGCTATTCAGTTTATTCAAACAGTTCTAATTCAGTTTAATATAAGTATAGATTTTGTTTACGCACAGTTAAATGTCAAAACAGTTCTATATTAAACAATTCAGTTAAGCATAAGTACAGTTTCAATACCAAAAGCAGTTCCATTTAAAACAATTCAATTTAGTATAAAGTGTGCAGTTTAATTGTCAAAAACATTTCTATTTCAAGCTATTCAGTTAAGTCAAACAGTTCTAGTTCAAACAATTCAGTTTAGCATAAGTATGCCGTTTAGTTTTTTTTAACCCATAAATAGGGCTCTATTAGGTGCTACCATTCCAGGCCAGAGACGACTTGGGAGCAATGGCAATGAAGGAGTACTCCGCATTCCCCAAAGCCCAGCATCACTGGAACCTCACCATTAGCTTGTTTAGTGTCATATTTTGGACACTCGTAGAGGGGGTCTTACCCCTCTGCAGAGGTGCAGTCGGTGTATTCTACAGCCACAGGCGACTGGACAACATTTTGGAGATACTCTTTTTTAAAGTAGTGATCTAAATTTAGTTTCACGGTGTCAATTTTCAACCTTTATTAACGCCACATCTTTTGATACGTGTTAGTACTGGATCACATGAGAATCGGCAACGTTAAACTTTGATTCATGAGTTTTTACCTTATTTTGTTTCTTTTATTATTGAAATACCATGATATATATTTTTGTGCATAGATCAGTGTATTTTACTGATTTAAAACATATTTAGCGTTAAAATTTTTATCATGATTTACATATATATATATATATATATATATGGAGAGAGAGATAGATAGATAGAGAGAGAGAGACAGAGAGAGAGAGAGAGTGTGTGTGTGTGTGTGTGTGTGAATGAGAGAGAGAGTGATATTGTTGCATGTTTTCTCTGGCCCAAAAGCCAAGTTTTTGAATGCATGCAGATAGAATTTTCCCAGGTGCAGGTGGGACACAGTATAATATTACTACCTTATTTCCCACCCGATTTGACCTTGTGCTCTAGTAAGCTTAACTAAATAAATATCAGGTAAGTAAAAAAAAAAAAAAATCAATAAAAGAGAGAAAGAGGAGAAAGGAGAAAAACAGAAAAAAGAGTAAAACATTGAGAAGAACGGAATTAAAAAAAAAGATCCCCCCCCCTAGAGGTGAAGCGAATGAGGGGGATTGAGAATATAAAAAAAAAACTTTATACGGGAATAGTAGGTAAAACATAAAGAATTCAGCTGAAGAGAGAGAAGGACAGACAGACAGAGAGGCAGAAAGAGACAGAGGCATAAGCGGAAATAATAATAGAGAATATTATATAAGCAACCAACGAAAGGAAACAGAAATAAATAAAGGAAAAGAAAGAAAGAAAAAAACATATTAGATGGGAAAAGGACAAAAATAAAAAGGAAGGATTTAATGAACAAAAAGATTGTGGATAAGAAAGCAGACATATTGGATGAGAATAAAAAAGAGAGGAGAATAAATGAGAGGAAAATAAAAAAAAATAATAATGATATAAAAATTAAGACAAAAACAGGAAAACAAAAATAAATCAAAAAATGAAAATAGAATCAAATAAAATTTAAAAAAAGAATTAAAAATGAAAACAGTATGGAAATAAAAGGACGAGTTGAGACCATCCCAGTAAAAGTAAAGTCAGCAATCTTAGTCGAGGGTGACCCGAAGGATCCCTTTTCAATAGCTACCACACCAAGGTGTAGGGGAGGGCGCTACTCCATTCCCTGGATTGCCCCACATTATCCTTGATCCTTACCGCGTAATGCTGAGTGTTAAGCAAGGCGGTATCAAGTACCATTTTTTTTCAGTCTTTGGTATGACTCGACCTGTGATTGAACCCGGGCTCCCAGAAAAAAATCCTGGAGAACTGAGGAGACTTGCTGTCACTCAGACTCCAGGGAGAAACATCGACTAACGCTGGTATGAAAAACTCGAAAAGAAGTAAATAATAATAATAGAATAAAAAGTAAAATGAAATGAAAAAAAAAAACAAAAAACAAAACAAAACAAAGTAAATAGATAAATGATGATTGAAAGAAAAGAGAAAGAGAAGGAAACACATTAAAAGAACGAAAGAAAGAAAAAAAGAAAGAAAATGTGATTAAGAAAGAAAAAATATATAAAAACAAAGGGACAATAAAATAAATACAAGAGACAGGTCATCAAAGAAACAAAAAACAAAACAAAGAAAGACAGAAAGAACGACGTGAAGGAAAAGAAAGAAAGAAAGATAGAAAGAAAGAAAGGCAGTGTTTTATGGCATATCAAACCTTGTGGTGTATTTGGTGCCAAATCCTGTTTATAAATATAGATTATATGACTTTAAACGAATAGATTGTAGGTTACATTATACTTGAATGAGCCAAAACATATTGGTTTGTAAACAGTTAAATGGTTTCCAGTATTGTTATTTGTTGTTTGCACACAGTTAAACGATTTCAAGTATTGCTATTTTTTGTTTGCACACAATTAAGTGGTTTCAAGTATTTCTATCTAATAGTTGTTTCGTACACAGTTAAATGGTTTCAAGCATAGTAAATGATTAAACAATTCTGCTTGATCTATTGATAGAACCCCAACAGATACCACTACTCCTGGTCAGAGTGAACATTGGAGTAATGGCTTATTCAGGTCATTCTTAAAGTGGGGGACTCTCACCCCACTGCAGAGTTGCTTTAGGCGTATTTTACAGCCCCAGTTGACTGCGCCAACAAAAAACAAAAAGAAAAGTAAATAAGAAAGAAAAGAATAATCGAAGGGAAACTTAAGGAATAATTGAAATAGAAAGAAAGAAAGAAAGAAAGAAAGAAAGAAAGAAAGATCAAGAGAAAGGAGAAGAAATGAGGAAGAGGAAGAAAAAATTTTAAATAAAGGAGAAATATATAGAGAAATACTAAACAGGAAAGAAGAAAAGAGATGAACAAATAGAAAAAGAAAAAAAATGAAATACAAAGAAAGAAAGAAAGAAAGAAAGAAAGAAAGAAAGAAAGAAAGAAATGAAAAATAAACAAAAGAAAAGAAAAAACGAGAAAGGACGTTGACAGGACAAAGAAAGAGAACCCAAAAAGAGCGTAGAAAGAAAGAAAGAAAAAGAAAGAAAGAAAGAAAGAAAAAGAAGGAAAAAAGAAAGATAAATATATTAGTGAACATAGAGAATGAGAATAAAAATAAAAGCAAAAACTAAAAAAAAGGAGAAAAAAAAAAGAATGAAAAAGTGTTTGTGTGTGTGTGTGTGTGTGTGTGTGTGTGTGTGAGAGAGAGAGAGAGAGAGAGAGAGAGAGAGAGAGAGAGAGAGAGAGAGAGAGAAAACCAATAATACAGGTTTAGACATTAAGGCAAGATGAAATTAAGATGATAAAATCATGAACTTTTCACCTCATTTTTTTAAAAGAATTTTTTGCATTTGGAGTGCGAAGGATAAAAGACAGAGTGCATTCCATTTTTATTATTCAGACTGCCCATTCCATTCCCAGCCGGTGCCAGTGTAACAATCCCCCGTCCTCCCCGCCTGAAAAAAAAAAAACGAATTCCTTAAGGTTCGATAAAATTTCACCAGAGAAATAGCGAAAAACAAAAGGGGTGTGGTTTGGGAGGTGTGAATATTTTAGGGAAGAGAATCTACACTTACACCTGAACAGGAATTAGGGGTCATAAGGTTCTAAAAGGAGCGAAGAAAATCACACTGCAAAGGATCTCCCAATAGATTATGGCTGCTGGCCTTGTGCCAGGCAAAGAAGAACTTAGTCAATTATTCAAATATCAGATCTATACTTTGGGAGCGAGATAGAATTAATATTTAAATAAGAATTCCCAATGCCCAAAGAAGTATGCGTCTCGAAATATTGGAAAAAATATGAGGAATTCCTGGGATCTTATAACAAACAATTTGCTTCTAATCGCTTCTGATAGAATAATAGGCAATGGCACATAGATTTTGAATTTGTTCAAATACTTTTGACCTGTACTTTGTAAAGAGCAGTACTCATAATAAAGCCTATAGAAACTAATAGTCATAAGTATTTGAATGTGAATAAAGTCCGTTTTTAGTGCCGGAGTTTGCAGGTGGTCAGTGAGAATTTTGAATAAGGGAAGCTCTAAATTGACTTATTAGTTTGACAAAGAAAGGAAATTAAGAGAACGAAGTTAAGACAGAAAGAAAAAAAGAAGGAATGATCCAAACGAAATCGAATATATAAATGTTCAAAGAAAGAAATAAAGAAAGAAAGAAGGAAGGATTGGAAGGTTATTCCCTTTTTTTTTTTTTTTCGAAATAAACAAAAAAAGAAAAAAGAAGGCTTGGGAGGAGAAAGAAAGACAAGAGAAACTAAGAAAGAAAAAGAAAAAGAAAAAAGTCGGTGTGATACAAAGAGAAAAAAGAAAGACGAAAAGAAAAAAACAAACGGAAAGAAGGGAAAAAGAAAGAGACAAAGAAAGAAAAATAAAAGAGAAAAGAGAGTTAAAAAAGAGGAAAGAAAGACAAAACAAAAGAAAGAAAGAAAGAAAGAAAGAAGGATTGAAAAAGAAAATAAAGAAAAATCAGAGCAAGAAAGAAGGAAAGAAACGAGAAAAAAAGGGATAGTAAAGAAGCCAAACGGAAAAAAGAAAGAAAGAAAAAAAGAGACTGAGAAAGAAAAAGAAAAAAAAAGAGATGATAGTAAGAGAAAAAGAAAGATAGAAGAGAAAGGGAAAAGAAAGAACGGTCAAAAGAAAGAAAGAACAAAATAAAGAACAGTAGAAGCAAAAGAAAGAAAGAAAGAAAGAAAGAAAGAAAGAAAGAAAGAAAAGAAAAAGAAAGAAAAAAGAAAAAGAAAGAAATTACATTCATTAGAGAAGAAAGAAAGAAAGAAAGAAAAAAGAAAGAAACAAATCACAGAATATAATTGTCATTTGAACAAGCACAAAAATCTGTCGGTGAGAATTTGGATTTGTTTTGACGAGACTTCGAAATTTAAATCTCAGTTCACGTTTTCAATCACCTTCGTGCATTCCGAACAAGATTTTTGATCATGGCTTCTGTAAATGGTCCATATAGACCCATAGAAGAATACCGTTTTAATTGGGCAAATAAAAGCATAGGATGATGAACCTATAGTTTTCAGTTATAAATCCTTTTGGAAAAGAAAAAAAAATCACTAGAACATGTGGGCTAGTTGTCAGAAATCATACACGAAGCACAATATCTGACTGAATGTGATAGCTTCAAGTAATGTGCTGTTTACATGCCACCCGTTCAAAACACCCGGGGAACATATAGATCCTTTAAATGAACAAACTATCATATTCTAACCGAATAGATCGGGATTTTTTCAGCATCGTGAGCGACACATATTTTCTAGAAAGAAAAAAAAATTAAAACGAATATAGTTTAAATAAATTATTTTATAAAAATATCAACTTCTGAAAAATCTTTCTTGTAAAATGTTATGAAATGTCTTCAGAAAAAAAGATTATTTAATTATAAATTATAGATTTAAAAACGAAATATATATATACATACATATATATATATAGATTTAAGAAAAACAAAAAACCGTTCACATTAGGATTATAAATTTATTTCCATCCTGTTATGGGTATTGATATGAATCAATAACACCAAAAATAACAGGACTTCTTCAGATCTAATGGATAAAATAATTCAGAATAGACACAGGTAGGAAGGTTGGGAGGAGGAGAAAAGGGTGAAGAGTTTCCTCCCCATTCCGCCCACTTCGGGTTTTTAGTTTTTATTACCGGTCGGAATAAACCAAATGAATTTTTTGGATTTTTAAATTCTATATACATTTCAACTTAAAACTCCAGATTTAATAATAATTTAGGGAAGTACAACATTCCTTAATAACCTTACGTAAGGATACAGTAATTCTTATCTTAATTTAAATTCAAAATTTAAAATTAAAATTTAAAATTCAAAATGAATATTCGAGCCTATAAATTCCGCTACCCTTCCGTTGAAAAGCACGTACACATCACATGGTATCTTCTCATCTTTTTATTTTATTTTATTCATTTCACCTCAAATTTCCAATTAATCCTAGGTTTTGGTTAATTAAACATTATCTATGATAATTTGTTTATAGTTTAAATTTATTCCTATGTCTACATCTAGCTATAAATTCACATCGCTGATTTAATAACTTTTCAGGGTCTGGGTATATCATTATGTGTATTTTTCTTCTATTTTATATATATATGTATATATATATAAATTCAAATCAAAATACAATTCCTGATATTTTAATTCTTCCTAATCGTAACAGTTTTTTTATTGAATAAAATTAGAATTAATATATTATTAACAAAAAATCCCGCTCTGACTTAGAGATCCGGATCTGCACTTATAAGCCTTTATCAGTATTTCCATGTATTTGTTTGAGTGGGTTTTATTATATGATTCAATATTCCATTCATAACTATTTTTCTGCATTTTGTAGAAATCTTAGTAATGTACTATTAATTGATATTCAAAAGATCAAACCCTTTTCCTCATGACACCCTGTAAGCATAACTTCGTTATGTCTTGTAATTTGATATTCAATTAACTTATTTGGCAGTAAATGAAAAGTAAATTTTGGCTACGAGAGGTTTAAGTAAAAAGTTTGTGAAACTTTTTTACATTCAACCATATAACTTAAATATCAAACATCGCACGCACGCATACACACACCGATATATACTATTCCTTACTAAATTTATATCAGTACTATAATGATCTAAGAAGCTAGTGGCTTAAGTGCGGGACTACAACCGTAAAGTTAGTGAGTTCGAATTCCCGTCCCGCTATTACATTCCCTTTCGGGTTAATGTCCAGTTATAGGTTAAATAGTATCACTACTGTTCTGCTACAAGACTGGGTTTGGCATTAAATAGTCCACGAAGGTTGATATGCCATTAAACAAAGAAACCAAACTGATCTTAGGAAAAAATCTCCAAAGTAGTAGGTTGTAAATAATCTCTTTAATACTGATTTCACCTTAAACTGTGTCCAATTGACCACTCCTCTACTAAACAAAGGGTTACAAGGATATGGCAATAAGATGTTGTAAATGAATTAATGATATATATATACATATATATATATATATATAAACTGTTACGATTAATCTGAAAATCTCAGGAATTGTATTTTTATATATATATATATATATAAATATATATTAAGTCGACAAAAGAAGATCGATGATTAAAATCGCTATATAAAAACGTTAAAAATAAAATTTTGAAAACGCCTAAGATCACAGTCGTCACAAGCCTTTTAGCATAAGTATCAGCTTTACGATATAAATCGATATTCAGATGCTTATGTACATAGTCATTGTTTTTCGATAGTTTGTAACCACTGAATCTGAACTCACCTCCACCCACCAAGAGAACGATGAGGAGGAGGCGTAAAAGTCATTGTCGTTGCTTACGGAAATGTAAATATTCCCAAGGTTTTTATCCCTATTTTTTTCTCATTCAGGAACTAATTAACTGAGCACAACACTTGTTTTCTGTGTCGATAGTAATTCATTTAACTAATGATATCTATGTTCTGTGACGCTGTATATGTATGGTATAAACGCGTGGAAATTCCACGGTATATGTGCATGACAGTGCATGACAATTGCATGGATCTTGTTTATAATTCCCCAAATAACCGTCCGTTCTATTTTTGATCTGATATCTATTTGAATTTACAGATTTCTTTCAGTCATGTGGAGAACGAGTTTTAAACTGTGGAAAGAAATCAGGCTCGAAGGTGTTCTTTTTAATTTGTCTCTCAATCTGTATGTCCTACTTCATTGTAAAAAAAAAGTGTTCATCTCAGGCCCAACATCGATAACCCACTCTCTTGGTAGTCATCACGAAAAGCAGAGGGTTCTCTTCACCCCCATATTTACTCATAATGTCACTTCCAGATGTGTATGTATGTGTGTGTGTGTAGAGAGAGAGTGGGAAATTGAGAGAGAGAGAGAGAGAGAGAGAGAAAGAGAGAGAGAAAGAGAGAGAGAAAGAGGCCTGTTTAAGTATCGTAGACAGAGATAGCAATTCTTGATCTGATGACCATATAGGCGAGTAACAGATTGCCACCAAACACTGTTTACTCTGAGTCTACGATATTTAAACTTAGATGTATATATGCTCTTTGAACGATATTGATTGTTTTGTTGGGTTTGTGGCATATCAACCTTCGTTGGTTATTTAATGCCAAATCCATTTTTATACAAATAATCAGTTCTAATCTATTTCAAACAATTCAGTTTAGCATGAGTACAAAGTTTAAATATCAAAACATTTCCATTTCAAGTAATTCAGTTTAGCTTAAGTATGTAGTTTAGTTCTATTTGACCCATAGATAGGATCCTATCAGGTGCTACCACTCGGGGCCAGAGTGGACCTGGGAGCGATAGTAATGAAGGAGTACTCCGCATTCCCTAAAGCTTCAGCATTACTGGAAACTCACCATCAAATTGTTTAGTGCCATATCCAGAACACTGGTTGGTGGTGGGGGGCTTACCACTCTGCAGAAGTGCAATCGGTGTATTGTACAGCCCCAGCCGACTGTGCAAGAACGATATTGAGCACTGTTTAGATATAAATATAATAAATCATATAACTATATATATATATATATATATATATTGTCGAAAATGTTTACAGTACCTCTAGTTTCTAACTAGTCAATCGTATAAGTACTGGGCAAGCGCCTTGCTGCTTAACTTCGATGATTTTTGCATTACTTGCAGTCTTCAAGCAGGATCCGGACTCGTTATACTTAGGATCGAATCCCAAGTGCAGATTGGAACCTGACAGGCAATCGACGGCAGAGTTGACCTGGGTGAAATAGTAATGAAGGGGTACTCCACAATCTCTATTTTTCCAGAACTTAATCCTCACCATCGGCTGCAGCTTAGAGTCAAACTCAAGACAAAAGAAGGTCTTACTACTTTGCAGGGTATACGGTCAGCAACTGTAACCCCACCGACAGAGCGGCTGACAATCTTGCAGTCATTAAGCAGGAACCTGACACGAACTATTCAGGATCGAACACAAAATTTCGAACTTATTTTTATAACAAATTGAAGATTTTCTTTTTTTCTTTTTTTTTTAAATATCGACCATAAAATTCTTCTTCTCCTTCAACTTTGCTTCTTCATATTGCTTCTTCTTCTTGCTTCTTCTTCTTCTTCTTCTTCTTCTTGATGCGCTTTTAGTTGGGACGTGGCGTTGTTTCTCGAGACACGAAAACTAGTCTAATTTAACTTTCTCTAAAAATATCCAGAAACCAATTAGAGAAACAGATAATCTCATGTGAAACGAGCAGAAGAATACCCAAGATTAAAGACAACAATAAATACTAAATTGTTACTGAAATAAACATAAACAAATGGCAGGAAATAGAATCAATTAATCGAGAAATAATCAGTATTCATTCGGACACAAAATGCCATGATTCAAGTGAGTGGAATCGGATCACTTGGAAATGAAATCGATCCTCTTATATCACACACGCACTTATCTGTCTATAAGTATTTGTTTATAAGGCTTGGCGTTGTATGGTATAAGTTCATAAATATTAGGAGAACCTAAAAGGAATCAATCTTACAACAGAGCCATAATATATATATATATATATATATATGTGTGTGTGTGTGTGTGTGTGTGTGTGTGTGTGTGTATTCTGCGTTTAAATTAGTTTTTTTTTTAATTATACATAAATCATACCTAATTTAAAGAGTTTCGATAGGATTTCCAAACAAAATAATTCCTAAACTAGATTTTCAATACCAACAATAACAAACACGTTATTCCATCTTATCTAATATAAAAATAGATTTCCTAAACTAAAAACTTACGTAGACGTTATATTTAAAAAAAAAACAAAACAATTCAACTTGTCTCCTTAGTTAAATTAGTTCTCAGTAGTTTCTATATTTCTAGTTTAAATTAGTTTTTATGATCACACACACACACACACACACACACATATATATATATATATGAGTGAATCAAATCATGTAAAAGTCAAAAGTAGAAGATAGGTGAACTTATATAAATTAACGCAATATGACATTAGACCACAAGAAAGAACTAATATATATATATATATATATATATATATATGTATGTATGTATGTATGTATATATTCGTAATATCCAGTCAGCGTCTGAAGACAGTGGGTTTGGATTATTCATCTATAGAATATATGAGGAATATCTTATAAATCTATGTGAGGGCTCGATGTGTGGCTATTGTTACATTTCTCTTTCCTTACAGGTATATATAACAAAGCTCACATACAGAACGTATATAGTGCAATTAGAAGGAAACTCAAACCTGATTAAATTGTCATTATAGATTTATTTCGCTGGAGAATATTATTTTACTCTCCGTCTCGTCAGATGACTTTTACATGTTAGATTTGAGGTTGCAGGACAGCAAATGTGGATTACAGTTTATGTGAATGGAAAAAAAGGAAGACCTATATAAAATTTAAATTCCCTGCCGATGGTAAAGGAGGTCAAAACAATAAGGTTTTACAAAGATTAAGAAACAAGGACAGGGTGTTCCTGTAAATCAACCCATCCTAATTTGAGCACATGCCAGCTCTTCAATAGCAGGTAGAATCTTCTAAATAATCTATGCTTGTAAACTAAATGATTATCCCCATATATGTCAATTTTCTCAGCTGATGTGATCTTAGATTTTCTCCTTTTTCCAATATTAACAAAGAAAGAGTGCTTAATATCATTGATAGAGAATATATAGATCCAGGTTTGAATGGCGTAAAAATATGTTCAAAGCCGCTTTGTAACAGTAAGTTTCTCGCCCATATAATGATCAGGCTAAGAGCTATATTAAAGCGACCGTTGTCGAGGGTGACTCGATGGCTCCCTTTTCAATAGCTACTATACCGAGGAGTAAGGAAGGGCGCTACTCCATTCCCTGGATTACTCTACTTTACCCTTGATCATTATCTGAAAGCCGGAATCAAGGACCATTCTTTGAGTCTTTGGTATGACTTGACCTGGGATTGGATTCCTGTCTCCCGGACCATTGGCAAACACTCTACTCATTAGGCCAATGGACCTGTTTCTCAAGAGTTTTATACTGATGGAAAATAATATTAAATTGACTCTTTCTAGACTTTTAAACTTGTAGACTGTTGTTTAGACTTCAAGGTATGAGCAAATAATTAATGTTCAGCTGTACAAATTACTTTATTTGATTTTTTTAATTTAAAATTGAAAAAAAAATTACTGGTTGCATACATTTGTTGTGTTATTCAGTGCCGAAGTCAGTCTTATTTTCAAGTCATCATATAGTTTCAAGTAACCCGTAATTTATAAGTAATTAAACAAGTCCTGGCTACAACACCCCACAAGGCACCAACTATACGGCCACCTGCCTCCCATCACGAAAACTATCCAAGTTAGACGAACCAGACATGCAGGACACTGCTGGAGAAGCAAGGACGAGTTCATAAGTGATGTAATCCTATGGACCCCCGCATATGGCCAAGCAAAAGCAGGACGACCAGCTCGAACATATATACAGCAGCTATGTGAGGATACGGGATGTATCCCTGAAGACCTGCCAGGAGCGATGAATGATAGGGAGAAGTGGCGAGAGAGGGTCAGGGATATCCGTGCAAGCAGCACGACATGATGATGATGAAAAATTAAGTAAATGTTCTAAATTCTAATATTATAAACAAGATTATATGGTTTTAAGTAACCAGTAATTTGTAAACAATTATAAGTGAAAGTCAGTTCTTTTTGCTTATAATTTAAACAAGATTATATGGTTTCAAATAACTTTTCCTATTTAATAAAATAATTTTTGGCACACACTTAGATAGTTTCAAATATTCTCATTTAATACGGATAATTTTTACACAGTTTTATGGTTTCAACTACTACAATTTAATACTAATAATTTGTTTTGGTTGGGTTTTATGGCATATCAACCATTGTAGTTTATTTAATACCAAATCCTCTTTATACGTATATATTAAATATATATATGATTTGTTAACACATTTTGTAGATAACATTCTTAAACGACCCGGAGCTCTTTTTCGCACATTGTTAAATAGTTTCATGCATTGCTATATAACCAATTTAATACTAATCATTTTTACACAGTTATATGGTTTCACCTATTCCAGTTAGATACTAATAATTTTTAAAGAGATCGACCCATAGGTGGGACTCTTCAGGTATTACCTCTCCGGATTTGAGAGCTCCTGAAAGTAATGGCAATACCCTTGAGATTTTTGTTTTGTTCATTTTTATTTATTCATTTTTTTTTTTTTTGCAAAAATGATATAGGATTAAGGAAATAATGATTATAAAATGTTGCAAAGATTTATAGATTCAAATAGATTTGCTAATACACGGTTCTATTTTTCCAAGTGTCTATTCCTATTTGATAGGAATGATAATCCTTTCTTTGAACACTTTTATCCGGTTTCAAGTATCCAAGTATTCTCATCAAATACAAATAATTTTCAAACAAATCTATAGAAGTGACCTTAGCTTTTACTACCACTCCAGGCAGTGGGAACCTGTGTACAATGACATCAAAGTGGTAATCTACTCAACCAAGAATTCAAGAAGTGGAGCCGCACCACAATATGCAGTTCAATGTCATATATTGGACATTCATTTATTTGTTTTTTTCTTCATTGGTTTGTTTAATGGCATATCAGCTCCTTATAGGTTACTTAAAGTCGAAATTTAATTTATTTGTAAATGTTTTAATTACAGCATATATATTTTTTAAAGTTCTAATATAATCCTTTTTAATCATGCTATTATTTGAGTATAGTAATCATTATTGCACAGTTATATGGCTCAAATATATCCAGCTAATACAAATAATTTATGCACAACAATATGGTTTAAAGTATACTATTTTTATTTAATAACAACCACATGTTTGTACATGATTATTCCGTATCAAGTATTCTTATCTAACACTAATAATTTGCCGGCAATTATATGGTTTCAAGTAGGTAAAAATATTATCCTGTAAACAATTATAGCTTAGATTAACTCTTCTTTATACAAATGATTTCCACACTTATAATGTTTTAAGTACTGCTATCTAAGGCAAATTACAGCCCAATCGGCTCAGGCTGTTGATTATACCAACTGCATCTCTGCAAAGGGGTAGGAGAACTTCATCATTGCCATTACTTCCAGGTCCACTGTGATCCGGATTGCTAGTACCTATTAGGATCCCATCTATGGGTCAAATAGTTCTCTTTAAAAATTATTAGTATTTATTACGAATATGAGAAATCCTATAAATCCGTACAAAGAAATCATTTTAAAAAAGCAATAGTTACTTTAAACCATATAATCATGTATAGATTATTAATATTGAACTGGAATACTTAAAGTAAAGTTGGCTCAGGCTGTTGATTATACCAACTGCATCTCTACAAAGGGGTATCTGACCAACGAGTGTCCTGATATATGGCATTAAATAATCTGATGGTGAGGCCCCAGCCTTGGAGAATTTAGGGAATGTGGAGAATTCATTCATTACCATTGCTCCCAGGTCCACTCTGATCAGAGTGGTAGCACCAGATAAAGTCATATATGTTGGTCGAATAGAACAAACTGTGTGCAAAAAAAAAAAAAAAAAAAGACTGATGTTATATTGTGATAGTTATATAGCAATACGTGAAACCATTTAAAGGTGTGTGAAAAACAGCTCAGGTTGGTTTATGAATGTTATCGACAAAATGTGTCTACAAATCATATCTATATCTAATATAGATGTATAAAGAGGACTTGGCATGAAATAACCTACAATGGTTGATATGCTATAAAATACGTGGTGCATTCAATAAGTTTCAAGACTTTTTTGTAATGGCATTTAAAATTGTCGTAGACTTTTGAAAATTCAGTATGTTATTGCTACTCATCTTATGAGATGACTGACCAATTTTTATGATTTCCGGTTAAATGAACAGTTACATCAGGAATTGGAATACACCCTACTAAAGCCTGATTGTCACAGCTGATGAATTTCAAAAATGCAATCTGGACGTGAGGGCACTTTAGGAAAACGATATGAAATAAAACTCTGTTTTAAACCTGGAAAAATGCCAGAGAAACGTATGGAATGCTTCAGACTGCTTTTCGACCATCTTGCATGAATCGAGCATCAGTTTTTGTGTGCCATAAGAGATTCAAGGAAGGCAGGGAGTCAGTGAGGGATGATGAGAGGTGTGGGGGGAATAAGGAAGTCAATAGACCAGAGTTGATTGGCCAAAGGGTTAGGGTTACTATGTTGAGGTTTTAAGGGGGTTCAGGAAGAGATTCCATAGGAAGAGGCCAACACTCTTCAAATCGGGTCAGTAGCATTTCCACCAGGACAATGCACCAGTCCACAACTCCATCCTTGTCACAGACTATTTGACCAAGATGGGCATCAAGATGGTTTCTCCCTGTGACTTTTGGTTATTCCATAAGCTCAGAGGCTGTCGTTATGAGACAATTGAGGAGATGAAAGAGGCTGTGACGAAGGTCATTGAGACGCTCACACAAGACGACTTCCATGGGGCCTTCCAGAAGTTGTTGGAACGGTAGAACAAGTGCATTGCAGCCGGAGGAGATTACTTCGAAGGGGACTAGAGTTTCATGTGTGTACTATCAATAAAAGTGCCCATACGAAAAAAATATGGAAACTTATTTAATGATCCTCGGAAAAGTAAACCAAATCATATATATTCAACATATATGTATAAAGAGGATTTGGCACTAAAAAACTGACAATGGTTGATATGCCATAAAACTCAACCAAACCAAGTCATATATATTTAACATATATGTATAGTGAGAATTTGGCATTAAATAACCTACAATGGTTGATATGCCATAAAACCCAACCAAACCAAGTCATATATATTTGACATATATGTATAGTGAGGATTTGGCATTAAATAACCTACAATGTTTGATATGCCATAAAACCCAACCAACCCAACCAAACCAAATCAAACAAAAGCAATAATTTTCCAAGGAATCTATTAAACTAATATATGGTACCCTAACAAGTACTACCACTCCGAGTCAGTGAAACTGGGAGCAATGTCAATAAAGGGCTTTATCCAGAATACCCTGAGTTGTACAGTTGGAGCCTCACCACAGGATTTAGTTTGATTCTAGCCAAGACATCCTTTTTTTTTTGAGATCTTATGCGAGAGAAGCATACTACGTATTCTAGGGTGACGATCATTTTGATCACATTATATATATGAGAATTATTTAATCACAAACATGTCTCTCCAGTCCAGTCGGCGGGTCTTCGAACATTCTACCTATATCTCCCTACAAAAGTAAGATCGCCCCAACCAAAAAAAACAAAAAAAAACAAAACAAAATGCATCCTTGTTATAACACTAAACTGCATCGAATTGTAAAGCTGAAGTTCTGAAGATCTGGTGAGTGTGGAGAACCTCATCATTGTCATTTCTTCCAGGTCCACTGTGATCCGGATTGCTAGTACCTATTAGGATCCCATCTATGGGTCAAATAGTTCTCTTTAAAAATTATTAATATTTATTGCGAATATGAGAAATCCTATAAATCCGTGCAAAGAAATCATTTTTAAAAAGTAATAGTTACTTTAAACGATATAATCATGGACAGATTATTAATATTGGACTGATATACGTAAAGTAAAGTTGGCGACCTTAGTCGAGGGTGATCCGAAGGCTCCCTTTTCGATAGTAGGGGAGGGCACCACTCCATTTCCTGGATTGTTGCACTTTATCCTTGATTCTTACTGCTGAGTGTAAAGCAAGGCAGCATCAAGTATATTTTTTGAGTCTTTGGTATGACTCGACCTGGGATTGAACGTAAGTCTCTCGGACCATTGGCGAACATTAGGCCAATGGTGTATACAAATACAGGGTTTGGGAGCCAAATTTGGAATATTCTAGTATAATAATAAACAACTTTATTATAAACAGGATCAATTTTAATCTTAAGAAATAAGCAACAAAAGAAGAAGAGAGACAAAAAACAGTAAATTCGATATTATAGCCGTGGCCTAATCGGTTGAGGCTGTAGAATATAACGTCTGCACCTCTACAGAGTCTTGTTTATGACGCTAAACAATTCCTTTGGGGAATGCGGAGTACCCCTTCATCGGCATCGCTCCCACGTCCACTCTGGCCCAGAATGGTAGCACCTGATAGGTTCCTATTTATGGATCTAATGGAACGTTTTGACATTTTAAACAAAACCTATACTTATGATGAACGGAATGCGGAGTACTCCTCAGGAGAAACCTCAAATAAGTTAATTGTACTATCAAAGACTTGCCAAGGCCCGGCTTCTCAGAATACTGTATCCACTGCAGAGGGGAACATCTCCCCCACAAAAGGATTGCCCTGGGTATGACTCTAAACTGCATTTAATGGTGAGATTCCTGTTCTGGAGCTCTGAGGAAGGTGGAGTAGCTCTCCATTGCCATTACTCCCAGGTTCACTCTGACTCGAAGCGGTAGTACCTGTTAGGTTTGCATTTTTGGATCCAATAGATTTGTTAGCATTAGATATAAATACTTGATGTCATACAATTGTAAATTACTTCTATGAAGAATAGTTACTTCAAGTTTTAATTCTTTATTAAAGATTATTATTATCTACTTGAAGCCATTTAACTGTGCATTAATTTTTAGTATTAGACAGCTTTTTACGCCGCCCACGAGCAAAAAAAAAAAAAAAGAATGGAAAATAATCGACAAGCAACTCAACAAAAGCATTAGTATTTCATTTAACAGAAATAACAAATTGAGAGAAAATTAGACAAACAAGAGATAGTTACTATCCAGACACTGTCGGCCAAAATATTACTATAGTCTTTCTCGTTAAGGTCTCTTCGACCACTATACACCGACTACCCCACCGACTGACGTTCCAAGTTGATTAGCAGGGAACGTCTATTTAAATTATCTAGAGACCACTACTTCCATCCACTGACAATCGGTGTTTAATCGCCAGTATCTCACTTTATTCTGATGTGACAATAGGGATATTTGAAAACATATAAGCTTGTCTAGCAAACCTACAGCAGTCAATTAAAGTGTCAATGTGTGCCCCATTCATATGGCGTTGTGCCACATCTAAGGAAAAAGGTTAGTCAATTACTACTTGAAAACATACAACTGTGTAAATTACTACTTGAAAACATACAACTGTTCTCATTCGGCCGGGTATGTAAAACAACAACACAAAAAATATGAAATAAACGTATTATCAACTCGACTCCTTGACGTAAAATAACCCTTGACCAGCTGAAACTCCGTTAAAATCAATCAGTCAGTCAATCAATCAATCTAAATATCTCTTTTTTTACTTTTATCCCGAGCAATGCTGATTCCATCTGCTAGTTGTTATATATATATATATCATTATTGTTAATAAAGGAGTTATAATTTGGCAGGCGTTACTTTCAGAACAACCCTCTAGGGAGTTGATGTGTTATAAAAAAGCCTCCCTCTCCCTTTCTGTTTTTATTCCTCTGCCTTTCTCTTTCGATATTTATTTCTTTTACTATATCTTTCTTTAAGATCACTCTCTTATTTACACGATTTTCTCTTTTTTTTCCACTCTTACCCAACCATTCCATTCCAGTCTTCTGGCTGGAAGGTTCTAAGTTTCCAATCTCTGGCACTTTCTCTTCCGTTTAGCACCCAATTTCTTCTCTTCTTATCAAGCAAACGAGGCTTTCGTCGATATAATTAACAAGATAATCTACCCAGCCAGCCAAGTGGAAGAGGCAAGATTTCGCGCTTTGAAACACAACCACCACCACCACCACCACTGCAACAACAACCACCTCCTATTTCTTTCTTTCTTTTTCATTGTTTTTGCTCAAATTCGCATATTACTTACTTGCCTGTCTCTCTGCCAATTTCTAAATTTCTTTCATTGACTTTTTAAAAAAAAAAAAGAACACTAGATTAGTTGGAAGAAATTACACAGTTCAGTTGTGTTCCTTTACCCAACCCCTCCACCTTGGGCAGGATGTGACACAAGGTCAATTTTCAAGCAGAGTATAACTAGTTTGAATTAACAGATTTACTGCTCCTCGGCTAAACTAAAAAACCTTGTCTGCCCGACTATTTAACTATAGCTGGAGGGAGAAGAGATTTGAATTCGGACATCACCGATTTCATTTCCTTCCATGATAACCGTTACGCTTAGCGCGCCCCTTTAATTGATTTTAACGGCATGTCAACTCGCCTTGGGGTTAGATAGTCAAGTTCATTGTACATAAACATGTATACGTATATTTTTGTGTAGTTTTTTCTTAAGAAGTTTTTCCATGTCGGCCTCACGAATACAAGACATTTCTAAACAGATTTATTTGATCCCACGATGGGACTCATTGTACAAACACTCTAGATAAGAGTGGACTTGGGAGTAATATCAATGAAGAGATAATGTAAACCCCACAGATCTCCAAAACTTGAGTTAAACCATGAGATGCAGTTTACTGTCAAACTGTGGGCACCCTATTTTTAAATGTCTTACCCCTCAAGAGGATAAAGTCATTATATCCCTGCCCTAGCGACATAGAGGGGCCAATACTAGTTCAGTTGTAAGTATTAAGCTCATTATTTAAACTGAAGCAGAACTTAGATATCCATTCCAGATAAATACCAAGATACGAATGCTGTAATCCGTGGTTAATTGACAACTGCACACACACACACACACACACACACACACACACACATATATATATATATATATATATATATATATATATATATATATATATACTAGGTATTTCCAAAAATAAATCTGATCGGATAATCAGCAATATTTCAAAAGCGTACTTAAAATTTCGAAATGATCTGCTTTGGTGCCATTATTAATTAAATTGAATTAAGAAAAATTACCCCCATATTATTTTTATGGTGAACTTTGACCCTGCTGTTTTTAGCCAGGCAATATTTTACTATACAACGTAAGCCCACCGGTTGACACTTGTCTTTAACTAAGCTTTTTCCCCTAATTGGTACACAAGCATCAGATTATGACGTGGTCTACCAACTAAGGATTGAGTCAGCTCATCACTGCTTAACTTTAATGAGAAGGTAAGAACCAATGCTTTCAGCATGACATGATCGCAAATTATCAGAAAATAAACTTGACACAGCTACCAACCTCTAATATATATATATATGTTTTTATATACCCAAGTAGCGTTACGATTATCGTTTCACGGGAATTAGTGAATTTCGCATTGAGCCAGTGAGAAAGGCATGAGGCCATCGCTTCTCCCTCCGTAAATAATAGGAGTGGAATTGGTAACCCCACTACCTGAGTTCAAATCCTGAACGAGGCTGCGTTTCACTTGGCGTTATTGCTCTTAGGAAAGCAATGATTTAGTGAAGGAAGGAGCTATGCGTCACCGGAAAATATTACAGTATAATATTCAGGATATCACGAAATCCTCAATTTGTCTACTGGCTCAGCGTGGTGGCGTAAAAGGGATTTCGGGTGTAATTTACGTAGAAACTCGTGGCTTTATTAAAGTCTTCTTGAAGAAAGTTCTTCCTGTTACTGTGAACACGTAAGACCGTCGCCACCATGGATGTCATCTATTTATTGAAGTGACAAGGCAGCACCCTTTACCGCTTCTGGGGATGAATATCAATCGGACTTTGAATTGGTTGAGGTATCTCAATTATTGAGAAACCTTTCAAAGCGTACTTTTGAATTTTTAAACGTTGTTCCTACTTTTAAGGGTGTTACATCTCATGACTTTCCGGTGTTTCATAATCCCAGGATTTTAATCATCATATACGTCTTCAGACGGCGATGATAATTTTCATCCTTCTTTTGCTCTATCACCTAGCTAGTAACCTATTTTCATTGAGAACATAGAACTCCTTGATTCGGAGTCAGTGGCTGCAGAACATTCTTTTTGAAGCTAACTTTATCTTCCTCTCCCTACAGTTATGGGTAAACAGTAAGGCAGACTGGGTTCTTTAGCCTTGGTACGGCAACTGGTTTAGGAGAAGGATAACTGGTTTCTTATCAGCTGAAATCTGCTTAAATATTGACCCTGTGCTAAATCCGGCCCGTTGTTGAGGGGTTTGGGTAAATATATTCCCGGCAAACTATCTGTAATAATGAAATGAATCCGACGAAATATTCTATAGTTTCCAGAACTCTGGAACTGGAGTCTCACCATTGGATGTAGTCAATTTTTATACCCAGGACCCTTTTATTTATTTATCTATTCCTTAAATTTGTTTTTGGTGGTGGTGGGGGGTCTCGTATCCCTCTGCGAGGGATGCAATCGGTGTGTTCTAAATCGTGCCGGCAGCGCGAAATGATTGAAATAGAGACCTACTTTATCAGCCTATATCAGATATAGAGGTATCCATACCAATAAAAGAGAAACACGACTCACGCACGTAGAAATATTTACTTATATTAACACTTCGTGACATATCCTGCATGTATGAGATGTATGCATTAACGCGAATATGACATATTTGTAATGAAGTAACACTTTGTGTTGACGGGCGGTCTACTGTGTATTTTTGATAAGTTTGTGACCTCATCTCAAATATGGCAGCCGGCGACAATTTTTAAGCACATTCATCTCTCTTCTGATTATGATTTAGCTTGTTCAAAAATTGTTGCCTTATTCCTGCAAGCCTATTACTACTACTATTCCAGGTTGCCCAGTCGGTTGAGGCAGTATAATACACTGACTGCATCTCTGCAAAGAGATACGACTCACCCAACGAGTGTCTTGCATATGATATTAAACAATCTGATGGTGAGGCTCCAGTAATGCAGAAGCTTTGGGGAATGTGAAGTACCCCTTCATTGCCATTGCTCCCAGGTCCACTCTGACCCGGAGTGGTAACATCTGATTAGGTCCTATCTATAGGTCAAATAGAACTAAACTCTGTACTTATGCTGAAGTGAATTGTTTGACATTTAATTGTGTTTAAATATAACTGTTCTTAAGCTAAACTGATTTGTTTAAAACTGTTATCAAAATGACTTAATTCGGCGTTAAATAACCCGAAAAGAGTTGACACGCCGTAAAAAACAAAAAAAAAAAAAAAACCCAACTATTTCAGGAGGGATCCCCGTGCCGAAATATCTAACATCGTACAAAGCAACGTCCAACTTTACGCCTGAAAATGGTCGGAGAATGTATCGGCTGAAGTGCCACTATTCAAATAACTTTTTGGTCATTTAATGACACTTCTAAAAAAGGGAAAAAACGTGACAAATCAATAAACTTTTGCTCACAGAGTCACGGCTCATTTTCATTGTATATCACGAGCCAGCAAGCTTTGACAATATCCTTGTATTTTCTTCCAGTCCTGAAGATGTTCCAAAAACTCCTTCATTGATGGGCAAATTTGTCAACCTCAAGTCTGACAAGTTTTTTTCCGGTTCTATTGCAAGTTATACATTTTTTTTTGTTTTTCACAAGCTTTTTATTAAACTCCTTGTTTTCTGTTTTTTTTAAATAATTTTTTTTCATATCAATAGTATTAGTCACTTTTCACGAGAGATTAAGTAATAAAAATCCTCTTTTGTTATACAGAACTTTCCCCGGTATCTGTTGTATCTTGTATTTCGAGTTAAGAGAGAAAAAGGAGTAAACACATAAAGTGGTTTCGATTAGATAAATAGGTTCACTTCACAGATCAGTATTTGACAGGTGACATCCCACAAGTTTTGTTCGCCTCTAATTGGTTGTAACTCGTCCGAGGGTTGGTTATTCATTAAGAATAGGCGATTCCATTCACTTATTTTTAGTAGTATATGACAGTGTCCTCGCCAAATTTATTTTCGTAAAGCTGTGAGTAGGCGATATTTGATTACTCCTTGAGTCATAAATTCGTCCACTATTTTTTGCAAGGCTCTATTAACTGCTCTATGGGCGCCTGAGGTGGTGTAATGGTTTGTGACCTTGATTTGCAAACCTGCGAGTGTGAATTCGAGTCTCATTAGAACCCCATTCATTTGGCCTTGTGCCACATCTAAGCAAAACGCTGGGTAAATTACTCTGTAACTGGCTCTTGGGTGCCTCGGGTGGTGTAATGGTTAGCAATCTAAACTCGCAAACCTATATGAGTGAGTTCGAGTCTCATTGGGTACTCCTTTCATATGACGTTGTGCCATATCTAAAAAAAAAAACCAACAAAAAACAAAAAAAAAAACTGCTCCATATGCACCGGGCACCAATCTCTGGTTCCTGTTCTCCGGGTCGGACGCCTGAAATCTGTGCCGGGTAGCAAACAATGACAAGTATAGAATCACATTGCACCAGACCTTTGGGTCTTGTGAATCTATGACCAACAAGGTCAGTTAGCTTCGTGCCGGGAGACTTAACAATGACAATCATAGATTCACATTGCACCAGACTTTTGGGTCTTGTGAATCTATGACCAGCAAGGTCAGTTAGCTTCGTGCCGGGAGACTTATCAATAACAAGCATAGATTCACATTGCACCAAATGAATCTGTGACCCTCATGGACACTTCCACCCTAACCCCCACTATAAAAATGCCTTTGTGTCAAAGACTTCCTGATGGGAGGCATGGGTAAGTAATGCTCCATACGCACCAGTAATGACTTATAAACTATAATCTAATCGAGCTTTCATATTCGAAGTACCTAGAAGGCAATTATAAGTTACTTTTATGTCTCAAAATCCTTTTCAATATTCTAGCTGTTTTTTTTTATAAAGTTGTTTATTGAATAGTTTTGGTTATTCCCTGGGCACCAATCTTTTTCAGTCTTTCAGCAAAGATCTTCAAGTCAGCTTCATATAGGAAACTTTTGAAGGGAGCAATATATTTACACGCTGAGTGGTGGTATTCGATGACTTTCTCTAGAGATCATGTGACACTTATTGAAGATGCACTTATTGAAGTATAATACGTAAAGAAAATATTTACCCAACCCCTCTGCCACGGACGTAAGGTGACACAAGGATAATTTTAAAGAGAAGCAAAGCTGGTTTGAATTCAGATCTTTCCTTGTAGACTAATTGCCTAATCAAGGCTAAAGAATCTAATCTGCCCTACTATTTACATATAACTGGTAGAGAGGTCAGATGAATTCATGCCTTTTGCGAGGGAATTAGCACAAAGTAAATCGCAAACTGTCTCATCCTGCATTTAAATTCGAGTTACTGATATTTCATTTCCAACTGCGATAATCGTTACGTTATGTAAAAAAATTATACCTTAATTTGGTTCAAGCAAATTAAAGGCAGATAAAGTAATGGTAAAAAAACTGTAAAGAACAGATGCCAATTTCATCTGATCAACTACTAGTACTACTACTAAAAATGATAATAATGATGATGCTGATAATTATGATAATGCCTTACCCCGGTCAGAAGGTCTGAGCTTGTGTTAATTAACAGGAAGAAAAGATCATGTCATCTAGCTGATTTTGTTCTTTCGGTGGACACCAGAAAGAAAATTTTTTAAAAAGTCGACAAATACTTGGGTTTTTCCAGAGAACTGAAAAATCTACGGGTGACGGTGATATCAGTTGCAGTTGGGGTACTCAGAACAGTTCCCCAAAAAACTGGCAGAATTGGACATCGGAAGAATGGGGGAAACTTTAAGCCTACGGTATTATTAAGACTAAAGACCACAACATTATTAAGACAAAAGACCACATCATTATTAAGAATAAAGACCACAGCATTATTAAGACTAAAAACAACAGCATTATTGAGACTAAAGACCACAACATTATTAAGACAAAAGACCACAGCATTATTAAGAATAAATACCACAACATTATTAAGACTAAAAATTACAGCATTATTGAGACTAAAGACCACAACATTATTAAGACAAAAGACCACAGCATTATTAAGAACGGGCAGAATACTCAGTAGAGTCCTGAAGAAACCTGTTGTCAATTCGACTCTAGTGAACGATCACCAGCTATTGCTGGCGTTTAAAACTTGCAAAAAGGGATATGATAATAACGCTATTAATTTTTTTAATACATTTTCTTGTTCTTAAACAGTTACTTTCGAATTGCATATACCTAATGTAAATGGAAAATATTTTCGAATTTGTAAGAATACTGAGGAAGATACTGGAGATTTCAGGAGCTTTGTTGCCACTTTATCTCAAGCAAGAGCTACCAGAATATACCTGTGGCTAACTGTAATATTGAAATCAGTTAATATACTGAGTAGAGTGCAGGAATAATCTGGATACTTATTGTCACTTGATCGCCAGAAAGTGCAAGTAGGTACTAGTAATAATGAAACAGTCATGTGAATTGCAACCACGTAAACTGAATTTTTTTATCAGTGGTAGTGCAGAATGGTCTTCGAGAAGGATAAGCTCTAAAGTCTTTCCTTTATTTTTTATCAGTCCGTCAGCCATCAGCCGAACTATGACCGGTCTATCTAACGAAGTTTCTTCCCTCTTTCACTCACCACTGTCGGTTACCTTTGACGACGGGGCATCTGGAAGTCCCACGTTATATGCATCTGGCCTGATAACGGTGCTGAAGATGGAGAAAATAGTCCTAGACAGAGTTATTCTCAGTAAAGTAGTGCTGAAGATAAAGTGACACTGTACAGACTCGGTCGTTGCAATGTCAGGTTGGGATGTGTCGGTGACTTTAATTTCTTGCAATAACCACGTCACTCAACAGATTGCATTTTATATAAACTGAATCGCCAAAGAATTAAATACAGTCGAGCTCCTGTTGGTTTTTCCTTCCACAACTTGTAAAAAAAAGAATGCCGCAGAATTAGGTATGTGTGCCGTACGGGTCGAAGCTGAAAAGTTCTCAGATCAACTAAAATTACTTTTTTAAAAGATTTTCCTGAATATTTTATAAAGAGGCAAAAAATATTGTGGAAACGATGTGACAAGTATGTACTTACCCAACCACACCACCATGAGCAGGATGTGACACAAGGTCAATTTTTTTCAGTAAAGCTGATTTGAATTAAGTGTTTTTCTTCTCAGCTAGTTCCCTGCACAAGGCTAAAGAACTGAGTCTGCCCTACTCTTAACCTATACAGCCCAGTCGACTGGGGCTGTAGTAGATGCCAACTTCATCTCTGCAGAGAGAGAAGACCACCCCACCATCGAATTTCTTAGATATGAATCTAAACCATTTAATTGACCCACAGATGTTACTCTAACCGGTACTACCACGACCACAACATATATATATATATATTAATATAATAATATATTCCCTAAGCCAACGTGGTCCGCTTGATGGCCGAGAGGTCTGAAACTAACGTAAAGTTGGGCGGGTTTCGATCCCGGCTTCGAGCGTCCTGCGTGTCTAGCCACACTAAAGAGTTCTGATAGAGCGAAACAGTCTGTCTGTGGATGACAATATATATATATATATATATATATATATGTGTGTGTGTGTGTGTGTGTGTGTGTGTGTGTGTCTGCTATTAATCACAAGTCCACTCTAACTCGAAGTGGTATTACCTGTTAGGGTCTGATTTATGGGTAAAAAGGAAGTGTTTAATCATTTACTAAGGAATTTTATAAGCCATCTGAAACTATACAGCGCTGTGAAAATTGTTTGTATGACATAGGAATACTTAATAAGCAAAATTGCGAATCTTAAGTAGCAATAGTTGAAACCAATCAACTGTGTGCAAAAAATGATTATTGTTAAAAAGATTTTTAAATCTTAGATAGGCACATTTTAAACCATTTAACTAAGTGCAAAGTGAGGGGCTCTAACAATTTGCTTAGAAATAAAGTTACCCCCAAACGATTTGCTTAAAAATCATAAGTATATATGTATAAAAAGCATTTGCTATCAAATCATTAACAAGGGTTGATATGCCGTAAAACACTAACCAACCTACGTTATATCATGTGCCGCTTGCGCGGATTTACCTGACTCTCCCTTGTCATTCGTCCCTATCGTCCTTCACATTTGGCACATCCTCTGGAGTTCATCCTGTGTCTGTACAGAGCTGTTGTAGATAAGTTTTAGCTGCTCGTCCATTATTCGTCAGTTTGAAAGGGTCCACAGAAGAAGGTCGCTTATGAGTTCGTCCTTAATTCCTCAGCAGTGTCCCGCATGTCTTGTCTTGTTCGTCTAATTTCAATGGTTCTAGAGATGGGATATATATATATATATATATATATATACCTTTAAGAAAAACAAAAACCGGTCACATTAGGATTATAAATTTATTTCCATCCTATTATGGGTATAGATATGAATAAATAACACCAAAAATAACAGGATTTCTTCAGATCTAATGGATAAAATAATTACAGTCAGAACAGACACAGGAGGGAAGGGTGGGAGGCTGTTGAAAAGGGGTGAAGAGTTTCCTCCCCGTTTACCCACTTCTGTTTTTCTTTTTCATTACCGGTTGGTATCACAATAAATTAACTAGACGAGTATTCAAAACTCACTTTCTACAGTAGATTAATTTTTTAAAATTTTTTAATTCTAAATACATTTCAGCATATATCTCCAGATTTAATAATAATTTAGAGAATTAAAATATTTCTTATTAACCTTACGTAACGATTACAGTAATATTTATCTTAAATTGAATTCAAAATTTAAATTCAAAATTTAAAATTCCAAATTTATATTTGTGCCCATTAATTCAGTTACCTTTCCATTGAAACGTACGTACACATCATATGGTGTCTTCCTATATTTTTATTTTATTCAGTTCATCTCAAATCTCAAATTAATCCTATTTTTTGGTTAATTAAACATTATCAATGATATTTGTCTATAGTTTAAATTGATACTTATGTTTACATCTAGCTTTTAATTCACATCGTTGATTTAACAATTTTTCAGGGTCTGTGTATGTCATTATTTGTATTTTTTCCTCTAAACACAGATTACATCTACTATCAAAGCATTTTGGAGTATTCGACTATTTCAATATGGCTCATTGAATCTCAGGAGTCAAACCTTTATTTTTCAAACTCCAAAATTGCTAAGATAGGGCTTCTTCTTCTTCTTCTTCTTCTTCTTCTTCTTCTTCTTCTTCTTCTTCTTCTTCTTCTTCTTCTTCTTCTTCTTCTTCTTCTTCTATGAAATTCCTTAATTATCTCTTTATTATGATTATTGATTAAATATTTCACGTTGTATATTATTATGTTTAAAGTGCTTATTAAATTCAAAAAATATTTACCTACATTTATACTTGCTAGTCTACAAAAAAATGGGTTAAATCATATAATCATCATACCTCTACACCAATTGGTTAATATTAGATAGGATTATTTGAAACCATAAAAATATGAATAGATTATTAGTATTATATTAATTCAATTCGCACACATTATTCGAATTCCCCAAATGTTTAGGTAGCTTCGTATCTCTCTCTCTCTCTCTCTATATATATATATATAGAGAGAGAGAGAGGGTCTCAATATGCGTATGACCCACGTCACAGCTAATAAAAATGTTATTTTCTTTTTTTTTCAGATTTACCAATAAGTAAAGTTGGAGACCTTAGTCGAGACTGACCTGAAGGTTTCCTTTTCAATAGCTACTACACCGAGGTGTAAAAGAGGGCGTAACTCCTTTCCTTGGATTGTTCAACTTTACCCTTGATCCTTACCTTATATTACTGAGTTTTAAGCAAGGCGGCATCAAGTACCATTTTTTGAGTCTTTGGTATGACTTGACCTAGGATTAAACCTCAATCTCCCGGACCATTGCCGGACACTCTACTCACTAGACTTATGGCCTGGTTGAAGATTTACAAATAGTATTCCATAACAACAGTCAATCTTCGATCACAACAACGAGGAAAAATATTTTGCGTCACTACTACAAAATCATTGAAAATTGTGCAATCGAAATTTCGCAGGAAGTTTAACTAAACAATTATCTCCAGAAAAGCTAAATTTATCATTGGGTACATGAATTTAAAGCCACAGGGTCAGTAAACAATCTCAACAAGAAGGCAGAAAATTTCACATCTGGCAGGAAGTTGACAGCAAGATGTCCTAATTATGTGGATGCGGTGAGAGATTCTTTCGAAAGGAGTCCGAAAAAGCTCCTCCGAAGACGTTCCCAAGAACTTGGTCTTTCACGTGCACTGTAGGATAAAGTCAATCAATTTCTACCCTTGTCATCTGGTTTGACCTTTCTGAAGTGATATGATTGCTTTTTAAGTCTCAGATGAAACATGACTTGATGTAATATGAATTATCATATTAATAGGTGACTTCTATTTTGAGACTCCCTATATATATTTGCTAAAGGCATTGTTTACCTTGGCCAATCTATTTTCTATATTGGTGTAAAAAGATATGACACACCTCGTGTAAGAAATCACCTAAATTGTTTTTTTTCCTACTTGTGTCTGGGCAATGGCGATCAAATAGTGATAATGCGTACATCGGTGTGAAGGTCTAACGGAGGATTACCGACTTCTTCAGGCTGTCTCCAAGACAAAAGAATTTTCTCACCTTTGTTATTCAGCCTTGGTCGATAGAGAAGTGTGTCCGCAAAAATCAGATCCTTACGAATGATACATAAATAAAAGCCTAAAAATATAAAAACAAAAGGTTTCTGCGGGGGGGGGTGTCCTCGTGGTGTAATGGTTAAAGCGATGGACTGCGGAATCGTGGTACGCGAGTTCGTACTCCAGTCGCGCTATTACGTTCACTTTTGGGCAAATATCCTTGGGAAAGGTATGAACCCCCTTATCCTCCCAGCTATGGGTTAAATAGTACCACTACTGTTCTTCTAGGGGAATGGCTTTGGCATTAAATAACCTAAAAAGAGTTGATATGCCATTAAACAAAGAAACCAAACCAAAAGGTTTCTGAGCAACCATTCTCTTCTACATTATGCCATATTATGGGTCATCTACCGCTATCACCTGCATTTACATGAAAGCGCCTACCTTTTCACCATTCCTGGAGGGGCACTTATTCACTGACTCCAGTATATTATGGGCTCCCCACCTAAAAAAAAAAAAATAGGAAAACACTTCTACAAAAATACTAAATACATTTATCTTTATCAATTTCATGCACTCATAGAGAATAATTCTTCCATGAAGATAAAAGAAAAACATCTTCTTATCCTGGTCATACAACCTCGACAATTTCTCGTTGAAACTTATCACTTCTCTGATCAAAGTTTAATCTTAATGCACTTTGCTCAACATATCCGGAAGAGTCCTCGTAGCTTTGTGACAAAAATACTAGACGGTGCATATGGTAATAAATATGTTCGAACACTAGTCACGCTAATATGTTTATTTTCGAACTTATACCGTGGGCAAAGATATGAACCTTCTCAGCCACCCCTACTATGGGTTAAATTATACCACTACTGTCCTTTTTCTAAGTAGGGATTTGGAATTAAATAACTCACGAAGATTGATAAGCCATTATAAAACAAAAAAAAAAAACAAAAAACAAAACCATATAACCGTGCGCTAACAAATTATTATCTAGTCATCATCATCATCATGTCGTACCGCAGGCACGGATATCCCTGACCCTCTCTTGCCACTTCTCCCTATCGTTTATCGCCTCTGGTAGGTCTTCAGGTCAACATTCCGTATCCTCACAGGGCTGCTGAATGTATGTTCGAGCTAGTCGTCCTGCTTTTGCCCGGCCATATGTGGGGGTCCATGTAGTAGAATTATTAATGTTATATAGGAATGCTTAAAACCATATAGCTGTGCAAATTGATTGTAATAAGAAGAGTTATTTAAAGCTACAATTATTTACAAAATGTAATTATTAGTGATATGAAAGTATTTAATTGTGAAAATTCTCAGAATAAGATAGGAACTGATAAGAAAAATTAATAGAGAGGAAGATTTAAAAAGTTAAACAAAGTGCGAGTACATGATGATAAAATAAAAAATAACAATTTTTTATCCATATAAGTATGCAAATAATTAGTTTTTGAACGGAGTAGTTAAAACTATGTAATGATGTACAGAGATATTATAATCTAATTTAGAATTATTAGTACTAGATAGAAATACTTAATACCAGAGAATTATGTGTAAATTATTTGCATAAGATTGGAATTCTTGCTACCATATAACAATGTAAAAATTATTTGTATTTGATTGGAATACTTAATACCGTATAACTATACAAAAATTATTCGTATTTGATGGAAATACTTAATAATGTGCAAATTATTTGTATTATATAGGAATACTTAATTCAATATAACTGTGTAAGGATCATAGATATATAAATTTAAATTCTTAAAAAAATTGCAATTCAACATTAGAAATTTAAATTTATGATTACAATTAAACTCTTGCAATCTATTTTAACCAGAGGTGGGAGGCAAGATGTGATTTCATGCGTTTCTCAGTGAATTAGTAACACACACACACACACACACACACACACACACACACACACACACACATACACACACACACACACATATATATATATATATATATATATATATATATATATATATATATATATATATATATATATTGAAGAATGGGTGAAAGAAAAGAAATGAAAAAAAAACAACAACAAAGAAACAAAAAAAAAAAGAAAAAAATGTCGTTTAAGAATGTTAAATAAAAGAAAGTGTCCGTAGAACAGATAGCAGAGTAAGACAAAAACTATAATAATTCTAATTTCACCCCCACTTATTATGCTCATTCTACTACTAAAAGTTTCGTGTGTTTTGAAAGCGAAAAATAAACTAAAAACAAAGCAAAACAAAAAAGGCAATCCTCGGTGAGATGAAACATTAAGTACTGTATATACGGAGAATATTTTATGATTCATTCAGAGTTAAATATTAAAATAGCGACACACCAACAAATGAAAGTATAAACTTCAAACGCAATCGATAAAGGATAAATAACCCCCCAAACAACCCTTTAAAAAAAACCCAAATACTTCGGAATTAGCAATAACACTACCACCTTGAATCCCTTATAAAGATATAAATAAAGAAAAGAATAAACACACATCTTCTTCAAATAGAAAAAGTTAAATGGGTAAAATGATTCTAGTGGCTCACCAAATAACCCTTAGATAAAAAAATAAAAAAGGAAAAACGACGCCATGATGAATCTAAGACAATGGATTGGCAACAATGTCTAACACAAGTCCTTTTGATGTTCCTCCTCCTCTTAGAGGCATTTTTTGAAAGTAATGTTTGTTTATTTCCCTATCCATTTTGTTACCACTAGCTGAAGAGGCAGGCTGCCTGATAGAAGCCTGCGAAAATAAATTTATAATAACAAAATGACGGACCGTTGAGTTTTTCTTCCAATTATATATATATATATATGTGTGTGTGTGTGTGTGTGTGTGTGTGTGTGGTCCAGTCGGCTAAGGCTGTAGCATACACCGACAGCACCTCTATAGAGGAGTAAGACCCTCTTCAACGAGTGTCTTGGATATGACACAAAAATGCATCTGAGGGTAAGGCTCCAGTCCTGGAGCTTTGGGGAATGTGGAGTACCTCTTCATTGCCACCGCCCCCACGTTTACCCAGGTCCGGAGTGATAGTACCTGATAAGATCCTAGTTTTGGGTCAAATTGAACAGTTTGACATTTAAACTATGTGTCAACAAATGAGTGAGATATAATTGAATTGTTAGTGATATATAGCGATACATGGAACCATTTAACTGTGTCCAAATATATCAATGATGTTGAATTATTAGTGTTGAATGGCAATACTTTAAACTCTTTAACTGTGTGATTAAACTGAGTTATTAATATTACTTACCAATGCTTGAAACCATTTAACAGTCACGCAAATAAGATATTTGGTATGGAATGCTTGGGACCGTTTAATAGTATACGGAATAGAATTATTGGAATTACATAGAAATACTTGGAACCATTTGTCTGTGTATAGATTAATGAATCATGTTGAGTAGAATGATTAGTGTTAAATAGCAATGCTTGTAACTACTTAACCGTGGTCAAACAAATGATTAACAGTAAATTGATTTATTAGTGCCAGAAAAAAAAAATACTTGAAACCATTTAACGGTATGCAAAAAAAAAAAGAAAAAAAAAATGAGCGCAAGCACGTTTATAAATGTTATCGACAAAATGTATTTACAAATTCTAAATTTGATATAAATGTAAATAGAGGATCTTGCTTTAAATAACCCACAATGGTTGATATGCCATAACCCCACCAAAAATAAATAAATAAACAAAACAATATATATATATATATATATATAAAATAAAAGAATTCTATTCTCACTCTCTTTTGTTCATTCTATCACTAAAAGAAATAATTTCTGTCTGAAATTGTTTTTTTCTTTTTTATCTTCAAAACACGAGAAACTTATGTACCGAAATGCGCCAAAAGAATGAGAGAAGATAATCCTTTTATCTATCTAGAGAAAGAGAGAGCCAGAGAGAGAAAGAAAGAGAGAGAGAGGGAGGGTGCGGAAGCAAAATATGGAATCATTTTTTAAATGTTATTTTTAGTCTGATTTATCCAATTTTTGAAAAAAAAAACGAGATAAATCTAAATTATCTTGACTTGCACTATCGTTCAAGCACTCTTTCATTAAAATTCGGCCCAATATGAATGCGCAAGAAAAGAAATGACGAAGTATCTATGATTTGCTTAACGCCGAAACCAAGCCAAAAATATTTCTGAAAAATAATTGAAGTTCTTTATGGCCTCCAGCAAGCCCAGACCCAACCCCCTTGATTATGATATATGGGGCTTTTTAGAAAACAAAACAAATGCAACTTCCCATCCATATATAAGTTTGCTAAGACTGACATTGAGAAGAAATGGAATGAAATGTCTGAAGAATTTATTTCGAAAGGATTTAAATCGTTTCGAAGGCGTGCTGATGCAATAACTGAAAAAAAATTACGGCCATGTTAAGTAAATTTATTGTTTAGCGTCCATCTTCTTATTTTGTTATTTATTTCTAAAATCAAAATTAATCTTGTTTTATAATAGAGTCGTTTATCATAATACAAAAATATTCCTAATTTTACTCCCGCACCCTGTTTTTATGTGTGTGTGTGTGTGTGTGTGTGTGAGAGAGAGAGAGGGTTCAAAATATACCAATAAAATTTTGTCATTAAAAATATATCAAACGAATTAAGAAACGTAATCCCATCTGTGCTTTTAATATTTTTTCAAATATCCAAGAAAGGATCTGATAAAAAAAATCGTTGTTATTTCTAAAAAAGTCGAGGCCTTTTTTTCATCTTTTTCTTTTTTTTTTGCTTTCTTTTAAGAATTCGGTAAGACATTGATTTTGTGCAAGGTTCTAGCCCGGTCGACATAGCATAACTATCGATATTAAAAAAGATGAATAAACAAATAAAAAATGTAACAAAAACGAAAAAAAAAAAAAAAGGTGCTATAAATATAACGTTATTTTAATATCTTCGTTTATCAATTTTTTCAACTTCTTTTTCTTTCTTTCTTTCATTCCTTCGTTTCTTTTTTCCAAGTGAAGGTTTCGGGTCGATAGGATGTGTCATCTTCCCGTTGACAGGAAATCAGATGTGAACGCGTGAATCACATCTTAGCCTTTTAACATCATTTCGAGTTACGCGCTCGGATAGCTGGAGCGTTCCTCTCCACCTACTCTTACTCACATGCTGTTTGTACGTAACCCTCCAAACGTCATTATGCCATAAGCAGGTCGCCTCTCCCAACACCATCAAGAGTCATGGCGATTCTTTGATTCGCGAGCTTTTCATAAACACCATCTCATTGAACAGCCAATGAAATATTTTGGTAGAATGTGAAATATTACGGACTGGCTTGAAAGAGACATCATATTACAAATTGTCACGGTTAAATAAATAAATAATTTGATCTGTCTTATATCACTATGTGAAAAGGTGTAATCTATCAGTATATTTACATATATATGTGTGTGTATGTGCGTGTGTTCAGCTTTTTACATATTTTCTCGTTTACACATATTTCGCTTTAGCTATTCCTGTATCTAAATTTTATGTTCTTATCTATCTATCTATCTATCTATCTATCTATCTTTGACTAATGTGATTTCTCAGCTTTTAGCTTACAACAGATAATTCACCGACATTTCACTAAGAAAGTACAGGGGGTAGCCTTGTGATGTAATGGTTAAAGCGATGGACTGCGGAATCGTAGTAAGCGAGTTCAAATACCAATCGTGCTATTATGTTCCCTTTCGGACCAATACCCTTCGGAAAGTTATGAACCCTGTCATCCTCCCAGCTATGGGTTAAATAATACGACTACTGCTCTTCTAGAAGGATGTCTTTGGCATTAAATAACCTACAAAGGTTGATATGCCATTAAACAAAGAAACTAAACCAAACCAAGAAAGTACACGTATGGAGTTAAGGGTTCGATTTTGAAAAACGTTTTTCATTTAGATTGTCCAACTCTTTTAAGAAAAATATTATAGACTTTTGTATTCACTCGTACCTATGATTCTGTATCTGGCCTTCAATTTCCACATTTCAACGGGATTAAAAAGTGTGAAGTAACTTTTAAAACAATCTTATATTCAAATTAAACTCGTCCTTCACTAGGTAACACCGGTTCTAACGTTCGTAACTTTATAGACGTTAGAAACAGGCAGCGATCTTAGTTCAAAACTTAGGTATAACAAAACGCCATAGAATAGATCAAAATACAGGGACTTCTACACGCGAATGACTGATATAATCTTAGATAAAAAAAAGTAAATGAAATAAACAAATAAAAAGAAAGAAAGAAAAAAATTTCACAAGTAAAAAGAAATTACATTTGGTAAAAAGTTACAAATGAGTGTTAATAGCGGGATATCGGTGATATGGAAGTCAGACCTGGCTGATAAAATGAAACGCAATTTCTTCCAGGCAGCGGTCGTGTCGATACTGCTATATGTATGCACTACATGGATGCTGACTAAACGGATGGAGCAAAAGCTTGACGGCAACTATGCAAGAATGCTACAAGCAATTTTGAACAAGTCCTGGAGGCAACACCCCACAGAGCAGCAGCTGTATGGCTACCAACCTCCCATCACGAAAACTATCAAAGTAGACGAACCAGACATGCAGGACACTGCTGGAGAAGCGGAGACTAGCTCATAAGTGATGTTCTATGGACCCCCTCACATGGCCAAGCAAGAGCAGGGAGACCAGCTCTAACCTACGTACAGCAGCTCTGTGAGGATACGGGATGAAGCCCTGAGGACCAGCCAATAGCGATGAACAATTGGGAGGAGTGGCGAGAGAGGGTCAGGGATATCCGTGCTGGTGGCACAACAAGATGATGATGATTCGGGGACGAAAAATTTGCACAATCTTTGTAGAACTTCGTAGAAAATTTCAGAAATCTTCTAAATCATACATTTAACAACATTTAAGACTAATTAGAAATTTAGCATTCCACCTCCACTAAAAATTAAAAAAAAAATAAAAAAATAAAAATAAATAAAATAAAATAAAATAAAAACCTGGTAGGGCCTGTATCGGATGACAAGATAAAATATACCCCAAAATTTCTTTGAATATACGTCAGTCCTGGACTGTAACTAAGTTAAAACTTAAGGTAAAAAGGATTTATTTTTATTTCATTTTTATTTTTATTTATTTTTTTTATTTTTATTTTATTTATTTATTTTTTTTTTTATTTTTTTTAATTTTATTTTTTTCACGTACACATGGGAAGCAGCATCATGTACGTGAAGGTATTCGAATGCACAATGCCTAACATTTCCTGAACGTGTGAGTCTTGCGGCTTAACGCTCAGGATTGTCAGTTCGATCGGGGAACTACTTCTGCTCATCTATAAGAGTGGCTTCTATAGATGAGAATAAAAACAGCCATCGAAAGATAACCATGACTCATACTCAAACCACATACATAAACCGCATCACTCTTCGCGCGGATAAAAAAGGGGCGCGTCCTGCTGAGGTTGGAGCCCTAGCCTCAGTGTTCCAAAAATCAACTACAGAGCTCAAACAAAAACTACTAAAATGCAAACAAACAATACAGATAGCGACATTTAACGTTAGAACCCTAAATAGAATAGGTCAACTACCAGAGCTAACTGCATCAGCCGTAGAACATAAGATAGACATAATCTGTATACAAGAACATCGATACACTCACACCGAAGATATCAAATATCACGAAACTGGCAATGAATGGATGCTAGTGACTGTATCGGCATGGAAAAACTCTGTCAATGCATCGGTAGGAGGGGTGGGAATGCTTATAGGACCAAGAGCGCTAAAAACACTTAACAGCATTGAGAGAATACAACCTAGGATGATGGCCGCAACGTTTAATGGCAACCCCAAAGCAACGATCATCTCCTGCTACAGCCCTACCAATGTTAGCGAAGAAACCGAACTAGTTACCTTCTACCAGGAGCTATGCTCCCTAATACGTAGCATTCCGAAACACAACCTGCTAGTCATTGGCGGAGATATGAATGCACAAATCGGGAAAAACAGAAACAACAAATACTGCCTACACAACACGTCAAACAGGAATGGACAACATCTAATTGATTTCATGATAGAAAATAGATTAACATGCCTCAATACAAACTTTCAAAAAAGGGAGGGAAAATTATGGACCTACACATACGCGAACAAGAGTAAAGCACAGATAGACTACTTCTTTATAAACAGGAAATGGAAAAATAGTGCGATGAATTGCGAGGCATACTCCACTTTCGAGGGTGTGTCCTCCAATCATCGAATAGTTACGGCCAAAATACGACTAAGCCTACCGAAAAACGCCACACGAACAGCAACAACTAAGCACTATGACTGGGCCCTACTTAACAACAGAGATCTTACAGACAAATATGCATTAGAATTAAGAAACAGATTCGAAACACTACAAGAGAAGACAGAAAAAGTTACCCCAAATGACCAATATGAAAATTTTGTTGAAGCACACCTTGAGGCGGCATCAAAGTGTATCCCAACAAAACCTAGAACTAAATATAGAGTCCCCTGGGAAACGTCAGCGGTTAGAGAAAAGCGTGCACTCGTGAAAACTGCCTCCAAAAGCTATCGGAAGAACCCAACAAACACAAATGCCCGAAAACTAGAAAAGGCACAATATCAATTAGCAGGAATTTATATAAAAGAACAGGCAGAATACATACAAAATCAGATAGATAAGATTAGAGACTCGGTGGAAGATAGACAATCCAGGATAGCCTGGCAAACAATAAATGAAGTAAGTGGAAGGAAGAGCACAGCCAAAGCAAAATTGAAAGCTGCAAGCCAATAAGAAAGAGTAAAACTGTGGGAACAGCATTTCAAAAATCTACTAGGAAGCCCGCCGAAAATAACGGATGAACCGATCACCAGAATTATCAGTAAGCAATTAGACATTAAACTAGGTCCTTTCACTAAAGAAGAACTCGACTCGGTTCTTAAAAAAATTAAAAATAGGAAAACTGCAGGGCTGGACGAAATCCCCCCAGAAGTGTGGAAGACTAGACAATTCGACGATATACTGCTCCGGCAATGCAACGCAGTCTATAGTCAAAATAGGATAGAAAGATGGATGAAGGGATGCATCCTTCCTTTCCCTAAAAAGGGGGACCTCGGATTAGCCAAGAACTACCGAGGGATAACACTTACATCCCTAGCAGCCAAAATCTACAATGCCCTACTACGAAACCGCATAGAACCCAAAATAGACAACATCCTTAGGAAAAACCAAAATGGCTTCCGGAGAAATAGATCCACAACCTCACAAATATTGACCATCCGTAGAATCCTTGAAGGCGTTCGGGCAAAAAACCTTCAGGCGACATTACTATTTGTCGACTTTACCAAGGCCTTCGATTCCATCCACAGAGGGGAAATGGAACTAATCCTATTAGCATACGGCCTACCAAAAGAAACCGTAGCAGCAATAATGATCCTCTACAGAAACACAAAAGTGAAAGTACGTTCACCAGATGGAGACACGGAATACTTCGACATTGTTGCAGGAGTACTACAAGGAGACACGCTAGCCCCATACCTCTTTATCATCTGTCTAGACTACGTGCTTAGAACTTCGATCGACAAAATCAGAGAAAATGGCTTCCAGTTGACTAAGAAAAGAAGCAAAAGGTACCCCGCAAAAACAATCACAGACGCCGACTACGCTGATGACTTGGCGTTACTGGCGAATATGCCTAATCAAGCAGAGACACTACTGCATAGTTTGGAACGAGCTGCAGCAGGCATTGGCCTCCACGTCAATGCGCACAAAACTGAATATATGTGTTACAACCAAACGGGCAACATTACCACACTAGACGGAGCCTCTCTGAGGCTAGTGGACAAATTCACCTACCTAGGAAGTAGCGTCTCATCAACCGAAAACGACATCGACACACGACTGACGAAAGCATGGACGGCTATAGATAGGCTCTCAATCATATGGAAATCAGACCTGACCGATGAAATGAAGCGCAGTTTCTTCCAGGCAGCGGTTGTATCGATACTGCTATATGGATGCACTACATGGACGCTAACTAAACGGCTGGAGAAGAAACTTGACGGCAACTACACAAGAATGTTGAGAGCAATATTGAACGAGTCCTGGCGACAACACCCCACGAGACACAAACTGTACGGCCACTTGCCTCCCATCACGAAAACTATACAGGTTAGACGAGCCAGGCATGCCGGACACTGCTGGAGAAGCAAGGACGAGCTCGTAAGTGACCTACTTCTATGGACCCCCACATATGGCCAAGCAAAAGCAGGACGACCAGCCCGAACTTACATACAGCAGCTATGTGAGGACACAGGATGTAACCCAGAAGACCTGCCGGAGGCGATGAACGATAGGGAAAAGTGGCGAGAGATGGTCAGGGATATCCGTGCTGGCAGCACGACATGATGATGATGATGATGATGAAGACTATAAGAAATTGTAAACAATTAATTGATGTTCGTATTGAAAGAAAAAGACTTATGTATCTCTCATAAGATCTACCGATCTTTTTAAAAAAAATCCTTTTGTCGATGCAGAGATGGTTTTCAAATTTTTATAGTGATTATCTCATGTAAAAAAACAAAACAAAAAACGAAACAAAGAAAAAGAAAAACGAAAACAAAAATGAAAAAAGAAAAAAAAAAAAACAATCAACCGGTCTTTGCTGAATCTGTTCAACTTCACTTTTGGCAACACTTGATTGAAAATCTTGTTACGCTCAGCGGTTTTAAAATGAATGTTTTCGTATCCTTTATAGAACGCCCTCTGTGAATCATCAATGTACTTTTAGGCAATTACAATAAACATTTTTTTTAATCACTATGCTGGCACAAGGATGAAAAAAAAAACAAGGTTTTGAACCTCATTTGATAGATTAAAAAAAAAAGAAGCTTTAAATGTTTTTTTAAAGTACACTTTAAAGCTTTTGACTATTTGCAAACTTTTTTTGCTATACGTGTTGATTTTAAACGGCTTCGTCACGTATATTTCAATATTCCAAATAATATATTCGCCCCTTCTTTCTGATATTTCGTATCTTTTTTTTGTGCTTTTCTCTTTTTTCGAAAGTTTATGATTTGATCCTTGATGTCGTCCATTTTGCCAACGATTTGCCAACCCCGAAAAATTAACCGAAATAACTCTCATTACATTATATTGCGATTTATTCTTTTTAAATATTTCATCATCATCATCATCATCGAGACATAGTGATAGCACCGAGCCCTCTGCATCCCTCCCACCGTCCGTCCCTATCGTCAACTGCTGCTCCTGGCAGGTCTCCTAGATTGCATACAGTATCCGTGTAGAGCTGATGTAAGTCTTTTCTAGACAATGCTGGTGTGTCCATGGGTTGGAGTCCGTAAGAGAACGTCGCTTGTGGATTCATCCTTACTTCTACAGTAGTATCCAGCATCTGCTGTTCGTCTTACTTTGACGGCTTGTGAGACGGGAGGTAAGTGGCCGTACAGCAGGAATGTTGAGAGGTACTGCTTCCCAGATTTGTTCAAAACAGAATTCTTGTGCAGTTCCAATCTAGCCTTTACTCGATGCGTTTCATTAGAATCCAGGTGTTTGTAAAGACACGCCTAATGCTTGAAAGAAATCCCGTTTTATTTCATTAGAGAGCTCAAATTTCAATATGATCGACAACCTCTCAATAACAGTCCACGAATGTTGAGATCACTTTCAGGAGATGAGATATTGCTGCCGAGGTATGGGAACTGCTCTACTAATTTCACTGAAAGCGGAAATCTCTCTCTCTCTCTCTATATATATATATATATATAGGGGTGTTTGTATTAAGGTCTTCGCAAAATAATTATGTGTAACCAAAGAGAATATAAAAAATATCTCATAATCTTGATTTTCAAAAACAGCTGCCAAAAAAATAGAAGATTGTTTGGCTCTTTCTGTGGGGATTATAAAACAAAAAATAAATAAATTAATAAAAAATAAGAAATCAAGAAAAAACAAATTTTATAAAAATGTAACTGTTCCCAGATGCCCTCAGAGAGGAAGCAAGGACAGGCACTAAAGAGAATTTTTAAAGTTAAGCAGTGACCATTTTGAGTGGAAGGACCCAATCCTCCGCTGCTGCTGGTGGGAAAAACCACGTGTCTGCTTAGCGGCATGCTGACTCTCCCAACAATAGCAGGCTTTGTGGAACATATCTACTAGACGTAGGAAGGACCTTCAAACTCCTTGCTCACCAAAATGAATCTCCTGTTAACAACCTTTTCTGCTAACAAGCCTCACTAAAAACACCCACCGGACATAACCAAATTCTTAACCCACCAAAAATTACTAATATATTTCAACACCTTGTCAGAGAAACGTGACTATTTCTTCTACTTCAGGAAAACTCTTCTAGCCACAGAATAGTCATTAAACCCATAAAATATAGTTGGAGTTAAAAGTTATCTTCGAGTCTTTCCTTCTTTCCTTAAATTTTCTTGCAGCCTTCCACAAACAAAGAAGCCGACAGTTTAATGGTGCAAGAAGAAAAACAAACGAGTCAAAAACTAGAGTCTCAAAATTATTCCATGGAACTTAGCAATTAATCAATACAACAACGACCACGGCAACAACTAACCAAAAATATAATAATCAACAAAGCTTCTGTACCCTATTTGTCTTCCATCTTCACAATACTGAACAAATACAACTTTTCCTTTGTCATGGTTATAACCATTTCAAAAATGGCAGAACATTCTGAAACAAACAAGTTGAAAATGTTTTTTGGATAAAAACGAATTTCCTTCTGGAGGAACCCTAAGTATCGTTAAACCTTAGTATCGATATTGTGAAATTAATAATTGAATGTTCATTACAATTATTTCGTATAAATATCATGTCTCCCTCTGCCAGGCAAGTTGGACGAATCTTTCTTCTTGACTGATTATGCAATTTTACTCATCCTTATAAACTATTCTATCTTGTTCCATTTACTCCATTTTCTATCTTCTCTGAATTAGGATGCAATAAAAGGTTGCTAAATTTCATTTGATTAAAGCCTTTCAATAGTACCAATATATATATATATATGTGTGTGTGTGTGTGTGTGTGTGTGTGTGCGCGCGCGCACGCGTGTGTGTGTGTGAATCAGTGAATCAATTATACATACCATACATATAGATTTTATACGAACGGATACGTATATATTTATGCGTATATATATATATATATATGCATCCGTAGCAATATATATGTTCACACACACACACACACACACACACACACACACACACACACACACACACACACACACATATATATATATATATACATATATAAGCTTTTGTAGCTATCTGATATATATACATAGATAGATAGATAGATAGATAGAGAGAGAGAGAGAGAGAGAGAGAGAGAGAGAGAGAGAGAGAGAGAGAGATACATAATAGGAAATATACGTTTCTGTTTGTATTTGTCATTCTGATATATATTCAGATATTATGTTTATGTATAGAACTGATTCTATCAGATTTAGTTGAAAATCTTACACAAACACACACACAAGCAAACACACACACACACACACGCGCGCGCATGCGCGTGCGCACACACACACACATATATATGTATGTTTTATATAAAATAATATTACAGAATAAATATATATATATCATGTAATATTATTTTATATAAAACATGCATATATATATATATGTGTGTGTGTGTGTATGCGCTGCAAAGATGGATGAATTCCATCATGTATTGATTCTCTTTGTGCTCTTCTTGCCATTGTCTGGAATCTGCCAATCTATCATTTCAGCATTTCGCACTCGGAGATCTTTCTCTTGGCACAAACTCATATCAACATCGTGAAAAACCTTCAGCTTTTTACAGTCTATTATGAAACAATAATCTTTGTCAAATAGCGTTTCACTTAACATACCTTCTAACCAAACTCTCTTTCTTCTCACCATCTTATTTGCCCACCTCTCTATTTCTCTTGGTTGTTTTACTTTTTCCGTTTCGAGCTGATGACAAAATAGATTATGTGTAATCCGTTGGCAAGAATATTTTCCTCTAGTTTGAATGAGAATCGACATATATTCAGATACACGGTGGTGATTAGTATTAATCCTCCTGAGCCAATGCATAAGTTTCAAAATATTATTTTCAATTTGGTGTCTCTGTGTCGAGATAAAGAATACAGAATGATTTTTTAATCTCTCTCTCTCTCTCTCTCTCTCTCTCTCTCTCTCTCTCACACACACACACACACACACATGCGTGATGTAATGGTTACCGTTGTAGGAAATGGACCCAGTGACTCGAGTTTAAATCGTGGACGACCCTGCATTCATTTTCCATAGCGCTAATACCCTTGGGAAAGGTATGAATCCATATGTTTTTCTTGTAACACTGGGTTAATAGTAGGGTAGACTAGGTTCTTAAACAATGGTATAGTAACGAGTTTAGAAAAAAAGACATATCTGAATTGAAACCTGTTAAACTCTGCTTTAAAATTTGACTTTGTGTAGAATAGCCATAATCATAATGATATCAATCAGAACTGTGATACAAATACAGGCAGACACTGTCGTTTCAGGTAAGAACGGGTTTATTAACTCCTAACTTCGGTCCATGGCGACACGAGGTGAGATACACAATTCTTAAAAGCCGATGCAAACCCCATCCCAACGTGCGGTGCATCTTGTGATCTTTAAGATCTCTGTCGGTAGAGATCCGAAAAACCCAACAATACCTTTCAACGGTCAAAATTCAACTGACTACAACCAAATCCCCAACTCTCGTCTCAAAGGTCCAATCTCAACTGCCTGTTTTTCAAAATCCTCAAATTCTCAGGACCATCTCTTCTGGGCATGAGGTCATCCACACTCCAGTCCCATTTCCTGTCTGGGACTTTATTATGACAAATGGTGATTGTCATATACTTTGCGCACGAGCGTAAACTTCTCCAATTGATTATGCACCTGAACTCTTAACCGGAATAGTTCAAAGCCTTATCAAACTGAATGATAAAATATAATTAACGAAAAATGATTAATATAAAAAAAGTCATTCCTTAATTATATAACATTTGTGTGGCATCTTGCTTGCATGGAGGGGTAGATAAAACATAAAATTTATAATGTGTACTTTAATCGTGGTTGAGTTTTCTTCCATTTACATTATATATATATATATATATATATATATATATATATATATATATATATATATACTCCTGGTTTAGACCAGATGCAAAAGGGTCCCAAAATATAAAATACAGTTACTTTAATCAAAATATTTCCGAAATTCTTACATTCAATTAGAAAAATGTAGTTTATCTTCAAACGTGAAAATTCAAAGCTTTTAATTGATTAATTAAAACAAACATTAGAAAAGTATTTTTTGGTTGGTCATAAAGATAAAACTACGAAAATAAATATACACAAATACAGAACGAATAAGTCTCAGTGACAATTTCAAAGACAGTATATCCTCCATTTTTGCGAATTACTTCGAAAATTCCTTCTGGCATACTTATTAACTTCTGCATGAGGTCGCTTGGGATGTTCGCCCAGGATGCATACACTGCTGTACGAAGAGCATCCTCAGTTTCAAATTGCGATCCATGTTTAAAAACATATTTTGTCATCTAGCCCAAAACATTCTCAATAGAATTTAGATCTGGAGAGCACGAGGGATGGCTCAATGTTTTTTTCCATAAAAGCTCCTTCGACCAATGAGCGTCGTGGATTGCAGCATTTCCCGTTTGAAAATTCAGTTTTCTCCATACAGATGAGGACCTTCAGTAATTAGCGTTGCTTTTCTTAACATGTCACTATAAGTAGGAACTGTTAGACGACCTTTTACCTCCCGTAACTCAAGACATCCATTGTACGAAAATGAACCCCACACCATAATTGATCTATCTCCATTGTGTCGTGTTGAGAAACTTTCTTTTGCCTGCTAGTAACGCTGAAAACCGTCTAGGGCCATCTATGTTGAATTTTTTCTCGTCTGAAAACAACACTCTCTTTCATTTATCAACGAACCAAGTTGGATAATCAGAGGCACATTGTAAACGGGAAGTTTTATGGTGCAGAAGAAGACGAGGCCTCTTCGGTTATTTCACATTCTTAAACACTTTCTTATTTAAATTCCGTCGAATTGTTCGCGAGCTGTATTCGCTTCTATCTGACTTGATGTTTGGCTTGAATCTCTCTTGTCTATACGTCTGTCTTGAGATGGTGATATTTTTGGGGGGTGACCGCTTGATCTTTTAGAAACATTCGCATCCAGATTTTTAATGAAGG
>OY757914.1:26657146-26704568 GCA_963585895.1 Sepioteuthis lessoniana
GACGATCTATTTCCTCTTCTTCCCAGGTGTGTGTGTGAGGGGGTCACTTTGTGGCGTTTTGGTTAACGTGCTGGTCTGCGACATCGTATTACGCAAGTTCTTCAAATTATGAAATTTACAACAATTATACCAAAAAGTCAAGTTGAAGTCTCTAATGTTTATACAATCTTTTGTGAAACAGGGTGAGAAATTTGCAAGCGTATTTAAATCTGTGGAGACGTTCAATATTGAATTGCTGGACCTCAACGAAAGTTTGTGGGTAGCCTGATCGGCTGGGCTGTAGAATAAATTGCCAGCATTTCTGTAGAGGAGTTAGACACATTCCCAGCGAATGTCCTGTAAATGACATTAAGCCTTCTGATTGTGATGCTCCAGTCTGGGAGATTTGGGGAATGGTCAGTACTCCTTCGTTGCCATTGCTCCCAGGTCCACTCTGACCTGGAGTGGTAGCACCTGACATGGTCCTATCTATGCGTCAAATAGAACTAACTGTGAGCAAACAAATGGCTAATGTTAAATTGTGTCTGTTAAATAGCAATGCTTGGAATCATTTAAAAGTGTATAAAAAAGAACCCAGGCTTGTTTAAGAATGTTATCTACTAAATGTATTACAAGTCATATATAATATTTATTATGTATTTATAAAGAGGGTTTGGTATTCAATAACCTATAATGGTTAATATCCCATAAAACCAAACCAAACCCAAGCCAACCAAACCAAACTAAACCAAACCAAACCAAAGATGGTGAAGAAAAAGAGAAGATGAAGACATAATGATGAGTTTGTTGTAAAGGAAAATGTCAGACACATCGTCACTGAAAAATCACTATATTATTGTGTTTCAATCTTACTGTAAACCGGTCTCAAATCAAGAAGACGTGAAGGGGTATTTTTTTGAGTTGAAGAAGGAATTGCTCAATCAAAACCCATTCCCATGGGAGTGTGTTTTGCTACCTCCGAAAATGAATATCCTAGTCTTTTGACGACGAATAACAAGCAGATCCTTTTCAAAATACCCCAAATTCCGTGTGATCATTCCTCGAACCAACTACATAGTCTCTCGTTATTTACTCTTTGAGGTTGATCACTAAGCTCATCTACCGACCGTGAGCTTGTGGACAGCTGTCCCTACATTACAATCGAGTCACATAAAGGTTTTTCATGCATTTTCAGTCCAACTATCTGTGGTCATTTACTAAGCTCAGCTTATTTTATTAATTTCCCTTTTATATCTAAACGAAGATTTTCAATCAGTATTTAGGATAATTCTTACTATCATGTTTCTTAATCAAAATTTTGAAGGCTGTTTTAGGGATTATATTTCGGAACATTATCTCTAAACAAAAAAAAACAAAAAAGCAAAAAAAACAAAAAAAAACAAACGAACTTAATATTCTTCGTGAAAATAGATTATCGAAAATTTACAACTTCTTGAAAAAATAAACTGATTATTAAGTCTAAATCAGGGATTCTTAATGTGATGCACACAGACCCCTGGGGTTGATTACAATTTTGGCAGCATAGTAGTCCACAGGAAGTAGATTTACTAGTTTACATTTATAAATCCCTTTATAACAGAAAAACTGAAATGTAAACTAGTTGCCAGATATCGTACACCAAGTAGACTGCCTATTTGTGTGTGATGGCCACTTGTGGTATGTCGTTCATATACGACCCGTTTAAAACATACGGGCACATTTAAATGAGTGAACGACTTTGAAGTGGAAAGGGCAAATTTAGACATTTTACATAAAAAAGAATTTATTCAAATGTCTTACGATCTTGAAATGAAGTTTATGTCCGTATTTGAAGGAATTCGATATTACTGGATGTTGTGGTTTTCAGATAAGACCGGTGGAAGAACAACTCAAACAACGGGTGATAGGTAAACGTTATTGTATTAGCAGAAAAAGGAAGTCATACAAAGGAAGCACTAGCCGTTCTTGACTTGTCAAATGTCTTTTAAGAAACGAGAAGTTATCTTCTCCGAACGACCTAAGCTCGGCGAATATGTTTGGGTTGGACGAGTCCATCTTTGGGGTATGGTAGGATATATCCCCATAACACTGGATGAATGAAAAACAGTGGCAAATTAATCCAATCTTTGTGCTCTTTTTGAGCCCCTTTTACTAGCTTATTCAAGTTTATGGTGGAATCTGAGTTTAGCCATGTACATTATTTATAAAGCTAACACAGAAGGCGGCTCAAACACATAAACTGGTAACTTAATATTTGTGATCTCTTTAGCGCCCTCCAAACCCATCTTTCCCATTAAAAACAATTTCAGAATTAGATGTGTCTTTGCAGTTATGTTTACAAGAGTGAATTGTGGGGAGAGTGTTCGCTGACTATCCGGAGACCTGGTTTCAATCCCAGGTCGCGTCATACTAAAGACTTTTTAAAAAGTACTTGATATCTCCTTGCTTAACACTCAGCAATATAAGGCACATATCAAGGGTAAAGTGGAGCAATCCAAGGAAAGGAGTAGCACCCCGGCTACACCTTGGTGTAGCTATTGAAAAGGAAGCCTTCTGCTCGCCCTCGACTACGGTCGCCAACTTTACTTTTTACTATATTGATTGACTAATTATCTAATTTTAATGTCAACCCATCTAGGGTTATTTTATGCACTTTGCACTTTTATACATACATTTTTTTGTAATTGTTCTTAAGAGGATTTTTTTTTTGACACATGGTTTTATTGGAGGCGAACACTTTTTAAATAGATCTACTCGACCAATAGATGGAAGCCTAACAGTTACCTCCAGTTCAAGTCAAAGCGGACCTGGGAGTAATGGCAATGAAGGAGTACTTAGACACTATGCAGAGCTCCAGAATTGTATCCTTACCATCTGATGCAGTTTAGTGTCATACGTAGGACATCCCCTTTTTATGGAGGGTCTTATATCTTTGCTGAGAATACAGTCAGAGTATTCTGAGCTCCACCTAGCGTACATGTGATAATGTCTGATTTAATATCCAATTAATCAATTCCAGAGTTAATAGAAATTAAATTTAGTTTCAACGGGTGCATCAAGTAATATGTTTGAGAATCACTAGACCTAGTGGAACATTATTTTTTCGTTGATTATAGTATATTCTTTTACAAGACATTTACAGTCCTACTGATAAGCCTACATAAGTAATTGCTTCAAGAAACTGTTAAAATAGTTTTTCTATGTATTGTTCTAATGTGCCATTCCTCCCCAAAGTTCGTGATTCTTCAACGATCACTACCAATAGTTTCCTGACACGCTTGATTTGTCTTTCACTCCCTTCCTCATCTCAACCTCTCCCTCCTCGCCGCTAATCTCTCTCTGCACGAGATCATCAAGGAATTCCTGTCTACCTTCTTGGACTCAGGATCCGGTTGATCAGGACAATGGAAAACAAGTTCTGTGAACCAGACATTGGATATAACTGTGAAGGAATTCTGCATCACGTGATCAGGAACCCTAAAAATTAATACATTATAATAATCCGATTTCTGTGGGAAAGAATACAGCAAAAATGGCACAGCGTAGCTCTCTTTTCAAACATACCTTTTATTTTCTTTCTTTCAGTCTTGTCTGTTCTTTTCTCTCTTTCTGTTCACCACTTCTTTTAACTATCTCTCTTCTCCTCCCCTTTTCTCAAATATTTTTCATTTACATCCTTTCCATCTATTTTCCTCTTTTGTTTGCAAGATACCATTACAATTCTCTCTAAATATAAATCAATTTCCAGTCTGATTTAATTTAGTAATAACTAACTCTACTTATTTATATTATAAGTAGTAAGATTGTCATTATCTTTGAATTATAATGGAAATTAAGTATTACGCGTAATAACATCAACCGCCGAAAGTAAACGCGTTTTTTTTTGTTTTGTTTTTTAAATCACAAACTGCACTTTGATCTGGCGTATATATATATATATATATATATATATATATATATATATATATATATAATTCTCTTAATACCCTGTCCGGTGGAAAAAGCTGCTTGGTAGCGCTAGGGGTGGCAGTACCGCCTTGAGCTACCGAAACTGTGTTATCACCCCTGGATGGCGGCTGATGAGGACATGGTATCACCCGTTGTATGATGAAAAGAAAAACAAAACAAAAAACAAAAAAACTGTCACCTAAACTACGTCACTGCTGACATCACAGTTTCTTTAGATATTTACGTCACATTCTCCATGCTTTTATTTTTACTTAAATCTCAATTATTAAGATTCATTTACGATATAAATCTTAATTATCAAGACCTTTTATATTACTAATAGTATTACCCTTATCTACATAACGCCAACATGCCTTTTATTTATCTATACGTTTATGAGTGAATGCAAAGTTTACTTTGTATAATAATAATTTAAAAAAAATTGATATCAGTCAATAGTTGCTTGGAATATTTTTCTAATAAATAGGAACAAAAATCCCGTCGATAAATCTTAAAACAAAATCCATTATCAATAAAGAAATAGCTGTAATTTCATTTTATACTATCTAATTTAGTTAGATAGCTAAATTATGAAGAATTAGCAATGAAAACCGGGAGTGTTGAGAAGAGCTAGCGTCTAAGCTGTTCTATTCTTCGATTAAACCACCTCTGTTTCAAATAGATTTAACGTAATAATTTAATTTCAGCAAATGTTAAATATTATTTTCTATTTCATTATTATATTTTTTAAAGATTGTTTACACTGTCAATAAGCAATCCCATCTATAATCTTATGCAGAAATCAATAGAAATAAAACAAAAGAGTTGTTTTATATGTATTTCTATTGAGTTTCGTTAGTCATTTGTGGAGGGTGCATATTATAGCTGGTTAAAGCAAAAGAAAGTAAAGTGTCTTTTTTTAAAGTTTAGAGAATCATTCGTATTTAAATGATGTCTTGTTTTTATTTTTATCATTCATTTACTCCGGTTTCTTTCTTTGCCTACTTTGTTATGGAAGACGGCTTCAGTTTAATTTGAAGATCTCAGATACTTCGGAAAACCCTTAAAATTAATGAATATTCAATTTTATTATTTTCCAGACGTGTAGGGGTAGTATTTGCCTAAAAAGGGTTTCTAAGTTGTTTTTTTTTTAATATGCCGACTGATACGAAAAAAATGGATTCCTTCCGGTTGTAACAGATTGAGACGATGTGCACATTTAGAGAAAGAAAACCATCTGCTTCGGATATCGATTAACAAGAAAATAAATGACTAACTATGAGCGTGAAACAAATAACCTTTACAGCGAGATGGAGAGTAAAGCTTTAAAGTTGGGACAGATTCTACCTAAGAACTAGTCTGAGCCAAATACTTTTCCAGACATAAGTCTTACAATTCTTTGAAGTTTTATTAAGATCAGACCGAAAATGGCGGCAGTCCAGTCGACTGACGCTGTTGAATACACCAACTGCCTCTCTGCAGAGGAGTAACACCCTCCAACCGGTGTCCATAATATGACACCAAACCTTGAAGATTTGGGGAATGTGGAGTAATCCTTCATTGCCATTTCTCCCAGTTCCACTCTGACATGGAGTAGTAGCAACTGATCAGGTCCTGTCTATGGGTAAAACAGAACAAACTATGAATGCTTATAAATTACTGAGGAATATTTGAAAAAATTGAAAAAACTGTGTGCACAAAAGTGCTCGGACTCGTTTAAGAATGTTATCAACAAAATGTGTTTACAAATCATATATATATATATATATATATATATGTGTGTGTGTGTGTGTGTATATATGTATTATTATTATTAATGTATAAAGAAGATTTGGCATTAAATAACCTACAATGGTTGATACAGCATTAAACCTAACCAAATCAAAAATGGAGGGGGCCTGACTTGTTTGGATAGACATACATTTGGTGATATATAATAATGTCTATAAGAACGGCCGAAGTCCGGCCTTTGTATTTTTTCTTTGCTTTGGTAGAGGCACGAGCGTAGCACGTCGCGATCACGGAGGCGGCTTGGCCCTTTCAGAGTCAAGCCGGGGTTACTGTCGGAGCTGATATGATGCAGAAATAACCCGAAATCGGCAATGAAGACAGTGCATCACTGAAGACCTCCCTGATGCATCTAAGATGTACGATTGAAATAAGATAGTGTGCTGTATGCACTTGTGATCACCTTTATCTTATCAATTTTTCATGGCATTTAACTATTAAATATTTATAGACTACTACAGCTTTGCAAATGATTATATCATGAATTCTATTATAGGATTTAACTTGACATCGAGTTAAATGACTTTTGAAGATGACCTTTAAACACATAAGGATAAATGTGAAAACCTTAGTCTGCCACAATATATGAGCACCCACTGGCCCAATTTATGACTAGATATCACCATCATCATCATCATCATTATCATGTCGTGCCGCTAGCACGGATATCCCTGACCCTCTCTCTCCACTTTTCCCTATCGTTCATCGCCTCTGGGAGGTCTGCAGGGCTACATCCCGTATCCTAACATAGCTGCTGTATGTATGTTCTAGCTGGTCGTCCTGCCTTTGCTCGGCCATATGTGGGGGTCCATAGGAATACATAATATACGTAATATATTAGTTGTTTATTAAACTTAACTCAGTTACATAGCGACAGTAGTAGGAAAACCTTCTACAATTACAATTGACGTGAATACAATTACAATAACACTGAATTCTGCAGATATTTAGGAATCTTGCACATCGGTATTACATTCATCTGTTATGAGCTTATCGAAAAAGTGTGGCCAGGTTCTACACAAACCTTCAGCGCTACAAACACATCACATAGTTCACATGCTAAGTCATGCAAATGGTTCAACATTATATACAGGATGTATCAAAATATATGCAACCCATTCATATGATAATGGTTTATGGCCGAGACAAGCGCAATGATGTTCATTTTGAACACACCCTGTAAAAAATGTGTCCTTTGAGGAAGAGACATCAAATTAATGTTTTTAATTGTTATTATATCAACTTCTAGGACATGCAATCTTTTTTGAGTAATATATCATTATCATATTAATGGGTTCCACCTATCTTGAGACAGTTTTGAATGATTTTGTCTCCAAATAAGTAGTAGTGCAAAATATTTTCCTTTCTAGTCCAAGGAATTGTAATCTAGGGTTAATAGTTGTTATAGTATACTATTTTGAAATCTGAAACAAAAAAGAACACAAAATTATTATTAGTTGAGTCATAAGCAGTCACATGGGATCCATGTATATTGAGACACTAAACACACACACACACACACACACACACATATATATATATATATATATATATATATATATATATATATATATATATATATATGTGTGTGTATGTGTGTGTATGTGTGAAAGTATGTATGTATACGAACAGTAGTATTTGTATTTCACAGCCTTTAGATTCGCATTCTTACAAAAGAAAAAAAAAACAAACGAAGAAAAACAACACAGATTAATTTTGGTTTTAGACTTTTGTACACAAATAGCACATTTAATAGAACTTGAGTGATACGATAACGAAATGAAAATCGTTACCATATATTTATTTGTGATGGTGTGACTGTTTATATATACATCTTTTTTGTTTCACAGTAGCAGTCAAAAAAGAATTTCTCATTTGGTGTCTGTTTACAAGACTCGTGTCTGAGTTCGTGGCGTATTTTTCAAGAGTAGTGAAAAAGTTTAAACATGATAGCAAACTGCGCTTCTTTTTCAAACAGGTTAGTTGCTGCGGCGTAATGGCTAAAGTGTTGGACTACAGCCTCGAAGTGAGTTCGAAGTCCTCTCACTCTATTGCATTTACTTTCTGTACGATACCCGAAGGAAAGTTATGAATTACCTTTATCCCCACCCATCTATGGTTTAAATAGTATCACCGTGGTTCTTTTACAAGAATGGCTTTGGCATTAAATAACCCACGAAGGTTGATATGTTATTAAATCAAAGAAATCAAAAAGTTAATAAATCAAAGAAAAACTTTTGGTTTTCTAACATAAGTGTGTGTATATGACAATAATGATATAAATTATGATCACATGACAATTATTTGGTAAAACCTGCTTTTTATAATCCTTATGCAAATTAGATATCAGATGACTACGAGTCATGCCATTTATTAATACATATAATACAAATTGCATGTTGATCAAGCGTATTTACGATTTTATATCATGTTAGTATTGGCGCGGAGATACACACAGAAATTCGTATATCTATATATATGTATATATATGTATATTTAATTTCAAACATACCCCGGCTCTACTCAACATATATCTCCCAAAGGGAGAGCGCAGTTCTATATGACAGCAGATATATAAAGGTCAGCTAAATACACTTTGATACCAGAAAATAATTTTCGTTCAACAAAAATATATACTTCGTCATCAGTTCATTTTTCTTTGCTCCTTTATATAGCATATCAACTCTTTTAGAAACTATTGAAGAATGCTTTAAAATGTTTTTTTGATAATGTTTTTTTTTTTTCAACAATATTTTTCTGACCATGACCTGAGTTGGAAATTAGTTGAGAACCATAAAAAATAAATACATCAAAAGAAATATTCTTATTTGTCTTACAACATTTGTTCATCTTTATATATATATATATATATATATATCAAACCATCAGTCGGCCAGAATATTGACGATAACATTTAGGCTACAAAGAAAGCATTAAATTAATGGTTAGCCATTTAAATTAGACCTGAACATTAAGTAAGTTTTTTTTAATAATTTCTGGTTCGATTTTTGATAAAAGGCCATTTTACAATACGCCATGACACCAGCAGTAACTGATAATATCTATGCTACCTGTCAACAAGAATAAACACTCAATTGATATTGAATTCATTGCGTTAGCTAAACATCTGAATATTGCAGTTATTCAATAGCAAGACAGTTTGGAGCCGATCAAAGAGTCTGTTCAGAATGCAATAATGTTCGTGATAATCATTAACCAAACTTAAAATTTGCAACTAAACGTTTTCATTGTGGTGAAGACTTATGTTGAACCAGCTATGACAGCCATGTTTTCAACTGCCCTTAAAGGTAATTACCTGTCAGTTACTCTTAGTTGACACACAGTATCTTTCGAGCAGTTTTAACGATTATTCGAATTCTACCTTACATTATATTTACTCTAAAATGTGGTGTACCTGTCAACTTTTTAAGCCTGAAAAAATTCCTACAAATCTTAGGGTCGACTTATACGGCAGGACAAAATCCAAACCTTTGCTTTTGGTTGAACACTTTGTGGTAAATATTCAAGTCGATCACTAGTTTTTTTCAGGCAGAAAAAGTGACCTAGACGCTGTAATTTACTGTCATTTCATTAATAATGTTTTCAGAACATATGTACTGGGTGAAACGATAAAATTGTCGTCCTAAAGAAAACAACACTACAGCTTTATTTTAAAACTTTTATTGAAAAAAATCAATTCAGGTAACTTGATTATGTAGTAGAGCTGACATCTATTCAATGTAGCCGCCTTCAGCCTCAATCACCGCCCCGATACGGATCCGGAACTGGGAGCATGCCTTTTCCACAATCGCCGGCGGGAGCTCGGCGAATACTCGGCGGATGGCGGCAATCGATTGGCTTTGGTGTTGTGGGAGGTCATGTTGGTGATGTTCTCGACGTATGACCAAACGAAGTAGTCTAGCGGGTTCAGGTCGGGGGAGGAGAGGGGCCAGTGAGAGAAGGGCACTAAGTCGTAGCACCCCTTCTGAAGCCAAGCCTGGGTCTCTTTGGACTTGTGAGCCGGCGCCAAGTCCTGCTGCCACAGCCTGGGTCTGCCACCAGCCATCTGACTGCACCAGGGGATCACCACACTCTTCAGCACATCCAGGTACACTTTGGTGTTGACTTTCAAGCTGACTTCGAAGATGTGAGGTGGCATGATATGGCCCTCACTTGAAACGACACCAAGGTCCATAACCGTAGCCGGAAACTTTGTTCTCATCACCCTCAAGCGTAGAACCGTCCGGATTTGCATTTTGAGGGTGCTGGCAATGGTCCTGTTGTCATAACTTGGATCGGTAGAGAGCATGCGTTGTACAGCGGAGCATCTCCGATCTCGCTCGTTGAACATTGTGTCACTTTCAGACATGATAGAAGGCTCCTATCGCTCTTGGGATGTGTACACAACTGGCCAACTAGTAGATGGTCTGCAACAAAAAAAAAAAAAAAAAAAAAAAAGAAAACCGGTTTTCATTAAACGGTAATGGAATCATGTGGTCTTTTCTAGGGCGATAATTTTATCATTCCACCCTGTATTTATGCAGTTTACAGACATTTTAACTGGTAAATACCTAATACTAACATTAACTAGAACAGATTTATTGGACCCATAGATGGGACCCTAAGAAGTACTACCTCTCCATGTCAGAGTGGAACTGGGAGTAATGGCAATGAAGACGGTTTCTCCATACTCTCAAAGTTCCATAACAGGAACCTCAGTACTGTCTGCAGTTTAGTGTCATACCCAGGACACACACAATTTCTGGGGAGGATGATTTGTTTTTTACTGAGAATGTAATCAGCGAATTTGAGAGTACACCTAAGGGGCCTTTTAATATTTTTATTTTCCTTGTATATTGCCACAACTCTATTGCTACGGATTCAATTATTTGACTTGTAAAAAGGCCTAATAAGCAGAGCTAGAATAATTATTTTTTAAATTTAGCGTAGGTGTGGCACAAGGCTAGAAATATGGTGCATTCGGTAGGAATCAAACTTTTTTAAATGGCCAGGTATAAAAGAACAGTGCAAATTTAATGTTCGCTTTATGCGTATATAACTGATGAATGTCCGAAGTTATGAAAATGCAACGTAGGAAATATATTTTGTGATAAAATAAAAGAATTATTTCTTTTGAATGTTAAATCGGTCAGTATTCAAGCCACAACTAACCAATCTAACTAAAAATTCAACCAAAACCCCCGTGGGTAAAGTGTTCGCCAAGTATCCGGGAGACCTGGGTTCAATCCCAGGCAGCATCATACCAAAGACTTTAAAAATGTACTTGATACCTCCTTGCTTAACACTCAACAATATAAGGTACGTATCGAGGATAAAGTAGATCAATCCAGGGAAAGGAGTAGCACCCTCCCCTACACCTCGGTGCAGTAGCTATTTAAAAGGGATCCAACTTTATACTAGTAGCTAAATTATTCTTTACAGAAATTGTCGTTTTGTTGAGACTTAGAATAGAAATGTTTTTTTGGGCTGTTCACTACACTAGAAATATATATATATATATATATATATGTGTGTGTGTGTGTGTGTGTGTATGAGTGTGTGTGCGCGCGCGTGTGTGTGTGTGCGTGTGTGTGAAATGTCTGGAATAGGTAGATAGATGAATAGATACGGCACGTTTATTCATATGTACTTATCTAACCCTTGCGTACAAGCAAGATTAAACACAAGGTCAATTTTCTGGTGGGTTTTAACAGTTTTGAGTTCAGATTTTTCTTTCTTCTAGATTGGCTTCAATATCAAATTTAAAGATCTCAGTTTACCCGACTATTTAGCTTGAGCTGGTGGAAGAATTGTTGGATTTATACCATTCTTAACTGTATTAACACTATGTGAAATGCAAAAGTTATATATATATATATATATATATATATATATATATATATATATATATATATATATGTGTGTGTGTGTGTGTGTGTGTGTGTGTGTGTGTACATTCATGAAGAGTCTGGGATTGATAGATAGATATATAGATAGATTGACAGATAGATAGATAGATAGATAGATACGGAAAGTCTGCTTATAGATAGATAGCTAGATAGATTGATATATGCATATGGACTAATTACAATAGATAGAGCAACGGATAAATAGATGAGTAGATTGATATGTACAGAATAAGATAGATAGATAGATAGATAGATAGATAGATACGGAAAGTCTGGAAATAAGTAAACGTTTATTCGGATCCACTGTTCTTATAATGGAGCCTGAATGCTTTTGTGAGAGTGTGTGTTTGTGCTAGAAAGAAAGAAAGCAAGAAAGAGGGGTGTTATGTGAAATAAAGATAAAAGGCCGACGTGTTGCACACACCGACCAAACGCTCATTGTTTTGAGATTCGAGTGTTTAAATTAAAAAGAGACAACCAGAAAGAAAGAGAGACAAGAAAAAAGTGTGTGTGTGCGTGTGTGTGTGTGTGTGTGTGTGTGTGAGTGAGAGAGAGAGAGATTATTGTTTTTTCGTCTGTTTTTTTTCTTCTGACAAACAAAATAAACAGGAACGTAAAGTGATCGGTCGAAATTCGAATTGAATAAAATCGCATCAAACAGAGAGATATGAAACGTAATATTCTTGAAGCTATGTCTGCAAATGGAGAATTATTGCTTGCTGGACTTAAAACGGAAGCACTTCGACATTCTTCCTCCACCCTCCATCATAAAAGATTGGCGATATCAGATAAAGAATCCAATCAGAAAACAGGAATGAGACTGTAATTACAGGAGGACAATTATATCTTTTTATTCCATTTTCAAAACTTTAGAGAAAACTTGATGTTAGCCAAAGAAAATTTGTCTTTCCATCTTTTTCTCTATGTATTTTTTGGTTCTTTTTTTTTATGGAGGAGGTTGAGGAAGCGTTTCAAATTTGAACCAAGAATTTTTACTTTTCATCCATTTAATCTACAATCACCTATGATTTCTTTTTCTTCTCCGGTGTTAAATGCTATGGATTGGCGCTTGAAATTCGACGCCTGAAATTTTACCCGCGAAATTTCAATGCGCGAAACTCTACACCGATAATTGATTCTATTATTTTAAACGCACTTGCATTGTGTTATTTTCGAGTTCGTGTAGACAAAAGAAGATTAACGAAGAAGAAGAAGAAGAAGAAGAAGAAGAAGAAGAACAACAACAACAACAACAGCAGCAGCAACAGCAACAACAACAGCAGCAACAACAACAAGACAAAAACAAGATATATCTTTTGAAAGTCGGGAAAAGTTGGCGTGAGACTTGAAGCTGAATACGAGCACACACACCACACACACACACACACACACACACACACACACACACACACACACACACACACACACACACATGTCCCCCCTACATATATATGTGAATATATATACGTATATACGAGTGTCATCCATTAGAAAAGGAATTATATCTAAGAAGTTAACAGTAATACCTTTTTCAAGGAAAGCAATTGTGAAAGGTCATTATATGTCCTAGAAGACTGTCAACAAAACTTTTTTTTTACTGGTCGCTGCGCCCGAAAAATTTTCTTAACGGAAAGTCAGTGTATTTCCACTCTATGGACTGTTTTTTTTAACTCAAGCTTGTAGTGGCTTATGTATGTTTAGCCTTTTTGTGAATATTTCTTGACTAAATAATGCTTGTTCATGCACATCACACATACTTCTCTAAATTTCACGTGGTTTGCTTTTAGCCACCAAAAATTTGATAACAAGATTCTGTTCTTGTCTGGAGCACTGGTTTCCGCCATTTTGAATCGACCTCAAAAAAGTATTTTTACGAGATTAAAGTAGTTTTAATATCAACCAATTCGAAACAATGCATAATTTACATTAATAGAAAAAAATCCGAAAAAATGGATTTTGCTTTTTAAATTTCTTTCCTTATTTTTTGTATGACCACCTCGTTAAGAAAAAAAAAACTTTTCATAAAAATGAAAATCCTCAAATACTGGCAAGTAGAGTTGAAGAAAACCTAAAATAAATGTTTTCAATCTTCCTGATATCAGTATCTTGACTATTAGTGTCGTGTATTTATAAAAATACTATCTTCCGATAAAACTGACTTGAGTTGGTGGTTTGGTTTGCTTTGCTTTTATGTCATATCAACAATTTTAGGTTATCTAAATCCGAATCCAGTTTCTACGTATATATTAGGAATATATGATTTGTCATTAACAATTTAATTAAAGTCACTTAGTGAAATGGACAAACAGTTAGATTTCAAACAATTCAGTTTATTATAAGTCAACAAAGTTAAATGGTTCCAAGAATTGCTATCAATTCAATTGAATATCAGTCATTTGTTTACACACAGTTAAATTGATCAAACAGTTCTATTTCAAACAATTTAATGTAACAGAAGTCATTTGGTTGCACCAACTTTAAATGTCAAACAGTTCTATTGGATCCATAGATAGGACCCTTTCAGATGCTACCACTTCTGGCAAGAGTGGACCTGGGAGTAATGGCAATGAAGGGGTACTTCGTACTCCCCAAAGCCCCAGCATTACTGGAGCCCCACCATCAGATTGTTTAATGTCATATCTAGAACACACGTTTCGAGGGGGGATTATCTCTCTACAGAGATACAGTCAGTAAAGACTTAGCTGACTTGATTTGGTGATATATATATATATATATATATATATATATATAGTCGAAAATAACAAACAATGATTAAATGTATATGAATAACAAAGTAAGTGAAAGAACGTTGCTTGTTATAAACAATTTTTTCCATACAGACTTCTATTGCTACGTGGTCACCCATCTAAGTACTGATCAAAGTCATCGTTGCTTAACTTCGAGGTGTGGCAGGAACTGATACTTTTGGTATATGTCGTCCGTCATATTGGTTAAACTGTAATTTAAAACATTTTTGTTTAACTGTATAAAATAGAAAGGCTGCTGAAAATTTCCTTGACAGAAACAAAAGTTATGAACATTTTCCCCACTTTTTTTAGGCTTACTAGAAAATGAAGATTAAAAAATAGCGTTGTCGTATTTACACTTATAGTATGAGCAATGGCCACCAGCGGTCGTAAACATTAAACTCAAGACGATGTTTATTAACTAATAAGTCCTTAAAAAGCATAGTTTGATGCTAAGACTGTATTTATTGCGGTAATAAAAATGTGGGACGGATAAATTTACGGCCAGTTTACGTAACGTCAGGATAAATCATTGATTTTTCTCATATGTAACTTCACTGTGGTATGATTCAATAGACGCAGTTCAAACCCATGAACTCTTGGTGAGGCCGAACGCTCCGTTTATATCTTCTGCGGTAATTAACTTAAAAGTCCTCTCGAAGGACGAGTCTTCTGCTCGTATATATATATATATCCATGCACGATTGAGATATTCTTATTTAATATTTCTATATAGTAAACAATTAGCTGGTGTAGTGAGTCTCCTCTTTTTATGAATCTTATGGCGAGGCGTTGGAGATTTGGGGAATGTGCAATACTCCTTCATTGCAATAGCTCTCAGCTCCACTCTGACCTGGAGTGGTAGTACCTGATAGGATCTTATCTGTCAAATAGAAGTGTTTGACGATTTAAACTGAGTGCAAACAAATGACTGATGTTTAATTGACTTGTTAGGGATAGGTAGCAATACTTGGAAACATTTAACTTTGTTGACATATGCTAAATTGAATTTTTACAAATAGAACTCTTTAATTATTTAGCTGTGTGTAAACAAATGACTGATGATTAATTGTTAGTAATATATAGGATTACTGGGAACAATTTAACAGTATTGCAAATATTGAGCTCAGACTTAAAAAAAAAAAAATGTGTCTACAAATCATATATATTTAATACATATGCATAAACAGGATTTGGCATTAAATAACCTACAATGGTTGATATCCCATAAACACAAACCAAATCATTGGGTGGGTGGGGGAATGTAAATATTGTTGCCTTTGATAAGACGAAGCAAATAAAACATTGAAGCATTTGGATTAGAGAAAAGTTTTAAAAAATTACTTTAGTAAAGTTGACTTATCCTTTCATCTGTTCCTGGGTGCGTATATTTAGGTGTAATATTAAATATGCATGCAGATACGATCATATCTTAATGACTATTTATTATTGAAAAACAAATAAAAAATGTGAATTTGAAGCAATTCAGGATTTTATTATTTCTAGTGAAACATTATACATGGAAAACGTGTATTATTTGGCATTATTTATTACCGGAAAACTCTAACCAAAAGTCAACAGCCCGAAGAATATGCTGACTGCGTCTCTATAGAGTGGTATGAAACCGCATGAGTGTCCGGGATAGGATACTAAACCATCTGATGATAAAGCCGCAATCCTGAGGTTTTGAAAAAAGTGGAGTACCCTTCCATTACCATTGCTCCCAGGTTGATCTGACCAGAAGAGTCAGTAGTATCTGTTAGGGTCCCACTTCCGGGTCAAATAGAACAATTTTATCATTTACTATACTTGAAATCATTTAACAGAGTATAAACAAACGAATAATGTTGAATAGAATTAATAGTGTCGAATAGCAAAATTTGTAACCATTTAACAGTATGCAAATAAATGACTGACGTTATATTGAATAAGAATTCTACAGCAATAAGTGGAACATTTTAACAGTTTTCAAACGATTTATGTTGAATAGAATTATTAGCGTTGGATATCAATATTTAAAACCAATTAACTGCGCCAACAAATGAATTTTGGGTCATTAAAATGTTACCTATACTCTATTTGTTTACAAATCTTATATATATATATATATATATATATATATATATATATATATATATATAAATATATGGATGGAAATAAATTTATAATCCTAAAATAACCGGTCTTTGCTTTTTTCTTTAAAGAATATATATATATATATATATATATATATATATATATATATATATATATATATATATATATATAAACAGAATCTGGATTTTAATAAGCCCCATGGGTTGATATGCCATAAAACACAACCAACTAACCAACGAAATTTCTAATTGGATGAAAGTATATAATGAGTATATTTATTTTGTATTGCATTATATTCATATTTTTGTCCCAGCCATGGGTTGAATAATATCCCTGCTGTCCTTCTGCAAGGACGGATTTGGCATTGAATTACCCATGTATGTTGATATACCATTCAAGAAAGAAACGAAACCTAATCATATTTTTTGTTACCGGCCACAGACACGATTAATGGGATATACACATTTATCTAAGTAATATTATTGAATGGATTATCAACTTTTCTATTCCTAAAGCCTATTTAGTTGGGCTAATGATTATATATGTAGATGCGAGGGTATCAACACGAGTATGAAGTATGAAATTTATATTTGAAATGTATAAAAAAAGACAGGAATATCTTGAAACCTGTTTTAGTGGTAAGGGCGCTACTCATATAGCCTGTCTTGGGTACGAATAGCCTGGCAGATATATCTCTCTTCAAATTCCACCCGTTGATCAGGGGAATTTTCCTTCTAGACCGGTTGCCATAATAAGGTCATAGAGTCCAGTTTCCGCTAGTATCTTCCTATAACTGGAAGTAGAATAGTTGCATTCATAGCTTTCTTGAGGATAGTGGTGCGAAATAAAATGAAAACAGTATCGTTCAGGATTTGAACTCGGATTGACGAGTCCATTTCTTAGGACGATAACCGTTACGTTACAAGCTTCTCTTGAAAAGTATAGTTAGCATTTTTCTTAATAAAATTATTTAATACATAGGCAAAGTCTTTGATGCGAGAACAAAAATTAAGACACTGTATGTTCTTCTGTCGGTAGGGAAACATATTTTTGTGCAATTAATGCGTGTAGATGTGAGTGTATCTATATGGGCATGTATGTGCATCGGCGTTGTGTATGTGTTTGCATGCACCCAACCTCTCCGTCTTATGCAATACAAGATCAATTTTTAAGACAAGTACACCTGCTTTAAATTCAGAGTATCTCTTCTTCAAGACCAGCTGCCGTACCAAGGCTTAAGGACCCTGTTCTACTATTTACTCATAGAGGGAGAAGAGATGAATTTATACTTCTCGCAGGGGCATTAAAACGAAATGAACTGCAAATATCCTCATATAACTCGTCTCCTCGGGTTCACCTACTAGGGCCTCCTAGCGCATATATGTATATGCATGTATATTGGATCATATCTATATAGGAATGTGTGTGTGCGTGCATGTGTGTGTGTGTGTGTGTGTGTGTGTGTGTGTGTGAGAGAGAGAGAGAGAGAGAGAGAGAGAGAGAGAGAGAGCATAAAGGTAGTGTATATCTATGCGCGTGCATATAGATGCGCGTGTGTGTGTGTGTATACGTGGGACCTTCAATAGGTTTCCAGACTTTTTTGGTACCGGCATTTAAAATTGTCGTAGACTCTTGAAAATTCAATATGTTATTGCTATACATCTTATAAGATGACTGACCAATTTTTATGGTTTCAGGTTCAAAGGAACAGCTACTGCAGCAATTGGAATACACTCTACTAAAGCCTGATTGTCACAGCTGGTGAATTTCATAAATGCAATCTGGACGTGACGACACTTGCGAAGAACGATATGCAATAAAATTCTGTTTCAAAATTAGAAAAATGCCACGGAAACGTATGGAATGCTTCAGACTGCTTTTGGAGCATCTTGCATGAATCGAGCATCAGTTTTTGAGTGGCATAAAAGATTCAAGGAAGGTAGGGAGTCTGTGAGGGATGATGAGAGGTGGTGGGGTAAGGAAGTCAATACACCACAATTGATTGGCCAATGTGTTAGGGTTAGAGTTAGGGTTACTATGTTGAGGTTTTAAGGGAGTTCAGGAAGAGATTACGTCAGAAGAGGCCAGCGCTCTTCAAATCGGGTCACTAGCATTTCCAGCAGGACAATGCACCAGTCCTTGTCACAGGACAATGCACCAGTCCTTGTCACAGACTATTTGACCAAGATCATCATCAAGACAATGCACCAGTCCTTGTCACAGACTATTTGACCAAGATCAGCATCAAGACAATGCACCAGTCCTTGTCACAGGACAATGCACCAGTCCTTGTCACAGACTATTTGACCAAGATCAGCATCAAGACAGTTCCTCACCGTCCCTATAGTCCAAACCTTTGCCCCTGTGACTTTTGGTTATTCCCTAAGCTCAGAGGCTGTCGTTATGAGACAATTGAGAGGATTAAAGAGGCTGTGACGGAGGTCATTGACACGCTCACACAAGAGGACTTTCATGGGGCCTTTCATAAGTTGTTGGATCGGTTCAACAAGTGCATTGCAGCCGGAGGAGATTACTTCGAAGGGGACTAGAGTTTCATGTGTGTACTATCAAAAAAAGTGCCCATACAAAAAAGTCTGGAAACTTATTTAATGATCCTCGTAACAATGTTGAAGTCGTGGGGATTGCATACATTATAATAGAAAGAGAAGGATTTCTTGAAGGAAATGGAGGGATCATATTTCATAATGTTCATAATGGAGTCTTTGGTACTGTTAAGATCAGAGGTCAACTGACAGGAGTCTGACTTTTTTAGAAGCCTTTTATTGGTCGAAGCAGGAAAGACCTCATATATTCAAGTGGCAGTTCAAGGCTTGGCAGTAGAAATGGGTTAACGCGGGTTGTAACGAGAAATTGGTCGGTGAACATAGATAGATATGGCTGCCAGGCCGAGCTGCTATTCTGTCACCACAATAGTTGGTCGCAAGAAGAGTTTAAATCCAGCAAAAATCAGTAGCAGCAGTCAGAGAGAGAGAGAGAGAGAGAGAGAGAGAGAGTGAGTGAATGAGTACACATCAGTGAGCGGTTGGATGTGGTACAAAGAGAAAGAGGGGCGCCAGAAACTAGCTAGCAATTCGAACAGTGAATAGCAGCTTTACACAGATGAAGAGGGAACTGACCAGCGTCCAAGTCTTTGTCCTGTGTTGACAAACTCAATTGTTAGATTCTACAGGACTTCGGCTGAATAGCAAAACGTAATAAACACCCGATTTCGAATTGTCTCGAAGAGAAACTGTCAAAAAGTTTTCTTATTCTAGAATTGTTTTTCTTTCTCCATTTTTTTTTCTTTTGCGGCTCTGACCCGTAGCTTCTACAATTTCAACCAAAATTGGCGGCCGACTTCTCTTAAAAACGCTGAGACATTGTTAAAGAGAGGTCGGTTAGCAGGAGAGAATTGTGAGTTGCGGATTGGTTTTGATATAAAATCATTGAAAACTTTATTTGAAGTTAGAATTTACAATACTTCTTTATATATAAAACAGTATATTCAATATTAGAATTATAGAAAACGGAAATTTTTTAAAATTAATTTCATAAGAATAATTTAAATTTTTATTTTAATATTAACAAAAGAAAAATGAAGGTATCTTCTGCGTTTCAGCAGTATGTACGATAAAATTTCCCTGAACATTTTATTTGTACTAAATACAAATGAGATGAAATTCCAATAACAGTAAAGATTTAAGATAAATATTTATTTAATAATTTGTAGCATAAGGCAGGAGCACCTAGTGAGAATCGAACTCACAAACAATTGTCTGCTAATCATGCATATTAACTATTACCTCACATGAAGTGTTCAAGATGAAGGTAAAAAAAAAATGAAATAAAAAATCAAAGTATTTGACGTTCTTTTGATTGGAGTGAATTAAATTCAAAATTTTAAAATGCAAATTAAAATTAGCAAATGGAAACTAAATTTTAAAAATACATTTCAACAAAAATCAAATTAGCTTAAACTTCAAGAATAAAATAAATCAGAATTAATACGAAAATAGCATTTTTTTCGTCTTATACTGGTGTGAGATATCAGGACATTTTTACTGAATTTTGTTTTAAGAATTGCAAAATTCTAAAAGCAGACAACTCCATTTTATATAGTTGCCCAGTCGGCTGGGGTTGTTGAATACACCGACTGTATCTCTGCAGTGGGGGTAAGACCCCGCCAACGAGTGTCAGGGATATGACACTAAACAATCTGATGGTGAGGTTCCAGTATTGCCGGAGCTTTGGGGAATGCGGAGTGCCCCTTCACTGCCATCACTCCAGGGTCCTCTCTGACCTGGAGTGATAGCACCTGATAGGGTCCTATCTCTGGGTCAAAGAGAACTTAACTGTAGTTTTGCCATTTAAACTGCGTATTGATGCTAAACTGAACTGTTTTGACATTTAAACTGCGTACATAAGCTAAACTGAATTGTTCGAAATTTAACTGTTTTTGACATTGAAACTGTGCTAAACTGAATTGTTTGAATTAGAACTGTTTGACTAAATTGAATAGCTTGAAATAGAAATGTTTTTGACAATAAAACTTTGTACTCATGCTAAACTGAATTGTTTGAAAAAGAACTGATTATTTGCATAAAAATGGATTTGGCATTAAATTACCTACAAAGGTTGATATGCCATAAAACCCAACCACCAACCAACCAACCAACCAACCTGTTTTATATAACAAAATAAATGTAGTTTACATCTCAAAACTTGCCTTTGTTTCATTACAACTAACAAGACTGAAAGAATTAGTTTGTGGTAATATTTCTCGGAAAATAATGATTCAATAATCATTAATCGTTAATTTCATTATTAAACACAACACCAAATAAAAAATTTCTAAAAATCCACGAACTTAATGATAAAAATGTTGTCATTATGTTGTTAGTTTAAAATTCCGACGTGCAATCATCCTTTGATTGTTTATAGTGATGGCAATGTAGAGGAATTTCACCCTCCCCGATCTCCAGAACTGAAACCTCACCATCAGATCAATCTTATGACAATCCTTTTTTAGGAGGGGGATGTCTCACCCCCTGCCAGGGATACAATCTTGGTATTCTCAGCCCCACCAACATGGTGAAGGCATATTAGTTCCTTAAATCATCCCTCATCGATTCTGTGCAAAATCTTATTGCCTGAGTTTTGTTTATGGCACACAGGCTTTACATAAAGTACCTGCTAATTATTAGTTGTTACCCATTGAAATACTTAACCGGCTTATCGCTACTTAACTTGGGTGATCTCAAGGACCCAGTGCTTTAAGGGCGATTTCGCCGTAAACCGCATCAATACAATCTCCATATATTAGATTCTAAAACAGTATGATTGAAAAACAAAAACAAAAAAACAAAAAAAAAAAAACAAAACAAACAAACCAAAATCAAAAACAAAAACAGAAAAAGAATGTAGATATAAATACATCCGGGTGTTTTTTATTCTCTCCGCTATCGGATAATATATCACCTTACACGAAGCGGACTTGACATTTATATTTTCAATTTCTACTTTTTATTTACAATATTTTTTTTTCTCTCTCCATAACAAAATCACTGTACGGAACTTCTCAGTTTCTTTGTAACTCCTCTAGGCCTTGATGGAGACAGCTGTGTTGCCGTAGACAATATGCAATGATTGTTGTTGGAGAGGAAAAGTCGTTCTATAGGAGTCAAAGGTTATATAAGTGATAGGATTGGTGATTTTTCAGGTAAAATTGTTGTTTTTTTATCGGACTGTATCAATAGAACAGTAAGAATACATAGGTTTAAAAACACTAATACACTGAAAACCTCATCAAAAATGAGACTTTTTCTATTTGGGCATCTTGATGCTTCGGAGACTGCTTTATCATTCCACCAACTACTTCTATTTATTTGTGTGTGTGTCTCTCTGTCGAAGTTTGTACTTATTTATAAAACTGTTCATATATATATATATATATATATATATATATATATATATATATATATATATATATGCTCCCCCATGGGGGTTGAGCCCTCTGGCAAAGGAATTGCCGGCCGCCGCTAGCGTAATGCAAAGCTCTTTGAAAGAATTGAGCACTCTGGTAGCCGATAGGGTATAAAAAATGTAAACAAAGGCTGCTGCTGCTGTTTCTAAAAATAAAAATACCTTAAAATTCCCTTAGCCAACGTGGTCCGCTTGGTGGACGAGTGGTCTGAAACACAGTCTAACGTAAAGTTGGACGGGTTTCGACCCCGTATTCTAGCGTCCTGCGTGTCTAGCCACACTGAAGAGTTCTGATAGAACGAAACAGTCTGTCTGTGGATGACTATATATATATATATAATTCAATATCAGAATACTTTGTATTTATTATCTCACAATATCATCTTAATGCTTAGGTTAAAAAAGATTTATAACTTGTAAGACGGGAAACATTTTTTCTTTTAAAGCTGAAAATTCTGACTTCATAAAATATACCATAAACAAACAAGATTAAATTATTCAAATTAATCGTCTAATTTTTTCCAAGCCAGACAGAAAAAAATATTATGGAAAATCACAATCTCGTGGAAAAATTATAGAATGATTTTGTTATTTGCCTTCCTAAAACAAATACCAACAGAAGCCAAGATATGCGAATAAGTCTACAGTTAAAAGATATTTTTTGCTGATCTCAACAAGTAGTAAAGTATACTTAATTGAAAGGAAACGTGGTTCCAATAAAGAACTGTCAATTGAAGCAATATGAACTCTTTCAAAATTGCAGTTCACAGTGAAGTGTGACGTTAGTTGTTCTTAGTCAGCTGTGTTTAAAATTTGGTGCAAATATAAAAGAAATGGGATGGTTAAAGTAAGAAATCATTCTTATTGATCACGAAAGACATGAAAACGTCAAAACAGAAAACTTAAAGCAATATGCAGAGAAAATTCCAAATGCAAAATGAATGAAAAACAAAGCGGTCGAAACAGAATTCAATGTTTATGACTAACAGAACTATAAGAAATTAGTTGATTGAATATTACTTTAAATTACGAAAGTCCATGCCAGTAAGAATTAAGGATTTATCATAAAGGCTTGTGAAGAGATAAGTGAATATCATATCTATTTTATTTCTCAATAGATTCCATAATTTTTTTTCTAAGTATTGGGTTGTTTTCCTTTGCCTGGTCTTGGGGAAAAGTATACCATGGATTTGAATAATTCACTCTAGTTTATTTAGGAATGTTTTATGAAGGCAGAGTGTTCAGCTGTTAAAAGAAATATGTTTTACATCTTATCTGTAATTAGTTTATTTACTGCTAAATGAATAAATAAATAAATAAAAGCAGACATCCTTTAAATGTAGCAGAGTTAACATCCTCTAATTTGCAGCAGAGTTAATATTTGTACAAACAGATCTAAAATTTTTCTAACTTAAAAAAAAATGATTACCTTCAATTAATCACCAGCTGAAGGTTGACCCCGTGGCAAAATGGCTGAAGGTCTATCCTGCAGCTTCAGAATAAGTGAGTTCAAAGTCCATTCGTGCTATTACATTCACTAAGAAACTAATACTCTTGGAAAAAGGATGAACCCTCATCTACTGGTTAAATAGCGTCATTCCTATTCTTTTATCAGTTAGCATTAAATAACCCACGAATTTTGATATTCCATTAAACATAGAAATCAAACTAATATCCGGTTCGTCTCTACTTTATATTATTAAATTTTTCTTCTTTATCTACTAGATATTGTTTTGAATATCTTGTTCTTTATTATAAAGGATGGTTGTGTACGCCTCCAATGGTGTAATGGTTAGCAAGCTAATAATTGCAAAGCCCATGCGTCTGAGTTCGAGTCGCATTGGATGCCCCATTCATATAAACTTTTGCGACATCTTAGCAAATTACTGAACACTGACTGTCTATTTTCCTTATGTTATTGTTTCTTAGACTCTTTAATCATTCATTCGGTTTTGCTCCATTTTCTTTACCAGCATCACTCGAACTTTTTTTCATTTTCCTTCTTCCTTTTCGTCTTCTTCTACTTCTTCAGCTGATGCCTTATCCTCGGTTCGAAACTGTTCGATTTCTTCTTCCCAGGGAAAACTGGATTCATTTTATTGATCTTCTTTCTTTTTTGACTATCAAAACGGCCTTTTTTTATTCTTTTATCCCTTGGTTCTTCTTCGTTTTACTTTATTTGTGATCACTCGTTTTTCTGCCTCATCCTCACGCAACGTCATCCTCATCATTTCGTTTTCTTCTTCTGTTTAATTATTTTTTAAATCTAATTTCTTCTTCTTCTTCTTCTTCTTCTTCTTCTTCTTCTTCTTCTTCTTCTTCTTCTTCTTCTTCTTCTTCTTCTTCTTCTTCTTTCTTTCTTTCTTTCTTTCTTTCTAATCTATTTTAGCTTATATTTCTTTTTCTTCTGTTTAATTTTTTTCTATCAAATTTCTTTCTTTCTTTCTTTCTTTCTTTCTTTTTTATTCTTCTACCCTTCCCTCTATTTTTCTTCTCTTTTCCTCTCTTGTGTCTTTGCTTTCTAATCTTCTCATTGTACATTTCTTCTCTTCTTTTTTTTTTTTTTTACAATTCTTTTTTTTTCTTTTTCTTCTTCTAGCTCTTCTTATTTTTCGTCCTCTTTCCAATTTCTTTTTTACGACATTTCATTTCCAGCTAATCTCTCTTCTTCTTCTTCTTCTTCTTCTTCTTCTTCTTCTTCTTCTTCTTCTTCTTCTTCTTCTTCTTCTTCTTCTTCTTCTTCTTCTATTAGTTCCCACTTTTTTCATCAATGTCTTATATTTCTTCAAAGTTGATAAATAATAATAATAATAATAATAATAATAATAATAATAATAATTATAATAATAATAAAATTATTTACTCTCTAAAAGATTAAACTTTTTGTTTTGCCGCCAGTTTCTTGTCTCTTGTTAGCACGTGCCCAACGTCATTTTCCCACCCTTCCTTCTACCTACACATCTCTTTTCTCTAATATCACCATTTCCACAAGGCCTGAAACCAATACCCTGACTGCACAAGCGCGTGCACATCCCCACCTCAAACCTTCTTTCATTCTCTTCTTGTAACCAAGTATCAGTCGGAAGTGGATTTGATACAACGAAATGCAATACCTACTTGTTTCTCTTCTTTTAGATGAAAAATACCGCACCCAGAGAAAAATCTATGAAAGAAACAAATTGGAGCCTTACTTTGCAGGCAACTGAGAAAATGAACAGTTAGATGAAACGTACGCGGGGCGACGGAGGTGAATGGGGTGAAGAGGGAATGAAAAAAAAAAAAGGAAGAAAAAACGGAGTGGGGATGGAAAAAAAGTTAGGAATAACGGGAGAAACAACAGAAGAACGGGGAGGTTGATATTCGAATTGAAAAGAAGTGTCACGCGACTTGGAAAGTTTGGGGTTATTTACAGGAATATTTCTTTTTTACAGTTTTGATCCATTCTCTTCTATATCATCTTCTTTTTCTCCTCTTTTCGTCTCTTGTGAAGCTTTTAAATAGAAATTAAATCAAATAAAAAATAAATGAATGAATAAAAAAAAATAGCCCAATGGAAATTTTTATAAAAATACGTGATTTAAAAAATCAAATGGGTGAGAAGGAGAACCAAAAAAAAAAAAAAAAAAAAAAAAAAAAAAAAGGAAGAAGAAAGGAAAGAAGAAAAAGAATCAGTGAAGAAGAAAAGGTATTTGAGGAGAGAAAGACCGAAAGGAAAACGAAACGTGACGCTAAAGAAAGAAAGAAAGAAATAAAGAAAGAAAAATTCAATAGAAAGAAATAACATATCTGGACAAAAGGAAAGAAGAAAGATATAAAGAAAAAAATGTAAAAAGGAGAATATAAGAAAGAAAGAAAGAAAAGCTACAACAAATTTTAAGAGAAGATAAACGATGATTAAAACAAAAAAGTTAAAAGATCAAAGGAAATATACGTATCAGAAAATTTAAAAAAAGACAATAAAAAAGAAAAAAAAGAAAGAGAGAGAGAGAGAGAGAGAGAGAGAGAGAGAGAGAGAGAGAGAGAGAGAGAGAAAGAACTAAAAAAAAATTGAGAGAAAGGCAAAGTGAAGGAAATAAAAAAGAGATTATAATTAAAAAATAGAGTACAGTACAGAAAAAAGAAAGTAAATGAAAAAATTGAAAAAAAGGAGAATAAAAATGAAATACGGTAAGAATTAAAAAGAGAAAAAAAGAAGAAAAATTTAAAGAGAGTGAAAGAATGAAAAATATGTTTACAAATATTATAAAACGATAAATGCAAATAAGAAAAGTCAACAAGAAAAAGTGCTCGATACCACTACAGCAGAGCAGGTATACAACCCAGAAAAAAGTATCAAAATATGAACACGAAATCTATTAATTTAAGTTTCATGCGGTGTGCACAATCAACAGACGGAAAAGTGAACAAAACGACAAATATAATGGTGTAAAGTCACGCACAAAGATAGAAGTACACGTGACACGCAGACATGAAATATTTATATATATATATATATATATATATATATATATATATGAGCAAGACATGTGAGATACCGCTGGAGAAGTAAGGACGAACTCATTAGTGACGTTCTCCTATGGACCTACTCACACGAAAGAGCAGGTCTTGGACAAACAGCTGGAACTTATCTACAACAGTTCTGTACGGACACTGGATGTAGTCTAGAAGACCTGCCGGAAACGATGGATGATAGGGACGAATGGTGAGAGAGAGTTCCGGAAATCCGTGCTAGCGGCATGACATGATGATGATGATGATGATTATATACAGGAGAATCATTGAAAAGGTTTTAAACTTCACTGACTGGGGTAACACTCTGCCACTTCCCATAAAACTAGGAAAAGTAATCCAGATTTCTGTTATACTTTCGATGCAGGAGAGGACATATTAAATCCAAAAGTGTGCGTCAAATCTAAAACCTAGATAAGGCTTCGAACATTTTTGAACCTCCCTCATATGTAGTCATTTACAGACAGAGTGTTCCGTTGCATCATAACTTATCAGTGCGGCTAGACACGCAAGATGCTTTAAAAGTAAGTAAAGTTGGCGACTTAGTCGAGGGTGACCCGAAGGCTCCCTTTTCAATAGCTACTACACCAAGGTGTAGGGAAGGGCGCTACTCCTTTCCCAGGATTGATCCACTTTACACTTGATGTTTACCTTATAGTGCTGAGTGTTAAGCAAGAATGCATCAAGTACCATTTTTTGAGTCTTTGGTATGAAGCGACCTGGGATTGAACCCTGGTTTTCCGGGCCATTGGCGAACACTCTAACCATTATGCCAATGGGATCAAAATCCGGCCACTTTACGTCAGCCTGATAACATAATCTCGAAGCCACCAGAAATGCCAACGTAATGAAGAAAATTTAACGTATATGTATTAAATTTTTACATTTTACGTTAACAGAGTGTTTTTCATTAAACGAGTGGTAACGGTTAATTTCTTCGCGAGAATGCTCAGCCCCCGAGAGAGGGGATCATATATACTATCATCCACAGACAGACTGCTTCGTTATATAATAACTCATCAGTGTCGCTAGACATGTGAAATGCCTCAACCTAGGATCGAAACCCGGCCAACTTTACGTCAAGCTGATAACATCTATCAATCTAGCGATTTATCTATCTATCTATCTATCTATGTGTGAGGGTCACTGCAAAAAGGTCCAAGCCTCAGAGCATTTAATTATTTCCAATTACTGGGATACTATGTGGAGGAGCGACATTTCAATTCCAAGCAGAGCGCACAGATAGTACTCTCAAATTCTTGGCAAATAAGGTGATCTTTACTCAAATCAGCCTGCCATTTTCTTAAAAAAATAAGTTCTGTTGTTGTTTTGTGATAAAACTGAAACAAACCATCACAGTAGATTTTATTGTAGTAGTAGTAGTAGTAGTAGTAGTTATAGTTTGTTTTCTTTGTTTAATGGCATATTAACCTTTGTCGGTTATTTAATGCCAAAGCTATCCTCTTAGAAGAACCGCAGTGGTACTATTTAACCCATAGCTGGGAGGATAAGGGGGTTCATACCTTTCCCAAGGATATTTGCCTGAAAGAGTAGTAGTAGTAGTAATTTACTATGGTCATGTTAGTATGATACAAGGTCATGAGCTTTTAGGCAATTCAGTCTGAATCTCTCCGTTTACGACAGGTGTCCGTATTTTAGGTAAGGGAGAGAATATAAGGCTGTGATGATAGATCTCAGTGAATGTTAAGTGATTATTACTGACAAGGAAAAACATTATTCAAACAATTAGCGCCCCTAAACTAACTTGACATTCTACTGCTCACACACACTGATACTACATTGAAAAAAAAAGGAAAAGAAAAAAAAATGGTTGATTAAGATAACAATTTAAAAAAAAGAATGGAAAATGATCACCACAAAGTGGAGGGAAAAGAGACATTTGCGCATGCGCTTTTAACAAGAAACTCTTTGACAGTGGAGAGAAAAGGGATAGAAAATACAAACTCTGGGACAGCTTCAGGATATACGAAAATACATGAGAGGAAATAATTGTGCAATTTAGAGATTACGTGAAATGGGGAGAGAGAGAGAGAGAGAGAGAGAGAGAGAGAGAGAGAGAGAGAGAGAGAGAGAGAGAGATGGATAAAAAGATAAGATGTATCAGAAAGAGTAAAGCAAGAAAGGTGAAGGAGAGGAGGAGGAACATAAGAAAGAAGAGAAAGGGTGAAGAAAATAGTGTAAAGATTAAAAATATAGAAGAAAGAAAGAAAGAAAGAAAGAAACAATGGAGAGTGGCAAGGAAATAAGATATATCAGGAGGAAGGAAAAAAACGAGTAGAAAATCTTAAACGCTAAGAACAAGATAAAGAATGAAGAAGAGGTAACTAATATCAATGAGAAGAAGAAGAAGAAGAAGAAGAAGAAGAAGAAGAAGATTGAGTAAAGAAGAAGAAGAAGAAGAAGAAGAAGAAGAAGAAGAAGAAGAAGAAGAAGAAGAAGAAGAGCGAAAGTTGCCTCGAAATAAACTGTAAAATTAAAACACTTTTCTAATCTTTCTTTCTCTCTTGAGTCTTTGAGCTTTTTTTTAAAGGGGGGGATTTCGTTTACGGGCCAGTAGTGTAACGGAGATCTAAGTCTTTAACGTGATGCTTTAAGACATCTCCGACGGCTAATAAATTAATTACAGTGTTTCGCTTGAGGCTCAGCCGTACCGACATTGGGGAGGGACAGTAGCTGTAGAGGGAGGGGCTCTTTAAAAAGGGAGATGCTTCAACTCCTGTGATGATGACGAGGTCAGAAGGCTTCGATAACTGTGCGAAGGACGACGATGAAGAGGCTGTTTTTCTTTTTTCTTTACTTCTTTTTTTTTCTTGAAAGAGGAAGTTTGTGTGCGCATGCGTGGAGGTAAGACCGTGTTACGTTCGGATGAATAAATACGCAAAATACTGTTTGTTAGTGCGTCCATGTGTACGTGTGAATGGGTGTGTGTCCCAGAGTGTGTGGGTTCTAAAGATGATTCTCTCTGTGAGGGGAGATTGTGTTGTTTACGCGCGAGCAATTTTGTTTTCGTAAGCGTGCAAAAGAGCCAAAAGAAATAAAAAATAGAATAAAACAATGGAAAATAGAAAAGACAAACAATCTGAGAGAGAGAGAGAGAGAGAGAGAGAGAAAGAAGGTATACAAGGAATGAGGAAAAGTGAGAGAGAGAAAGAAAGATTCTACTTAAAATGTGTATGTATGCGCGCGTACGCGCGTGTGTGTGTATGTGTGTGTGTGTGTGTGTGTGTGTGTGTGAGAGAGAGAGAGAGAGAGAGAGAGAGAGAGAAAGAGAGATGAAACAAACAACAAACAAAATGTAAAAAAATAATTAATACAAAATAAAACAAAGAAAGTAAGGAAGAGTGAAAGAATTAGGGACAAATGGGGTATGAAAAAAAGAAATGGAAAGAGGGGAAGAAAATAAAAACAAAGAGAAAGTTAGAGAGAGTTGTAGTGAGAGAGCGGAGAGAGAGAGAGAGAGAGAGAGCGGGGGAGAATGGGTGATAGAAGAGAGTCAACTTGGCAGACAATAACAGGGCAACCAAGAAACCAAGCAGAGTGATTCTATGTTAATAAAAGTGAGGGTGAACGAGAGAAAGGGTACGTGTGTGTGTGTGTGTGTTCGAGAGAGAGAGAGAGAGAGAGAGAGAGAGAGAGAGAGAGAGAGAGAGAAACAATAAGGTTTGTTTTTGTGTGTGAAAAAACGAGAAAGCAAAGAGAGAAAGAGAAAGAAAGAGAAAACAAAAAGCGGATGCGGGAGAGAGACTGAGAGGCAGAGATAGAGACAAAGACAAAGACACAAACTAACTAAATTGAGGGCGAAACAGGAAAAGTTTTAATTTGATTTATTTGTCAAACAGCATGTCAACACCTCATGGGTTATTTAATACCGAAATCTGATTTATTTGTAAATCTTCGCTTATTTATATTTTCAATGTACCACTGTATTTTTGTAATTGCAATGTTCGATTCATTTTTGCTCAGATGTGATTGTATCGTATCAATATTCGCCTCCAATCGCATTTGTGTTTTTTTATTAATATTTCTATTTAAAACAAATAATCTGTATACAATCGTATTACTTAAAGTATTCCTATGTAATACTAATAATTTACCCACACTTATAACCCTTTTTAAAAATAATGTAATTTGCACACTTAGAGACGTTCACTTAGTTTTTATTAATTTTTTCTTTATTCAGCAGTAAATAAGCTAATAATAGATCAGACGCAAAACATGTTTCAATAAATAGTAAATATTCTGGCTTCATAAGATGTTCCTTTAACAAACTAGATAAAAAAATGAGTCTAATCAGTTATTAGTTTATATACTGCCGAAAAAAAAACTGTTCAGAGATCGTCATCAAGTGTCCTAATTTAAAAAAAATTTTTTCAGGTTAGAATATGGTTTCAGGTATTCTCATCCAATTTTAATAAATTGCACACAATTATATGTTTTCAGGTATTTCAAACAATTATATGATTTCACGTAAGTTATAAAAATATTCTTTAAACAATTATCGTTTCAAATAATTTAGCCTTAATTCAAACAATTCACATGCAGAATACTATTTATTTTCAAAAAGATTTGTTAGATCCATAAATGTGACGCTAACAGGTACTACCATTCCTACCAGAGTGGACCTGGGAGTGAATGCAATGAAGAGGTACTGTGCATTTTCCAGAACTCCGGGACATGAGGATTCCCACCGGACGCATTTTATTGTCTAACTGTATACGAAAACCAGGAAGTGAGAAAAGTACAGGGTGGAACGATAAGATGGCCGCCCTAGAAAAAACCACATGATTCCATTTCCGTTTAATGAAAACTGTTTTTTTTTTTGTTTTTTTTGTTGCAGACCATCTACTTGTTGGCCAGTTGTGTACACATCCCAAGAGCGATAGGAGCCTTCTATCATGTCTGAAAGTGACAAAATGTTCAACGAGCGAGATCGGAGATGCTCCGCTGTACAACGCATGCTCTCTACCGATCCAAGTTATGACAACAGGACCATTGCCAGCACCCTCAAAATGCAAATCCGGACGGTTCTACGTTTGAGGGTGATGAGAACAAAGTTTCCAGCTACGGTTATGGACCTTGGTGTCGTTTCAAGTGAGGGCCATATCATGCCACCTCACATCTTCGAAGTCGGTTTGAAAGTCAACACCAAAGTGTACCTGGATGTGCTGAAGAGTGTGATGATCCCCTGATGCAATCAGGTGGCCGGTGGCAGACCCAGGCTGTGGCAGTAGGACTCGGTACCAGCCCACAAATCCAAAGAGACCCAGGCTTGGCTTCAGAAGGAGTACTACGACTTAGTGCCCTTCTCTCACTGGCCCCCTCCTCCTCCGACCTGAACCTGCTGGACTACTTCGTTTGGTCATACGCCGAGAACATCACCAACATGACCTCGCACAACACCAAAGCCAGCCTGATCGCCGTCATCCGCCGAGTATTAGCCGAGCTCCTGCCGGCGCTTGTGAAAAATGCATGCTCCCAGTTCCGGATCCATATCGAGGCGGTGATTGAGGCTGAAGGCGGCTACATTGAATAGATGTCAGCTCTACTACATAATCAAGTTACCTGAATTGATTTTTTCAATAAAAGTTTTAAAATTAAGCTGTAGTGTTGTTTTCTTTAAGACGATAATTTTATCGTTCCACCCTGTATGTTGCGTGGGAGAGAAAGAAGAAGAAGAAGAAGAAGAAGAAGAAGAAGAAGAAGAAGAAGAAGAAGAAGAAAAGTACAAAGAAAATACAGAGAGAAAAGGAGAGGAATATAAATAAAGAGTAAAATAGGAAATAGAAAGAATGAATCAATAAAAAAAAAATGGATGGCATTATCGGTAAAAGACAAAGTTAAGCCAAGTCTGGCAAAAGGCCACAGCAATACAGTGTCCATTGAAAAAATCGATTGGCTGTATGAATGATTTGGTATTCTATACGAACTTGGTAACCATCGCTCTATAACAGACGACTACAGACTTTTAGAAGGTACAAGGTTATAAAGATGGGGCGTTCAGAAAAGATTGAGATGACCATGCAAACGGATCGTTCTACAAGAAGAGATTCGTAACGATCTCGCTACAGCAGGTGCTCTTAATGAGCGGAATATTTGTCAACTTGTTAAGTAGGACTTAATGCTTGTTTAATAGAATGAAAAGTGACAGGAACATTAAAATGTCCCAGGAAATGTTAAAGTTGTTTATATGTGTGAATAGGAGGAACAATGTATGCGTGTGTTCGTATATGTGTGTTCTTAGCAAAGAGAAAAAGAAAAAGATGAGAAAGTAGATGAAAAAAAAAATGGACATTAAAAAAAATGTTGCTGTCGCCAACTCAAATGAGGATAAAAAAAACCACATCAACAACAGTGACTGGGGCGCCTCGGGTTGTGTAATGGTTAGTGAGCGTGATTTGCAAACCTTCATGAGTTTCATTGGGTGCCCCATTCCTATGGCCTTGTGTCACAACTGAGCAAAAAACTTTGTAGATTACAACAACGGTAATTGTTACTAGAAATAAATAAAACTTGAATAGTCTTCCTGAATTTCTTATAAAATTTCGTATCTACGTAACGGTAATCAAGAAAAAACGACAAATCATAGTGTAATCTTTATGTGGGCAATATAATTAGAGTTGTTTCACAAGAAAAAAAATTCCGGCGCTTGTAACGTAACGGTTGTCGTTTTACTCAACATTGATATCGCAGGGGAAGGTATTTTTATGAGTATTTCTATTTAAAACAAATAGTCTGTGTACAATCGTATTGTTTAAAGTATTCCTATGTAATACTAATAATTTGCCCACGGTTATTACCCTTATAAAAAATAATGGAATTTGCACACTTGGAGACGTTCACCTAGTTTTTATTAATCTTTTTTATTTAGCAGTAAATAAGCTAATAATAGATCAGACGCAAAACGTTTCAATAAAAAGTAAACATTCTGGCCTCATAAGATGTTCCTTTAACAAACTCTATAAAAAAACATGTGTCTAATTAGTTATTAGTTTATATACTGCCAAAAAACTGTTCAGAGATCATCCTCTAGTGTCCTAATTTTTAAAAAAAATTTCGGGTTAGAATATGGTTTCAGGTATTCTCATAAATTGATCCATCTACGAGTATTATATCTCCAGCAAGGGCAACCGCTCTTGGAGAAAGAAAACTCAGAATTCAAATCAGAGCTCGAAAGGAATTGGCCCCGCCTACTTGTTCATGCCCTATTCAGGCTAAATGAGTTAAGTCCCACGACCAAACTAGGTTACGAAGTACGTCTTCTTTCTTTTGTTCAGTATGCGGTGTAAGTCTTGTGGGGTCTGCATTTGCGGCTGAACTTCATTTTTTAAATAATCTAAATATAAGCTGATATGATGGAGATCACTTTGAAATGCAAATCAGATATTCTTTAGCTGTTTTTAATTAAAAGTATCAACATCATCAGAGATCGTTATTTTGCCGAACCCAACAAGTTAAAGGGTCGTCTAGTAATGTGTAAAAATATGTATGAACTAATGAATAACTTCGAGGAATGAAAAACGTTAACGAGATTGAAAAGCAGGGAGAATGAAGTGAAGGAAAAGAAGGAGGAAAGACAGAAAAAATAACAGAAAGAAAGAAAGAAAAGAGAAAAAAAGGACAAACGAAGAAAGGAAAGAAGTAAAGAAAAACATCGAAAAACATGAAATGAAAAGCTCAAAGAAAATAAAGAAAAAAAAAAGAAAGATGAGACCAAGACAAAGCGAAAGAAAAGAAAAAAGAAAGAAAACAAAAACAAAAATAGAAGTAAGTAAGAGAAAGACAAAAAATAAACAAAAAGAAGAAACAATACGAAAAAAAAAGAAGAAATAAAAGAAAGAAAGGAAAGTAGTTTTAGGAAAATGTGTAAAAGAAGAAGAGAGAGAATAAAGGATATGGGGAGAAAAAGAAGGAACGAAACCAGAAGGCTATATATATATATATATATATATATATATATATATATATATATATATATATATATAATAAGAAAACAAAAAAGCAAAGAAAAAAGTTTAAAAAAAAAAAAGAAAGAAAATATGTTGGATAGGAAAATATTTTAGAGAAAGCAAAACAGAAGAAAAGAGAAAAGAATAAAAGAAAAAAAAAGAAAAAGAAAATCAAGAAAAACAACAAAAAATCAGTTTGAAAATATGAGAGAAAGAAAAAAAAAGAAAAACTAGAAAAAGAGCAAAACAAATTAAAGAAAGAAAAAAAAAGATAAATGAAGGAAAAAAGGGATGAGTGAAAACAGGGATGAAGCAAAACCAGAAAGAGGAATGAATAAAAAAAAAGGGTGATAAAGACAGTGAATAAAATGCATGACAAAAACACAGAGACAGAGTGACAGAGAGAAAGAGAGACAGAGAGATAGACAGAGACAGGGACAGACAGACAGACAGACAGACAGGGAGACTATGAATATAGAGAGTGGAAACATTATGAAAAAACTTATGGAAAAAAGTTTTGAAAAGAAAGAAAGAAAGAAAGAAAGATACATAGAAAGAAAGAAGACCGAAGGAAAAAAGTATGAACGAAGACCGGAGACAGAAAAAGAAAGAAAAGGAAAGATTACAAAAATGTTTAAAGAAAGAAAGAAAGAAAGAAAGAAACTAATAGAACGAAAGAAAAAGACGAAAAGCAAAAGTATTGAGGAAAATAAGAAAATGAAAGAAAAATAAAAGAAAAAAAGCACAAAAAATGAAATAAAAATAAAAAAGTGACACGCATAAAAAATGGAAGAAGAGAGAAAAAGTAAGAATGATATCAACAAAGAGAAAAACAAGAGAAAAAATTCAAATTAATTAAAATGACGTGAATTAATTTTTTTAAAAATTACTAAATTTAGAAAGAAATAAAAAATAAAATGAAATAAAATAAAATGAAATAAAATAAAAACAAACTTAATTCAATTTTAATTTCACAGTTTCCGGAATTCACTTTTAAGATTTTTTTTCTCTCGTTAGCAGAAACGACACGAGGTTGAAAATTTAGCACATTCCTTCCATTAAAGACCCTTGGGGATTGCGACTTTTACAAGAACGGCACTTCCTTTTAGAGCTTCCGGTTGACTTAAGTTAAAAGTTAAAAAAAGAAATCCTCGCTTCCTATAAAGTTGAACTCGATTATTATCACACATACATACATACACATACACATACACACATACAAAAACGCAAAACCCTCCAAAAACCGAAATGAATAAAATAAACAAGTTGATAAATTATAGATTTGGTTTGGTTCCTTAGTTTAATGGCATATCAACCTTCGTGGGATATTTAATGCTAAAGCATCCTATTTGGAGGAATGAAGCGGTACTATTTAACGAATAGATGGGAAGGATAATTCATATCTTTTCTATGTGTGTCAAAAAGTGGACGCAATAACGAGGCTAGAGTTCGAACTCGCTAACCATGACATCACAGCCCGGAACGTTAACCTCAACGCCACAATGACTTCCCTGTGGTAAACGATAATCTTCTACAATTTAGACGTCTAGCATTGTGTAATTCTTACGTTTGCTTTGGTTTTATCGCATATCAACCCTTGTAGGTAATTTAATGCCAAATCCTGTTTATACATACATACATACATACATACATATGATTTGTAAAACACATTTTGTTGATAACATTTTAAACGAGATCTGAGCTCATTTATTTGCGCACAGTTAAATGGATTCAAGTATTTCTATCAAACATGAATAATTCCATTTATTATTTATCGTGTGTTGGCACACAGTTAAATGGTTTCAAGTATTGCTACATAACAGTCTCAATTTAACATCAGTCATTTGTTTGCACACATCTAAATAGATATATTTGATATGTAATCGGTAATTTCATATTTAAATGAGTTAGATCTAATTTGTTTGCACATTGGTATTGCTATTGTTTCTACATTGTTAAATGGTTTAAACTATTGTTATCAAACAACAAAAATTGTTTGCAGATAATGAAGTTGTTACAAGTATTGTTATTTAACATTAATTATTCTTTTCAACTTTACTTATTCAGTTTGCACACAGTTTAATGATTCATATCGCTGACAATTTAATTAGACATCAGTGATTTGTTTACATACAATCGGCTCATTGGTCTAGTGGGTAGAGTGTTCGCCAATGGCTTGGGGGACCAGGGTTCAATCCCAGGTCGAGTCATACCAAAGACTAAAAAAATGGTACTTGATATTTCCTTGCTTAACACTTAGCAATAGAACCTTTGACAATCGGAGGGTGCCTTAACATCCATCATTCCAAATAAATTTTATTTGGAAGGACGGAAGTAAGAGGCACCCTCCGATTATAAGCTACGTATCAATTGGAGAAATCCGGGGAAAGGAGTAGCGCCCTTCTCTACACCTCGGTATAGTAGCTATTGAAAAGGGAGCCTTCGGGTCGCCCTCGCCTTTACTTACTTACAAATGTCAAACTGTTTAAATTGACCCATAGATAAGACCCTTCAAGTGCTACTACTTCTGGCCAGAGTGGACCTGGGAGCTATGGCAATAATAGGGTACTCCTCATTTCCCAAAGCTCCTGCATTAGTAGAGCTTCACCGTCAGATTGTTTAGTGTCATAAACAAGACACTCACAGGAAGAGTCTTACCCCTCTGCACAGATGCAGTCGGTGTATTCTTCAGTCCCAGCCGACTGAGCTCTGTAATTCTTTGTAGGTTATCGCAGCAGACAATAGAACGTTTGACAATCGGAGGGTGCCTCTACTTCCGTCCTTCCAAATAAATTTTATTTGGAAGGATGGAAGTAAGAGGCACCCTCCGATTGTCAAACGTTCTATTGTCTGCTAGTAGTTATTTAATATTTAATATTTGACACACAATGAGAATCGACCTCACAAAAAGCTAAGCTTAGAAAAGGACTAGTTTTAGTTTATAAAATTCGTAGGACTTTTAAGATCTTGTTATCTCCTAATCTTTGCTTAGTCTGGCACACTGGACTCAGGTTGCGTACAGTATTTGCAGTGACTTCTTAAGGGGTCACCAACCAAAGTAAGACCACGTTCATCGATGCTTAACTTTGAAATTCATCGGACTATTTGTTGATTTTATTAAAATTTACTTAGTCTAGCATACAGGACTAGGTTGCTGTTGTTTCAAATTAGTTTCTCATCTAAACACTAAGTAAGCATACAGTTGCTTAACTTTCTTTAAAAGTTATGGGAAATTTAAGTTTTCATCTGTTCCAAAGCTTTGCAGAATGTTGAGTACTTCTTTATTGTCACTCTGACACGGATTGGTAGTACCTGTTAGAATCTCATCGATGGATCACATAAAACTGTTCAATCATTGAGAAAGGATTATTTTCATTAGTTATTTGACAACATACAGCTGTGTGCAAATTTTTTTTATATTTCATTGGAATACTTGATAAATAGAATAACTTATGTCAAATAGTAATACTTGAAACAATCTAACTGTGCGCAAATAAATGATAAATATTAAATAGAATTATTAGTATTAGATCTAAATAGAGAAACTATTTAAATTTGTGCAAATAGATGATTAATTAGAAATAGAATTATTAGGATCATAATCACTTATTACTTGGGCCCAGGAGACCTGAGTTCAATCCCAGGTCGAGTCATACCAAAGACTCAAAAAACGGTACTTGATGCTACCTTGCTTAACACTCAGCATTATAAGGTAAGTATCAAAAGTAAAGTGGAGCAATCCAGGGAAAGGAGTAGCACCTTGGTGTTGTAGCTATCGAAAAGGGAGCTTTCGGGTCACCCTCGACTACGGTCGCCAGCTTGACGTTTACTTATTACCATAATTGAAACCATACAAGTACATGCAAATTATTTGTGTTTTATAGGAATACTTGATATTATATTACTGTATAACAAAACTCTTAAGAAACAATAGCACAAAAATGTAGATGTAAATGTACAATAAACGTGATACTCTAACCTCTAGGAATAAAATAATCCGAGACTGGTTGACATGCCGTCGAAATCAATCAATCTTTATCTTTTTTAAACTTGGCAGCGTTAAGCCTTTTCAAAGAAGTCGTCAACGCTTTCAATACTCGTGTGTAATTAAAACATTTTTTTCGACGATGAATAATATCCCGGGTGTCCATTAAATAAATGTAAACCTTTCTTAAACGTCATCCAAATTTTAAAATCCAAGTGTCTTTTACGCCACCCTATCCAGAACAGAGGCTTGAAGTAATGGATAATCTTTGTTGTCGATGTTAATTGATTTGCATTTCAACTGAATTGCTGATTAATTTGCATAGCAATTGAGGTGCTGACAGATTTGTAGAGCAATTATAGTGAAGACTAATTTGTATAAGAATTGGGGTAATGAACAATTTGTATAGCAATTGAAATGGTAACTAGATTTAATGGCAACTATTAAACTGCCCTAATTTGCATAGAACTTGTGGTGCAGATTAATTTGCATCACAATAGTCGTACTAATATGCATAGTAATTGTGGCGCTAACTAATTTGTACAGCAATTGTAATGTTGACTAATTTACATAGTAATTGTGGTGCTGACTAATTTGCATAGTAATTGTGGTGCTGACTAATTTGCATAGCAATTGTAGCGCTGATTAATTTCATATTAATCTTGGTGCTGGCTGATTTGCATAATAATCTTGCGGCTGACTGATTTGCGTAGCAATTCTAGTCTTGACTAATTTGCATAGCAATTGTAGCGCTGATTGATTTACATAGTAATTATTGTTGACTAATTTTCATTGCACTTATTGCTCAGATTGATTTGGATATTAATTGTGGTTCAGACTAATTTGCAGAGAAATAGATTTACTGACTGATTTGTATGGCAAATGTGGTGCAGAGCCATTTTTGACTATGGCTGTTTTGTGGTTAAAACTATACATACATAAGTTTAAATCTTTAATTGCCCAGTCGGCTGGGGTAGTAGAATTCACCGACTGCACCTCTGCAGAGGGGTAACCCCTGCCCCAATGAGTGTCCTGGATATGACACTAAACAATCTGATAGTGTGGTGTCAGTGATACTGGAGCTTTGGGGAATGCGGAGCACCCCTTAATTGCTATTGCTGCCAGGTCCACTCTGGTAGCACTTGATAGGCCCTATCTATGGGTTAAATAGAACTAACTGCATGCTTATGCTAAATTGAATTGTTTGAATTAGAACTGTTTGACTAAACTAAATAGATTGAGATAGAAATGTTTTTGACAATTAAACTGTGAACTTACATTTAAACAGCGGGCTTATGCTAAACTGAATTTTTGAAATGGAACTGTTTTGACATTGAAACTTTACTTCCACTAACCAGAATTGTTTAATATAGAACTGCTTTGATATTTAACTGTGTGTAAAGAAAATCTATACTTATACTAAACTGAATTAGCTGAATTAGAACTGTTTGACTAAACTGAATAGTTTGAAATAGAAACGTTTTAACGATTAAACTGTGTACTCATGCTAAACTAAATTTTTTCAAATAGAACTATTTTCATGAAAATGGATTTGGCATTAAATAACCTACAAAGGTTGATATGCCTTAAAATCCAAACAACCAGCCAACATAAATATTTAAATCATACAATTACTTTATTTGAAATCGCTGGTATTTATGGAGAGCATTTTATATAATATTAAGATAAAATCATTAGCAAGCAACAAAAATCAATTCCTGGTCGACTCAAAAAATGGGACTTGATTCTGCCTTGCTTAACACTCATCATTATAAGGTAAGGATAGGGTAAAGTGGAGCAATCCTGGGAATGTAGTAGAACCCTCCCCTACACCTTGGTCTAGTAGCTATTGAAAAGGGAACATTTGGGTCACCCTCGACTGAAGTCGCCGACTTTACTTATTTTATTATTAAATAGGAATAATTGTTAATAAGTTTATGTGTTTAAAACGAGAAGGAGATATCTTAACTTTAAGTGAAAGGCCTATAGAATTAGTTGAGAAGTTCACATACCTCGGTAGCGATATCTCATCAACAGAAAACAATGCCAACATCCATATGGCAAAGGCGTGAACTGCCATCGATAGGTTATCGATTATATGGAAATCTGATTTCTCAGATAAAATAAAACGGGATTTCCTCCAAGCTGTAGCTTTGTCAATAATACTGTATGGATGCACCACATAGACGCAAACAAAACGCATGGAAAAAAAAGCTAAATGGTCTCTACACAAGAATGCTAGGTGCTATCTTGATCAAATCCAGCAAACAACACTCTACAAACAGCAGCTGTGCAGCAACTTACCTCCCATCTCAAGAACCATAAGACGAACAAGACATGCAGAACACTACTGGAGAAGCGAAAGCAAATTCAGAAGCGACGTTCTTTAGACCCCTACACATAGACTCGCCTATCTTAGCCGATCAGCAAGCACTTATTTATGTCAGCTCAGTGCTGACACTAGATGTAGTTTGGAGGACCTACCGGAAGCGATGGATTATCGGGACGAGAAGAGAGAGAGAGAGGGGGGGAGAAATCTGTCTGTTACCTCGACTTGGTGAATATGATGATGATATAATTGTATACGAATTATTAGTATGAGATAGGAATACTTGAAACCATATAATTGTAAAGATAATATTTGCATTAGATAGAAATACTTGAAATTATTTAACTGTGTGAATTGGTTGTATTAAAAAGTTACTTTAAACTATACTTGTTTAGAAATTATTACTGTGACAAATTACTTTAAACTGTACGATTGAATACAAATTATTCGTATTAGTAATATTTGAAACTATATAATTGTTTGCTGCATAGAAAATGTTTGGCTTCGGTATTGAATAAACCAAGAAGAATTGACATGCCGTAAAACCGACCGACTAACTGACCAACCGAATAGCTAACGAACCATCACAATTTTAGGATGCTGGCACAAGCTTAGGGGGACAAAATCTTTGGTGATAATTTCTTGAAAATATTGCTTATATGGGGTGTCTCGAAATAGATCCAACCCATTAATATGACAATGATATATTATGAGACAAGAAACTCCAAAAAAAGATTACATGTCCTGGAAGTTGATATAATAACAATAAAAAAAGTTGTCTTGAAGTCTCTAGCTCAAAGGATGCATTTTTTTACAGAACGTGTTCCAAATGAAAGCCACTGCGCTGATGACACACTTGTTGTCAATCACCCTGACTTACTCTTTTTTCGGTATGGCATGAATCTTCTGATTGATGGCCATCAATGGATTGTGGATTGTTCTCATGCATTTTGTCCTTCAAGAACCCCAGTGATGAAAATCTGGGGGTTCTGATTGGGTGAATGCAGAGACCACTCTGGTCCGCAGCGCCAGCTCATAAGCCGATTAGGGAATTGATGTTCGAGCCACTTCATCGTGATGTTGGCTGTATGTGAAGTTGTACCATCTTGGAACCATTGCATATCTTAATTCACGCCGCGACGTTTTTTTTTTAGTGCCCTCCAGAATTTGTTCAGCACATCAATGTAAGGATCCATTGTGACAATGAATGCCTTCTCGTCTGCGTTTTTAAACCAAAACGGTCCGATTATTCCATGTTTTTGAGATGTCCAACCAGGCTGTGTATATCACAGAGAGCAAGGGTTTCTGAAGTACCTCGTCTGGGGCTTCTGCGCCCAAGTACACGCAGTTATCTTTATTGACATTTCCACCGAGCCAGAAGTATACTTCGCCACTGAACCAAACATCATCAAGAAAGTCAGGATCCTCTTCAATCTTGTTCTCGAACCACCGGCACATCACTAAACGTTTTTTTATGTTAGCGTTGTGAGTTTATGTTTGATCTGGATTCTGTATGGGTACAACTGAAGAGCCTTCTTTAAGATTCTTTGCAACGAAAGACCAAGTTCTTGGGAACGTCCTCGGAGAGACTTTTTCAGACTGCTTCCGACAGAATCTCTCACTGCATTCACATTTTCAGGACATCTTGCAGTCAACTTCCTGACAGATCTGGGATTTCCTGCCTTCTTGTTGAGGTTGTTTACTGACCCTGTGACTTCAAATTTGTACACCCAACGATAAATTTGTTTTTTGTGGGTAATTTGTGAAAGCTAAACTTCCTGCGAAATTTTGCTTTCATAATTTTGAATGATTTTGTTTCCAAATAAGTAGTGACGCAAAATATTTTTCCTCTCTTGTCCAAGGCATTAGAATCAAGGATTTATAGTTTTTATAGTAGACTATTTTCAAATTTGAAACAAAAAAGAACACAGCATTATTATCAGTCGAGTTAGTAGCAGTCACATGGGTCCTAGGTATATTAAGACACCTTTTCTTCGTAATGTAGTTTTTGAAAATTCAATATAACTTTCTTGACCAAGCCACGATGGAGTGTGGAACTCCTGCGGAATCAGGGCTTTAATATCCCTTTCGATAATTGGATTCTTTCTCTTGTATGTCTTAAGTTGATCAACTTCATTAAATCTTTTATAAGTTAAGTTTAGTGTCTAGATTTTCGTTAGATTTTGTGTGTATCGGACCTCATCGTATTTACGAACGGACACAGAATTGGAGGCGCGAGTTCAAATACTGGACGAGACTAGTTACGTTTCACTTCGCACTCATATCTGTGGAAAAGGCATGAATCCATCTGGTTTCCCTCTAGATATGAGTAAACTGTAGAATATATTAATTCTTTTGCTTTAATTAGGCAACCAGTCTAGGAGAAGAAAAGCAGAATTCAAACCAGATTACTCCTTTTTACGATTGACCTAATGTCACATACAGAGTATGGGGGAGGGTTGGATAAATTCCTATTTTGCACTTATATCTCGAGAAGTCATGGATATACAATTATGTTTTAAGTATCCCTATCTAATACGAATAAATTATATACAATTGTATGCTTTCAGGTGTGTATTCCTCAACTCCACAATTTTTGGTAAAATAGGAATATTGAACTTTCTTACCATACAACCTATAAAGGAGAAAGAAAAACTCTGAATTTCAACCAGCTTTACTACGTTAAAGAGTTGTCGTTCTGTTACCACCAGTTCGTGGCGAAGGGGTTGGGTAAATAGGTATATGTACATCCACAACTTGCGCATTCTTGTTCAGACAATCTGTGGCAAAATAGTGCACCATTCTTTTGTTCTCAGCTCATTCAAGGATAGTGGCCGAACCCTACACCAGCCTTTACTGCTTTTAAGAAAATAAACTGCATAAGCAGACTTGAAGTTCACATCTTTAACTGGATATTTTGGTGCTCATAAGTTGTCGGCGAAAGGAAAGTTTTCTTATGATTTCTATTGTAAAAATGATTTTCTATAATAGATTCATTTGCATGTGTCTTAAATTTGACGAGACTGATTGTATTTCCCATAGCACTAATACCATTGGGAAAGGTATGAATCCAATTATTCTCCCTCCAGCTATGGGTAAATAGTAGGACAGACTTGGTTCTTCAGCCTTGGTGAGGCAATTAGTCTAGGAGAAGGAAAACTCCGAATTCAAACCTGTTAAACTCCGCTTAAAAATTGGCCTTGTGTCATATCCTGCCCGAGTGGAGGGGTTGGTAAATATAAATAACTTTGTTTTCTCTGTAACTCAGGCATTTATTCCAAACCGTAGAAGATATCTGGTTAGTTCTTTTGAAATGTATTTCTATAGTAAATAATTTGTTGTGCATTTCTTTAGACCCCCCCCCAAAAAAAAACTTACAATGCAAAATCTTTAGTAAATGTTCATAGAGAAAAAATATAATGCTTCAATTCTCTCAGTAATGACTGCATTAAATTCCTACCGATGACGTTTCATTTTACATAATTTCCAATGAATTTCTATTGTAAAAGTATTTATAATACATTTCTTTATTAGAATTATTTGTAATACATTTTCGTTGTAAATATCCTTGTGGTGAGGAGGTTAACGCGTTAGACAATGAAATCATTAGTAAGCAAGTTCGAACTCCACACATGCAATTACGTTGAGTTTCAAAAGAATACACTTGGGAAAGGTATGAACCCCGTCTTTCTACCGGTTAAATTGTAGGACTAGTGTTGGTTGTGTTTCAACCATTGTAGGTTATTTAATGCAAAATCCTGTTTATGCACATATATATATATATATTAAATATATATGATTTGGTTTGGATGGGTTTTATGGCATATCAACCATTGTTGGTTATTTAATGCTAAATCCTGTTTATACCTATATATATATTAGATATATATGATTTGGTTTGGATGGGTTTTATGACATATCAATTATTATAGGTTATTTAATGCTAAATCCTGTTTATACATATATATATATTAAATATGTATGATTTGGTTTGGATGGGTTTTATGACATATCAACTATTGTAGGTTATTTAATGCTAAATCCTGTTTATGCATATATATATATATACATATATATATGATTTGGTTTGGATGGGTTTTATGGCATATCAACTATTGTAGGTTGTTCATTGCCAAATCCTTTTGTATATATATATATATACATACATATATATATATGATTTGGTTTGGATGGGTTTTATGAAATATCAAATATTGTAGGTTATTTAATGCCAAATCCTGTTTATACATATATATATTAAATATGTATGATTTGGTTTGGATGGGTTTTATGACATATCAACTATTGTAGGTTATTTAATGCTAAATCCTGTTTATGCATATATATATATATATATATATATATATATATATATATATATGATTTGGTTTGGATGGGTTTTATGGCATATCAACAATTGTAGGTTGTTTATTGCCAAATCCTTTTGTATATATATATATATACATACATACATATATATATATATATATATATATATATATATATATATATATATATATATATATGATTTGGTTTGGATGGGTTTTATGAAATATCAAATATTGTAGGTTATTTAATGCCAAATCCTGTTTATGCATATATATTAAATATATATGCTTAGTAAACACATTTTGTAAATAACATTTTTAAACAAGCCTGTGCTTATTTTTTTACACACAGTTAAATGGTTTCAATTATTCCTATCTAGCATGAATAATCCTGTTTAATATTAATCAATTGTTAGCACACAGTTAAATAGTTTCAAGTATTGCTATGAATAGCAATATGGCATTAGTCACTTGGCTACTCAAATTTAGATAGTAATACATATATGATTTGTGAATGAATATTTTGTTAATAATTGCATTTGTAAATGAGTTAGAACTAATTTGGTCGCACACGAGTATTGCTATTGTTTCTACCCATCTAAAAGGTTTCAATTATTCTTAACTCTAATAATTCAAGTCAATATTAATTATTTGTTTGCAGACAGTGAAGTTGTTAGAAATATTAGAATTTAACACTAATTACTCTATTAAACGCTGTTCATTCATTTGCCAACAATCAAATGGTTCCAAGTATTGCTATGTAATACCTATAATTCAATATAGGCACAAAGTTAAATGTTTTTTCAAGTATTGCTATTTAACCCTAATTATTCTATTCAACATAATTCATTCGTTTAGGCACAGTAAGATGGTCCCAAGTATTGTAACGTATCATTAACAATTCAATTAGACATCATTTATTTAGACGGTTAAATGGTCAAGCAGTTCTATTTCTAACAGTTCAATTTAATATAAGTCATTTGTTTGCAGACTGTTTAAGTGTTAAACAGTTCTATTTGACTCCGGCCAGAGTGGACCTGAGAGTACTGGCAATGAAAGTATAATCCACATTCCAGGACTGAAGTATTAACATCGGATTGTTTATCATATCGAGGATATTCGTTAGAAGCGGGTTCTTACCCTTCTGCAGAAATGCAGAGTTTTCTTACAGCCCCAGCCGACTTTTCGTGAAAGTATTTCTAATACATTTCTATAGTAAAATGATTTGTTATGAATTTCCATTGTAATGGTCCTTGTGGCGTAGTGGTTAATGTGTTGGACTTGGAAATCGTGATATGCGAGTTCGAACACGAGTCAGGTTATTATGTTTATTTTCGGACTAATGCCCCTTGGGAAATGTATAAACCCCCTTGTCTTCCACAGTTATGTATTAAATAGTACTACTACTGTTCTCTTGCTTGGATAGCTTGGATATTGAATAACCCACGAATATTGATATGCCATCAAACAAAAAAAATCAAACAAAACCAATATTATTTCTGTAATGATGCAGACATCTATCGTAAGAAACTCAACTTTAAACTATTGCTACAATGTCAAAAATTTACCCGTATAACAAGCCTAACGCAATTGACGATCCAATGTGTCGAATCATTTAAAGCCGGAAATTTGGTGGGATTTTACATTTTGCGAAAAATTTTATTTCTTGAATAGAACATTTTAAGGACACCCGTATTTGCAGCTAACGAGAAAAATACGTCTCGACACGAGTTAAATTACAGGGTAGTGATTATCGTCATCCCGCCGAGTTCGGGTATATGACATCATTTTCATCCGTTGCTGTCGTCGATTACTCTTTCGTTGTTGACGTCATCTTCTATCAGCGACCGACTC
>OY757914.1:26704768-26902268 GCA_963585895.1 Sepioteuthis lessoniana
TAATCAGTTTTCCTTCTTATCCGGTTTCCACGGCAAGGTTAAAGAGCCCAGTCTGCCCTACTATTTATCCATAGCTGGAGAGACAATAGTTGGATACATACCTTTCTCTAGGAGATTAGCGCTATGTGAAATGTATATAGCCTCGCCCAGGATTATATATATATATATATATATATATATATATATATATATATATATATATATATATATATATATATATATATATATATAATGGAAATAAATCTGATATTAGGTAAATATGCAAATCTGAAAAAAAAACAAGGCATTCAGAGGATGATTATATTTATAGTTGAATTATTTGCCTATGTTAAATGTTTCGGTTTTGATTTTAAACCATCATTAGGGCAATGTTTATATGGGATATTGTATCTTCAGAATTATATTCAATATTTATCATGAATGAATTTCACATTCATGAAAAGAAGTTAGCAGCGTTATGTTTCAAAACTATGTGACGTAATTAGTGTTCGAAATTTATTTTAAGCGTAACATATTTATTCAAAAATATCTTCCTCCTCTTCCCTCACTTTCTTTCTTTTCTTTTCCTTCTCTTTCTCCATCTTTTTTTCTAAATAAATGAATGAATAAATAAATAAAAACTAAGAGTAATTAAAATCTCACTATTGTTTCATTACTATAAGCTTTATGTATCAACTATATCATAGAAGACGGTATCATCGAAAGAAACTTTATTAGAAAGAAAAGAACGACAGAATGAATTTTAAATACAATGAATTTCAGGCACAATACAGCGCAAGAACGGAAGTGAGAAAGATGAAGTATATATATGGGTAACTTCCATTTTTCCTAAATATTTTTATTCGTATTACAGTTATTGGATACTTGATGGTGGGGAAGATATTTAGGTCCAGTCCTCACTCTTCAATGACCAATGTTAATATTAGTATAACCGAACACAATGGAAGGAAAGTCAAGATAAACTCATTTGAACATACAAGTACTTTTAATCTTTTATATATACAATATACCTACAAGTGGTATTAAAAATAAATAATACACTAACGTGACCAAAAAACAAGAACTATACACAGATTGTTCCATTAAGAAGTATTATATAAAAGAGGTACAAAATAATAAACTGCTGGCTAGATAAGAGAAGATAAAAGATAGCTACGTGGAATTATCGTTTCCTAGCTGTGGTCAGAAACAACATTTCTACAGTTCAAGGACCAAAGGTGAATGAGTTTTTAGAACTATCATATGACTCACTACGAGACTCCTACTGCATATGCAAATTATCAGGAAATAATTTACACTACACAGTCAATGTAGATTAGTAAGTTGTTGGTCTTTGAAAAAGGATAAGTGGCCGGAAAAAAACAACCAACTATATATATATATATATATATAAACATAATTTTTTTGTTTTCGGTCCAAAAAGAGAAAGAAATATCTTTAAATAAGTAGGTCCACGAAGAGATCTGTATTTTTTTTTTTTTTTTTTTAGGATTTATTCATTTATTTCGTTCTTACATACGTGTATGTTTCCAGCTTGTTGCTTTCGTCGGAGAACATATGTGGCACAAGGTTTAGTTAATGGGGTACCCAATGAGACCTGAACTCACTCGTGTTCGGAGTTTGAATAGTTTTCAGTTGGTTATGGCTTTATATGGAGGTCACTCCTCTCTTTTTCTTAGAGTGTGTTTACCTTAACCTGCGTTATTCCTCATTGGTCTGTGATATTTGATATGTTTTTTTCGTTGTGTGCGTGTGTGTGTGTGTATGTGTGTTGGAATAGTTTCGGCTTTCACTAACAGTTAGTATATATATATATATATATATATATATATATATAGCGTGTACAATATAAGTGATAAAGCATATACACTTAAACTAGGATTTTAAACCTGTGCAAACAAATGATTGATATTAAATAGAATTATTCGTGTTAGATATCAATACTTGAATCCATTTAACTGTGTGCAATTAAATGATTGACATTAAATAGAATTATCAGTGTTTGATAGTAATACTTAAAACCATTTATCTGTGTGCAATCAGATAACTAATATTAAATTGAATTATTAGGGTTAGAAAGGAGTATTTGAAACCATTTAACTGTATACAAACAAATGAGCTCAAACTCGTTTAAAAATAGTTACCTGCAAAGGTAAGAAATTATATATATATATATACGTAGCGCCTTCAATAAGTTTCCAGACTTTTTTGTACAGGTATTTAAAATTGTCGTAGACTCTTGAAAATTCACTATGTCATTTCTCTACATCTGAGATGACTGATTTCACGTTTAAATGAACACCTACAGCAGGAATTAGAATACACCCTACTAAAGCCTGATTGTCACAGCTGGTGAATTTCAAAAATGCAATCTGGACGTGAGGACACTTTAGAAGGACGATATGCAATAAAATTCTGTTTTAAACTTGGAAAAAATGATGCCACAGAAACGTATGGAAGGCTTCAGACTGCTTTTGGAGCATCTTGCATGAATCGAGCATCAGTTTTTGTGTGGCATAATAGATTCAAGGAAGGAGTTTGTGAGGGATGATGAGAGGTGTGAGAGGAGTAAGGAAGTCAATAGACCAGATAGATTGGCCAAAGGGTTAGGGTTAGGGTTACTATGTTGAGGTTTTAAGGAGTTCAGGAAGAGATTCCATCAAAAGAGGCCAGCACTCTTCAAATAGGGTCAGTGGCATTTCCATCAGAACAATGCACCAGTCCACAACTCCATCCTTGTCACAGACTATTTGACCAAGATGGGCATCAAGATAGTTCCTCACTCTCCCTATAGTCCAGACCTTGCTCCCTGTGACTTTTGCTTATTTCCTAAGCTCAGAGGCTGTCGTTATGAGACAAATGAGAAGATGAAAGAGGCTGTGACGAAGGTCATTGACATGCTTACACAAGAGGACTTCCATGGGGCCTTCCAGAAGTTGTTGGAACGGTACAACAAGTGCATTGCAACCGGAGATTACTTCGAAGGAGACTAGAGTTTCATGTGTGTACTATCAATAAAAGTGGCCATACGACAAAAGTCTGAAAATTTATTTAACGATCCTTGTATATACATATATATAATTTAAGCAGGATTTAGCGTTAAATAACCCACAAGGGTTGATATGCTATAAAACACCAACCGATCAAAAAATCACTTTACGATTCATTGCTCCGAGCAAATTGCCATAAAAATCAGCATGAACTATATTTTGTAATAAACTTTGCAGATCGATACACAAGACGACCGTCTTGCCCATCACCTTGCTATTAAAAATTACTGCAGTTGTTATAATGAGTAATAATTTTTACAAAACAATTACAAGAGATAGAAATCTATTCTTTCCTGTTCAATTATTCTTTCCGTTATATTTTTATTTTATTTTTATTTCATTTTTATTTATTTATTTATTTATTTATCTATTTTTTTACTTTTCTCGTCTCTTCCTGCTTTTTCTCAAGCAATGAAAGGAAATCCGTCATGTTTTAACGAAACCGTCTCCGATTGGCTTTGACTGTGTCGATAAACTTTGAATAACTTTTTATTTTTCACATTTTATTATGGGTTATGCATTTGATATGCATCTTTTAACACATCGTGTCACTTTTTATCTTTTTATTCCTCTCTCTCTCTCTCTCTCTTCCCCCTCTCTCTCCATACACTCAGAAACAGCTTAATGGTTAGCAAGATGGTATCGAAGCCCAGTTGGCTGGGGATGTAAAATACACCGACTGCATCTCTGCAGAGGAATAAGTCTCTTCCAACGAGTGTCCTAGATATGACATTAAACAATCTGATAGTGAGGCTCCAGCCAGTTGACTTTGGGGAATATATAGTACCCCTTCATTGCCATTGCTCCCAGGTCCACTCTAACTCGGAGTGATGGCACCTGATAGCGTCCTATCTAAAGACCAAATAGAACTGTTTGACATTTAAACTAAGTGCAAACAAATGTATTATGCTGAATTGAACTATTTGGTCGTTTAATTGTGAGTAAATAATTAACTGATGTTTAATTGAATTGTTAGTGATACATAACAATACTTTTAACCACTTCACTGTGTGCAAACAAATGATAAATCATCATCATCATCATCATCATGTCGTGCCGCTTGTACGGATATCCTTGACCCTCTCTCGCCACTTCTCCCTATCGTTCATCGCCTCCGGCAGGTCTTTAGCGCTACATCCCGTATCCTCACTTAGCTGCTGTATGTATGTTCGAGCTGGTCGTCCTGCTTTTACTCGGCCATATGTGGGGGTCCATAGGAGTACATAACTTATGAGCTCGTCTCTGCTTCTCCAGCAGTGTCCTGCGTGTCTGGTTCGTCTAACTTGGATAGTTTTCGTGATGGGAGGCAGGTGGCCGTATAGTTGGTGCTTTGTGGGGTGTTGCCACCAGGACATGTTTAATATTGCTCGCAACATTCTTGTGTAAATGCAGTGTAGTGTCTAGCTTCTTCTCCAGCCATCAGACCTGCCTGATAAAATGAAACGCAGTTTCTTCGAGGCAGCGGTCGTGTCGATACTGCTATATGGATAATGATAAATACTGAATAGAATTATTAGTGTTAGATCGTATAATTTAAACCATTTAAATGGGTAGAAACAATACAATATTAGTGTGCTAACAAATTTGTTCTAACTCATTTAAAAATGAAATTACCGACAAACTAATCTTTTACATATCATGCATATCTATATAAATGTGTGCAGAAAAATGACTGATGTTAAATTGTTACTGTTATATAGCAATACTTGAAACTATGTAACTGTGTGCAAAAAAATGATCTCAGACTCATTTAAAAATGTTATCAACAAAATGTTTATAAATCCTATATACTTAATATATATGTATAAAGAGGATTTGGCATAAAATAACCTACAATGGTTGATATGCCATAAAACCAAACCAAAGCAAATCAAAGATGGCCTCGAGTATCATTGCAACAGACTACTGATTTTAATTCTCATCGTGCCAGGGAGCCAATGACAAAACTAAGCTGCAATTTAGTAAATCAATAACTCGTAAACCATTACTCCTGAGTATTTTGAGTTTCATCATCATTAGGTGTCCTAAACTTGTAGATTGGATCAAAACAATTAAATTCTCTCTCTCTCTCTCTCTCTCTCTCTCTCTCTCTCTCTCTCTCTGTATATGTATATATATATATATTCTGCTTGTGCGTACATATCTGTGTGTATATATGCAGATGTTCCTGTTTGTGCATACATATATATTTGTGTGTATGTGCGTGTGTGTGAATATATGTGTGTGTGCGTGTAGGTATATGTATGTATATATGTATGCGTTCGGATATGTATATATATATATATATATGTGTGTGTGTGTGTTTGTGTGTGTGTGTGCACACACACACACACACTCACATATACACACACACACACACACATATATATATATATATATATATATATATATTTCATATTTACCAATCCATGTGTTTTTCTTTTGTATTGTTTGTGCATTCTGTCGGTCAATCTTTCTCCCTCTTCCTCTCACTCACTCACTCTCTCTCTCTCTCTCTCTCTCTCTATATATATATATATATATATAGAGAGAGAGAGAGAGAGAGAGAGAGTCGCAGATAGAACAATTTTTAGTTTGGTTTGGTTTCTTTGTTTTTAATGGCATATCAACTCTTTTTAGAATAATTTTTAGATATCGCACTCTCTCGGGCGCTTTATTTCGCTTGTTTTAATTTCCCGTCACAATAACTTTGTCTCCCTCTTGACGCCTAATTTGTCTCTTTCACTTTTTAACTCATTCTTCGCTCTCTCTCTCTCTCTCTCTCTCTCTCTCTCTCTCTCTTCTATGTATCTTTCTCGCTTTTTTCTTTTTTTCTCGTTATCCTTTCAGCTCTCTATTTTCTCTTCTGATTTCTGCTCATCACTCGTTTTCTATTTACTCATTCTTCTTCTTCTTCTTCTTCTTCTTCTTCTTCTTTCAATTTTTTTTTTTTCTCCCCGATTTTTCTTTCTCTTTCTAATCTCTTTCACTTTCCTCTCAACTTTCCTTTTTTTTTAATTATCTTCTTTTTTACTCCTCTCACCAAAATTTCTCTCTTTCATATTTTCTCTCTTTCATATTTTCTCAATTTTTTTCTTCTTTCTTTCTCTCTAACTTCCATTCCTTGCCTCGTATTTCACTCTCTCTCTCTCTCTCTCTCTCTCTCTCTCTCTCTCTCTCTCTCTCTCTCTCTCTCTCTCTTGATATACCTCTCTTTCACTTATAATTTTCCTCTCTTCTGCTTCCATTCTTAAATCTCAATCCTCTCATTCTCTCTTCTTCTTTCTACCAAACCTATTTTTCTTTCCCCCCACCTTCTTTAATTCTTTTGTCCCGTCTCCGTCTCAGGCCCATCAATCGTTCTTTTTTTTTCCTTTTATTTCCAATTTCCAAACAATCATAGAGTATTCTTTACGAATCTTCCACATCAGAAATTGAAATAAAACAAGAGAAAACAAATCAGAAATAATTTGCACTCAATTTTCTATTTTTAGTTTCCTGTTGTTTAAATTTCAATATTTTTCACCAAATTCATCTGCTATAAGCGTTTGTGTACTGGGTGGTTTTGTAAGTAGGCATGTCTGTGCAAATCTTTATGTTTGTATAAAGAACCTATCTGTGTTGTCGTGTGAATGAATCTATATATCAACTTATTTGTCTGTTTTATCCGTGTCGATAGATAACGTTTTATGTACCTAATATTCCTCACATTCTTTCACACCACCAATCCTCTTTACGCGAACGTATTGGAATTTTCGTTTTATTTCACTATTTCCCCCACTTCCCGCCATCAACTTAATTGATTCTTTTTAAACACTCGTAAGCAATCTGACATCTACAAATCAGATTATTTCTACTAGATATTAAACTCAGATACATATATTCAGAAAGTACTTCAATAGGGACAGGACTGCCCATCATGAAAACAAACGTGTTGGGAACATTGCTTATTGTGGGACGACCTACCATCGGTCGTGAGTATCAAACTAACAGTTGTATTGTTTGTGACTAGGAAGCGAATCAAAGACAACAACCTATTAATTTATTTCCTTAGGATTTCTTTTAGAATTGATTTTACTGGTTCTTGGATGGTTAGTTGGTAATATTTACGGCATATCAACCCTAGAAGGTTATTTAATGTCAAATCCTATTTGTAAATATGTATTAGATATATATGATTTGTAAACAAATATTTTGTTGGTAACAATTTTTAAACAGCTCTGAGCTCGTTTGTATGCACACAGTTAAATAATTTTATTTGCACACAGTTATACTGTTTCAAGTATAGAAAACTATTAAATATTTCTTTTTAGCTCATAGATGTGATCCTAACAAATACTACCACTCCAGGTCATACACCGATTGCACCTCTGCAGAGGGGTAAGACCCCCCCCCAATGAGAGTCCTGGATATGACACTAAACAATCTGATGGTGAGGTTCCTGTGATGCTGGAGCTTTGGGGAATGTGGAGCATCCTTCATTGCTATTGCCCCTAGGTCTACCGGAATGGTAGTACCTGATAGGGCCTTATCTATGGGTTAAATAGAACTAAACTGCATACTTATGCTAAACTGAATTGTTTGAATTAGAACTGTTTGACTTGACTGAATAACTTGAAATAGAAATGTTTTTGACAATTAAACTGTGTAATTACATTTGAACAGCGTGCTTATATCAAACTAAATTGTTTGAAATAGAACTGTTTTTGACATTGAAACTCTACTTACGCTAAACTGAATTGTTTAATATAGAGCTGTTTTTGACATTTAACTATGTGTAAACAAAATCTGTACTTATACTTGACTGAATTAGCTAAATTAGAATTGTTTGAATAAATTGAATAGCTTGAGATAGAAATGTTTTTGATATATAAACTGTGTACTCATACTGAACTGAATTTTTTTTAAATAGAACTATTTGCATGAAAATGGATTTGGCATTAAATAAACTACAAAGGTTGATATGCCATAAAAACCAACCAACAACTGCAGGTCAGAGTGGACCTGAGAGTAATTGCCATAAAGGTGTGTTCCACATACAGGAGCCTCATCATCAGATGGTTTCGTATCCCGGATACTCATTGGTGTGTGGGGGTCTTACCCCCTCTGCAGAGTTCCAGTTGGCGTATTCTACAGCCCCAGCCAACTGGGCTTAGCGGTTCCTTGAAAGATTCTTGACAGATAAATTGTAAACTCATTCACTTCAGATGAAGATATAAACTTACGTTTTGGGTTTTGGACTTTGTCATCTCTCTCTAGTCTGTTTATTACCTTAGTGCTTCTTTAGAAGTTGTTGAAAAGGTTGAATTCGATAATTGATTGATTTTAACAACATGTCAACCTGTATAGGATTATTTTTAGCCTAGAGTTTGAGAATCAGTTTATTGTACGTTGATGTTTACATTTTTTTGTCTAGTTGTTTCTTAAGAGTTTTTTTTTTATTACTTTTTGCGGTGAAAAAAATATTTGTATTAGAATACAAATAATATTAGATCAATTCGGCTCATAGATGCGACCCTAACTTCGCGTAAGAATGGACTTGTGAATATTGGTAATAAAAGGGTGCTCGACACTCTCCAAATCTCCATGGAGCCTTGCCATCAAATGCAGTGTAGTGTCATTGTCAGAACAGCTAGTGTATTCTAAGTCCAACTGACAAGGCCGGTGGAATCTTGAAAGTATAAGGTTATATTTTGCATTTGAAATTTAATCTTTTCTCTCTAATTTCGTTTGGTTTCATTTGGTTTTATGACATATCAACCATTGTGGATTATTCAATAACAAATCCTGTTTATAGATATATGTTAAATATATAGGATTTACTTTAGTTGTGTTTTATGGCATATCAACCATTGTAGGTTATTCAATAATAAATCCTCTTTATACATATATATTAAATATATAGGATCTGGTTGGGTTTTATGGCATATCAACCATTGTAGGTTATTTAATACCAAATCCTCTTTATACATATATATCAAATATATATGATTTGTAAACACATTTTGTTGGTAACATTTTTAAATGAGCCTGAGCTGCTTTTTTTGTTGTTGTTGTCATTTTTTGCACACATTTAAATAGATATACATATGTAAAAGATTAGTTATCGGTAATTTAATTTCTAAATGAATTAGGACTAATTTGTTTGCACATTAGTATTGAAATTTTTTCTACATAGTTTAATGGTTTCAATTATTGCTATCTGGCACTTATAATTCTATTCAATATTAATCATTTGTCTGCACACAGTGAAGTGGTTCCTAGTATTGCTATGTATCAGTAAAATTCAATTAAACATCAGTTATTTGTTTACACACAGTTAAATGATCTAACAGTTCTGTTTCAAATAATTCAATTTAGCATAATCCATTTGTTTGGACTCGGTTTAAATGACAAACAGTTCTATATGACTCATGGATTGGATGCTACCAGGTACTACCATTCCAGGTTACTGTGGACATGGGAGCAATGGCAATGAAGGGGTACTCCACATTCCCCAAAGCTCCACTGACTGGAGCCTAATCTTCTGATTGTTTGTATCATATCCAGGATATTCTCATCCCTCTGCAGAGATGCAGTCAGTGTATTCTACTGCCCTTGCCAACCGGGCTGTTTTTCTCTAGTTTTCTTCGACTGTCTGACACCCATTTCTGATGCAGGCAATGACTTTTCGGGTCAACCACTTTAACTCTCATCTGGGTAAAAATCCAAGAGAAAAAAATAAGAGTAAATCAGATGGATTTTAAAAATTTGACGAGGGTTCAAGAATGGAGTGGTCGAAATGTATTGATAATAAAATACAAAGAATTTGTTTAAATAGTTCGAAATTTTCCAGTTATTTCAACACTTAGAACCTTGATCTCCCTCCACACGCACACACACAACGCCTGGGTTCCTGAAAAATGCCTGAAATATAAAATGAAATTTCTTATTTCACGTTCTTTAAACAATTTTGTTGACAATAACGATATAGAAATAGAAATCCCCCTGTTGGAACTCAGACCTTCCTGGTATTATAAGTTTGCTTACTTTCATGTATAAACGGAATAAGCTCATTGATTCTAGCAGTCCCGACGCAATTATAATTGTTTTATCATATTTTCCAACCCATGAGAGGAAATTAGCCCAAACCTAATGATGGAAAAAAGATTACAGAAGGACGAACTAAACGGAAAAGAATAAAGGACGAGTTTTTTTTTTTTTTAATTGTACACCTTATCCATTGGTGGTTTCAAAAATAATCTACGAAAAGTAAAAGTGACATCTAATCACTCGACAAAATACTCCAACATTGAAGAGTGCAATCAACAGACTATAAAGCTGGAGAAATACTGTTCGCTCCAATAAAATTAAAAGGAGATAATATTCAAATTTTGGCCTCTTTGTTTTTTATATATTACATTTTGTTGACATAGGCGTTTGGGTGTCAGCCCATTTGGCCTTAACCCTTTCAATCCTGAAGCCCATACCAGTGTCCCAATCGTCCTAAGCTCCTGATTGAGAATAAACGTAAAATCTTATCATCTATTAATCAACAGCCGTACAGAGTTATAGGCAATAGCAATGTAGAAATTGGGTATTCCCTGTTCGGAATTCTGGCCACCCGGGTATATGTACTTCTAGGTAGCTGCATAAATACGGACCTCTGGGGTTCTAAGAGTTAAATAGTGCTCCATGGAGAGACTATTGGATGTTTATCTTTGAGTTGCTACCAGACAATGTTAAAATGACATCAGACATTGAATATCAGCAGGTCCTATTTACCAACCCCTCCGCTCGGGCAGGATATGACACAAGGTCAAATTTTAAGCGGAGTTTAACAGGTTTTAATTCAGAGTTTTCCTTCTCCTAGACTAGTTGCCTAACCAAGGCTGAAGAACCTAGTCTGCCCTACTATTTACCCATAGCTGGAGGGAGATAAGGGGGTTCATACCTTTCCCAAGGGTATTTGCCCGAAAGTGAACGTAATAACGCGACTGGAGTACGAACTCGCGTACTACGATTCCGCAGTCCATCGCTTTAACCAGTACACCACTTAATTGAATATCAGCAGGTAGAGAATTTATACAATGTTTGGAAGTAAATCAAACCAAGTTTGATCTATCACGAAGATGTGGTGTTCTACATAAAGAAAAAACAACTAACACTTCGTCTCGAAAAAAATCCACATGTTATTCTCCAAATCTTTCTCTAATTATTCTGGAGTTTACAGAACTATCTTGATGGAATAACTCTTAAAACGCATGTATTGGAAACTTTTGTAATGTTATTCAAGCAATTTTGTTGGCAATAGCGATGTAGAAATGGGAATTCCTGCTGGAAATCAGAACGCTTGATCATATGTATTTTTAGGTTGTTGCTGCACGGGTTCTAAGAAGGAATAAAATTTTTAGCTAAAAATCATCAGGTCGACTTATATGTTACGTTATCCTTGTGGGTAGAGTGTTCACTAATGGCTCGAGAGACCAGGGTTCAATCCCAGGTGGAGTCATACCAAAGACTCGAAAATGATTCTTGATGCCGTCTTGCTTAACTCTCAGGATTATAAGGCACGGATCAAGGGTAAAGTGAAGCAATCCATGGAAAGGAATAGCGCCCTCTCCTACACCTCAGTGTAGTTGCTAATGAAAAGGGAGCCTTCGGGTCACCCTCGACTATGGTCGCCTACTTTACTTACTTATATATATGTGTTTGTGTGTGTGTGTGTGTGTTAATTATAGTTTCTAATGTAATAATTTTAAAAAGCAATAAGACTATTTCCTAAAGTTGTTAGCGAAGGGGCATTTGGTGCAGCAGTATACGTCATAGAAAATGGAATCCAAGACCTGAGTTCAAATCCTGGACAAAACTCTTTGTGTTTTACTTCGCTCCTTCCGTAAAGGTATGAATCTATACGTTTTACCCCCAGCTTAGAGTAAGCAGTTGAACCTTATTAAGCCGACCAGTCAAGGAGATGGAAAGCTCTTAATTCAAATCAATCCTACCGTACCCTACTTTTAAAAAATTGTCCTTGTGTCACATCCTGCTCGTGCTGGAGGGATTGAGTTAATGCATAAAATCATTAAAACGCTTAATCGATTATTTTGAAAATAAATTCTCTTCTGATTTAATCGATACCTCATTTTTTTTATCTCAATCTGAACCTGAAAATATCAGACTCCATTCAGTTACATAAGAGATTGGTGATATCTATCATTAACAGGAATGTAGCATTCGAATTTACTCATAACCGTTAAATAGTGGAAAGACTCTGTGAGTCAAATCAGTTTAGTCGATGAACCCGAGGTCAAATGAAAGTTTGACTCTGATTAGATGATTCTACTGGCTCCCTAGTAGTCAAAACGGGTGCAATAAAATTGTTGTTGCGAAATGATAAAAATTTATCTATCGTTATTCATCTCAATACTGAAGAACTAAAAGCAGTTTGGGTCGAACAACGGATAAACGAGAAGAAACACGGCAATGAGTAAATGAGAACAGAGCAACTCAGAATGACGCGATGGAAGAACAAAGTGAGGACATGGGTGTTGGACACGATGAGCGATCGGCCGAGTAAAGGCGATAGAACAAACAAAGTGGGGACATCAGTGCTGGACACGTTGGGCGATCGGTTGAGTAAAGACTATGAAACAAAGTGAGGACATCAGTGCTGGATGATCGGCCGGGTAAAGGCTATAGAACAATTCTATCAATGAAGATAAAGAGCATCTTGTCGTTAAAATCAAAACGGTCGACAAAGAGGCATTCACAAATTTTAAATCAAGAGGAAAATCCAAATTTATTTTTAATGACTATGTAGGCCTTCTGTGTAGACATCAGCCATAGAACTAAAAAAAAAAAAAAAAGAAAAAAAAAAACAAAGAATAAAAAGAATAGATAAAATGAGGTATTACATCTTGGTTTGAATATATTCAAGAGTATACCTCCGTGAGGAGGGCGCGGAGTCTAATAGGGAGAATTTTAAGATTTTATAGAAGGACAATAAATAATTATCTCCCTTGGATTTGGTTGGTGCATCCTTTGGACATGTTATTATCTCATAATCCATTTCGATCTGTTTCATTCTTTGAATGGTAAAGACGTATTCTTCTTACTTCTTGGTCTTTGAACTATTAAGACCAGCCTTTTATCTTTGTACATTAAACAGACTTGGTCTCCCCACTCAATGAATGACGTTTTCGCTGGCCTCGCCATGAAATGTAAAGAATATCAACGCCTTAAGAACTCAACTAAGACCTTTTACCATTTTATACCCCTTTCATATACTGCTTGTCTATAGAACGTTAATGTATTCTTGTTAATACTTGTATAAATATTATGCATGTATATGTATGTTTCTATATGTGTATCGTCTTTCCTTCTGTTTATTCAGTGTTTTGTTGGATGGATTAATGCTAATATTAGATGAGTTCCCGTAGGGTAGTGGCTAACTGGACTGCGACATCGTTGTAAGTGAGTTCAAACTTCAGTCTCGCTATTACATTCACCTTCGGACTAATATCCTCGGGAAAGCCTTGAAGCCCTTTATCCCTCCAGCTATGGGTTAAATAGCACCTCTACTGTTCTTCTACAGGGGTAGCTTTTGCATTAAATAATCCATGAAAGTTAATATGCCATTAAAAGAAAATAAACCAAACTAAATCGAATATTAGACCTTGGGGAGTGGGGACATGATTAAATACCCTCCCTAGTACCAGCCAACCAACCCACTAGTTTCAAAGATGACTGAGAATATTCTATATACTTACTAGTGTTACTTTTGTAACTGAGATGAAATTTAAAAAAAAAAAATGTTACACTGATCTCCTAAATGAAGAGAGCCTACTTGCCTGCCTTGAAAATCAGCATTTAGAATCATGGCTTTTATCTGAGTTTGAAAACAGAACTCTGACACCAGTTAATTTTTTCTTTCCTTTTCTTTTATTTTTATTTATTTATTTATTTTTTTTTTTTTTACTTTCTTTTAAGACTTTCAAACAGGCCACGTGCATTACTGCAATATAATTTTTAAAAAATCAAATTTTAATTTAAAAAAATTCAATTTTTAACTCGCAGCCCATTTTCATTGTAGGTCAATTTATATTTGTACACTGTATAATATTGTTTGCCAGTGTTAACCGTTCATCTCCCAAACGATGCATATAAAGACATTTACTAGGATTAGCTTAGTCTAGCACAAGATCATATAAATAAATTGAGACCGTGTTACATTATTCTTTCAAATGAAGAGTATCTGTTTACCTGGATAATCTCCAAAGAAAATTCTGTATTTTTACCAAGACTCGAACTTTCACTTTCTCACTTTGTCTCCGATAAAATGCATACCTAATTTTATAATGGATATTTTTCCAAAAGTAAAAGAAATGAATCTAATGAGGAGGCTCACTTGTCCAGCATAGGAGATAAAGCTTTTGATTCTTAATTTTCGATCGAATATACCTATAAACCCTGATTTTAAACTCTGTTTTTCCATAAATAATCTAGATTCTATTATTTTATTCATGATGACTTGCGCAGAATCACCATCATTTTACTTTCGATATTCCACCGTACCATACTCGTGAAAAAATAACTATATCGCTATGACAAAGGCGCAAACCCTGAGAGTTTTGCGTTCAATGTTTATTAGAATATATTCACGCAAAAGAATCTGACTTTTAATGAACATAAGTTACAAATGATCGTAGAATTACGCTCTGAGTACTGGAGTAACTTTGTTTTTTTTTCATGAAAAAATAACGATATTTACCGAATGATATACTCAAGTTATCATTTGCTTTGAAATCTTCATCAGAATCCTCATCACAATTGTCAGTGTCAGCTGATATTTCATTTAAACCTCCGTGATCGTCATCATTATCGCTGTCAGATCATACTCAAAATTGTCAAGCACATCGACAAGATGTAAGTTCCTTAATGGAACCTAAACGGTCTTCATTTATTTGCTATGATTCTTCCAACTTCATAAACAGTGCTTGTTTTGGTTTTTGTTTGTTTAATATTCTGTTGATTTTTATCATGAAGGGTTTTCGGACTATTGTCTTCATCTTTATTGTTATTTCCACAACGTTTCGGCCGATATGTCCTCTGGCCTTCTTCAAGTGTTTGTCGAACTCGGGAACCTTCACGGAACTTCGAACTACGTCCTTTATTGAATCCACGGGGGTCACCCGTTCTGATTCCGTTAGCTATAATCGAGTACAAGCGTTAAGTATTCCTGTATTGTAACTCGCCTGCAGTCAGGATTGAACCTGTAACCTTCAGATGATTGTCTCGTTAGAAGCTTAGGGAACACATAGCGTAACGGAGGACATATCGGCCGAAACGTTGGGGGAATAACAATAAAGATGAAGACAATAGTCCGAAAGCACTTAATGATAAAAATCATTAAGCTTCGTCTCAGAAATTTAGACAACTAATATTCTATTGCGTTCACCTTTCTTTTCCCCTTAAAACACTTGTTTCGTCAAAGTCAGTGAAAGCATAAAACCCAAGCAGAATATCACAAAACTTTTGTGAGAATGAGTTAGCTGCCTTGCCGTGACACATTTTCTTCCCCTTGTTTTGAATAACACTTAAACTCCATGAAGTCGATGTGAATAGACAAGAAGAATAAAGTAATTATCAGTCATAAGATGCACGCAGCCACCCATGATAAGTATAGCCATCTATTAAATGTATACAGCCACATAGATCCTTAGATCCACCAATAAAATGCATATAAAATGCGTACAACCACCCATAGGATGCATACAGCCACCCACAAAATCCTTACATAGGCCCATAAGATGCATACAGTTACCCATAAGATCCTTACATCGGTCTATAAGATGCACGCAGCCACCAATAAGATGCATATAACCACAAATAAAATATATACAACCATTCGTAAGATGCATACAGCCACCCACAAAATCCTTACATCGGCCCATAAGATGCATACAGTTACCCATAAGATCCTTACATCGGTCTATAAGATGCACGCAGCCACCAATAAGATGCATATAACCACAAATAAAATATATACAACCATTCGTAAGATGCATACAGCCATCAATATGATCCTTACATCGGCCAATAAGATGCTTATATTGGCCCATGAGATGAATATAATGACTCATAAGATCCTATAAGATGCATGAAATTACCTATAAAATCCTTACATCAGCCCATAAGATGCATACAGTTTTTAGGCCGGCCAGCCGAACAAAAAGTAGAAGGTACTGGTGTGTCCTTTGGACCGTGGACATTTGTAAGGGACAGGGTTACTTCTCTTTTGACTGAAGTTGCATACAAGGTAGAGGTAGGTTGGTCATAAGTCCATAAGGGTTTCGAGGTACTCCGGACAAATCATCACGTATCCAGTGGCTACAGTTAATATGCCTCTGTAAATAAAATATTGTTAATCATCAATCTTTCATCTTATCATCTTATTTTATATATATATATATAACCACACTCCCCCCTGGGAACATAACACAACCACACATTAGATGCATACAGCCACCAAGCTTAACTTCGAGGAGTGGCCAGCAATTTTCTCCTAGCCTACATTGTCCTGTTTTTTGGGTCTGTAGAATACACTGACTGCATCTCTGCAGAGGAGTAAGACTCCCCTTACGAGTATCCTGGTTATGACACTAAACAATCTGATGGTGAGGCTTCAGTAATTCTGGAGTTTTGGGGAATGCGGAGTACCCCTTCATTGCCATCGCTCTCAGGTACACTCCATCCCGGAGTTGTAGCACCTGATAGGGTCTTATCTATTGATTAAATGGGACTAAACTATGTAATTACGCTAAACTGGATTGTTTGAAATTAACTGTTTTTACATTTAACTGTGAGTAAACAAAAAACTGTGTACTTATGCCAAACTGAATTGTTTGAAATAGAACTGTTCAATCATTTAACTGTGTAAATAAATGACTGATGTTTAGTTTAATTGTTACTGTTATATACTCATATGCATATACACATGCATATACATGCAGAATAATTCACAACGACACAATGATAAAGACGAGCGAAAGTTCCTTTAGAAAAATATGTACCTCTCACTTTATTGTAAGGGTTCGAAAAGGTTTACTCAAGGTTTGCGTGCGAGAGGGAGTTGGAGACTGAACAAAGACTGCAATATATTGACCCCCACTCTTATGGCCGTCAGCGTTGTGTCTTTCTCGTTCTCCTGATGCTCAACCAGAGACCCAGGGGCCCAGCTCTCTGCTGGATGATGGCTTTCTTTACTGCATCTTATCACCAACTGGTCTCCAAAACTCCATCGGAGGTCCCGAGGGCACCTTCGGCCGGGTGTGGCTTTCCCTACCACATCTAGTCTCCGACGTCTCTAATCCCCAACTCAATCGGGGGCCCCGAGGGCCCCTTCGGCCTGGCGTGGCTTTCCCTACCACATCTCGTCTCCAACTCCAACTGTCTGACTTCTTATCTTGACCGAGTTATATAATAGTTCATCGCCCACTCAATCTTTGGAATGGCATGTTTGATCCTCATCAAGCGGAAATAACTGTCATGCAGTTCAGAGGTCACTCTCTTCCGGTGTATCAGTCTATGAGTGTATCATGGGATTTTTTACCTTGTCCCATTTCGTCAGCCAAGCACGCCTACGCGATTTCCTCTCATAACTGTCATTGGAATGTGTCACTTCCTTCCGGTGCATCACCTTGGAATGGCAAGTTTGGCCGGTTCGAAGGTTAAATACAACATTAATGATATATAGCAATACTTAGAAACATTTAACTTTGTTGACATACTAAACTGAATTGTTTGCAATAGAACTGTTTTTACATTTAACTGTAAGCAAAAAAAACTGTATTTAAGCCAACCATTAACTGTGTGTAAACAAAAGACTGTACTTATGGCTAAATTTAATTCTTTGAAATTAAGTGAAACTATTTAATTGTGTGCAAAAAAACCCAGCTCAGACTTGTTCAAAAATGTTATCAGAAATCAAAGGGTGTGGCATCAAATGACCTACAATGGTCGATATGACATAAAAACAAACCCAACCAAAACAAAACAAACCAAACGTAGTCCATAGTTTAATTTCCTTTCCAATTTGAAATTGAATTATATATATATATGTGCGCGCACGCGCGTGTGTGTGTGTGGTTTGGTGCATGTCTTTTTTTTTTCATTTTGTATCCAACCTTCCTTTACCTAACTAGTGTGCTTGTTTATATCGTTTATTTTAATTTTTTTTTTTTTTTTCGAATTGTTTTGGGTTCTGTTGTTTCGTTTTGGGCTTGGGCTTCCACCGTAGCTTTCTATGTTTTGCCGTTTTGATACGATGTTTTTTATTTTTTGGTTTTTTGTTTTTGTTATGTTTTGCTTCGTTTTCAGTTTGGTTATTGATGTCATGATTTCATTGTATTCGTCTGTTATTTTTGTTTTGTATGTGTATGTGTGTGTATGTGTATGTGTGTGTGTGTGTGTGTGTGTGTGTGTATCTTCAAGGACCTTTTGACCCCGGAATTTGTTTCGGAAATGTTCCTTTCGTAGAATTTTACGGTGTCTTTTATGGAGGTCCCGAGAGAACTGTTTGATTTTTTCGTACCAGAATGATAGAAAATCTTTATCGTGGTTACTGATTTAGGGGTCCAGTACTATTTTTTCTTTTGGGCTCGTTTATAAGTTCTGGAGGTGTAACTTATATCTTGGGATTTTGTCAATTTTTCTGTGGCGTCACACGGCTAGGAGCTCTGCTTTCTGAGATTTTGGGTTTGTTGTCTTTTGGTTGTTAGGGATCGCGCCGTATAGAGTGTTATTTCCTGGGAATAACGTATTCTTTTTCCTTGTTTCCATAATTAAACATTTGAATAAAAGTGATAAGACAATTAAGAACATTTCTTTTATGATATTTATTTTTTCATTGTTCTCAACTTGTTTGGACCTCAGGTCACCGTTTGGAGAAAATGTTTTTGCAGAAAAATTTTTTTTTTAAGCTTTTTAAAGGTTTTGAAAAAAGTTGGTATACTATAAGAAAAGCAACGAAAAATGTACTGGTAACATACAATATCAATTTATTATAATAGAATTATTTTATAAATATATCCCTAGTGAAGGCATCTGGCTAATGAATTTTTAATTAAATTTGCGAGTGCATGTTTCAAATTAGCCGTGACTGACCGGTTGGTTTATTTGTTTGTTTAAATGCTTGTGACTAAAAATTTATGTCAAAGAAAGGTAATTAAGTTTCATATTAAATCCAAATTGCACATTTGTTTGTAAGCGGTTTATCTACTTATCTTTTTGTTTTTCTATTATTGATTTTGCTTACAATTTTTTCTTAAACTTTTTCTATGCTTTTCTGTTAAAATCGTGTCTGTTTGAGTGGAAGTGCTGTTCTACAAGTATTAATTTTCTGTAATCCATAGTTTCGATTCTGTGTCTGTAGTTATTTAGTCTAAATTAAAATGGCCGTTCTAACTTTCCAATATATTGTTTTTGGCAACATGTGAAGTCCAGTAAAACAAATTACATTTTTGCTTCTGCAATTTGATTTGTGGTAAATTTAATTCTTTTTAATTGAGAAGCTAGTGAACAAGTTGATTGATTTATGGTGTTTGCAGCACAGGTTATTCTGAATATTACAATGCTGGCAAAATTTAGTGGATTTAGAATATTTTATCATCTAGTATGTTGTTGCTTCCTAAAATTTCTCAGAAATTTTTAGCTGATGATTGGTCACTTCACCTGGTTCTTGAAAAATATCTTTTGATTTGGGGTTTACTTTCAAAATGTCCCAACGGTTCTTGATTATTTGAGCTACTTGTGGGAGAGTTTTATTTGATGATATTACGAGGAGGATGCAATTCAGTTTCACTTTAGGTCTTTTAGCGTGTCTTGCTCCGGTGGGGGGGGATGGATTTATTTATCTGTTTTTTAATTGACATATGGGAATATCTCCGTGAGCAGAACTGCCGTTTTAGTTTGTCGCTCTGTCTTTCCAGTTCTTTGTTGTCTCTGCAGATTCTTCTTAGTTTAATTTCTTGTGAATAGAAAAGGCTATGTTTTATACGATTGGGATGAGAAAATCTCTAATGGAGATTGTTGTGCGTGTTTGTGTGTAGAGTTGTTTGTAGTTGTTCTTGTCAGTATACTCCAGAGTATCGAAAAATGTGGTTGATTGTGTTAACTTTTTTGTGGTCAAATTTGATAGTCTTGCATCGTATTTAAATCTAGTTAGGAAATTGATGTTTTAATTCACTACATGTATATGAATTATGTATCATCAATGTATCTTATTTAAAAGAGACAGTCATTTTAAATTTTAAGGTCAATTTAACTGTTTTTAAACTTTTCCATGATCCAACAGTGCCCATAGCGCATCTCGGCTATTAAAGTTTAACGTTTATATATGCTTCTTGAGTATTTGTTGTATCGTTGGTTCAATAAAGGTATTCCACAGGTACAAGCCGAAGAGTTGACAAGTCTATCAGAGAGCGATTAACGCGTTTTCCCCCTGAAGTAGTCAGACACCGTCCATTTATATCTTTACCGGTGTCATACTAAAAAGAGTCACTGAGTATATAGTTCCGGTATAACAGTATTGTTATTACTTCTGTGAGAGTTTTTTTTTTGTTATTCTTTTGTTGAAATATTACTCCAAAGCTTAAAGTCCCTCATTGTGTTTAATATTAGAGTATAGAAATCTGACATTCATTGTGACCAAACTCGCATCTTGTGGAATTGTTTTAATGTCATTGATTTTGTTTCGGAAGTTCGTCGAATGACTTAATTTCCTTAACAAATGATTGTCTGTAGTGATCTACGTATTTAGATAGTTTGTGGGTATGGCAGTTAATTGAAGAAGTTACTGATCTCCCAGGGTTGTTCTTTTTTATGTATTTTGGGAAGCAGAGAGAAGCGGGCAGATTTTACGTTGATGGGTGTCATGACATGAGTTACTTTCACTTGGAAGAAGCGGTTACTTCCTTTGTTTGAATAAAATAGTCGGCCTCGTCAGTATACGGTCAGTATACGGTCGTCGCGCCTGCAAGCCAAAACATGTCTCTTCGTTGTCTCTCGCTTTTCTTATATACCTACTAAATAATACAATAACAATGGGTTTTAGTATCTCTGATGTTTCTTTGTCGAATAGATTTTTTCGACTATACCATTTAATGAATTTACAATGATATTCTGATGACCTTCGAAGGTGTCGGCTAGAAGTTCATGGTAGAATTACTCGTTATTTAACAGGTTATTGGCTTCTTTAAGATATTCATCGAAACCCCTGATAAATGTAGCTCAACTTTTATCAAGTTGTGTTATGATCAGATCTTCTTTGGTTGAGATTGACATTAAAGTTTAACGTTGTTTTGTGTTTTGTTTTTGTTTTTTGTTTTTTGTTGTTGTTGTTTTGTTTTGCTTTTAGATTGTTTGGATAATTTTATGTAGAATGTTAGAAATGAATGAATTATTTCTTTCTTTGAGAGAATCCAAAATTTGTTGGTTCATGATCAAATAGTTCAGAACTGGCTTTCAGTCGAATTCTTCTGAAAAACGATCCCCTCTCCTCCCACATTGTTTTCCAGTGTGTGGTTGTTAAAGTATAGAGGACGTGGCCAAAAACTGACGTCTTTGTTCAGAAGTTTAAATACATTTATTATATATACATATATTTATATATATGTTTATATATATACACACAGAGTATATATATATGTATATATGATTTATCGATATATAGTATATATATATATATATATATATATACAGTGATTCTTTATACAGTAATCGAGAATAATGAATGTATATATATATATATATATATATATATAGTGTTTATATATATATATATATATATATATATATATATATATATATATATATATATTAGCAAAAAATAAACTCAAGGATTTATTCATGATGAGAATAAAGGCTTAAAAGAAGAAAAAATGACAAGCTAGCTCACCGGTTCGGATCCTCACTCATCAGAGTTAAATCGAATATAATATCGAATAAAAAAATATGGGAATTATGTAGGGTGGATGGAAAAAATTGTACTGGAGACTCTATCAAAATGATATTATTTCCTTGCAGACATTCTCTACCGAATAAAATATGAATCGTCTCCAATACTTTAAGATAGAATGAAGCGCGTGACTTGCTTAGTATAGAGAACAAGTCAACACTAAATTTCTCTGCACAGTCACGATTTTTATAAGGTGTTCTGCAATTGAAGACCTGTATACATTCTTAAGATTATCAGTTGGGCCAACGTTAAAGTCCCGTATTTTCCTAGGGACATGTTTAATTCTGGTATCCAACATTTGGTTTGTTTTTCCTATGTTGCATAAATATGTATATTTAGTGTATGTGTCTATATATCGATCGTGTGTATATAGATATGTGTGTATATATAGTGTATATTGCACCCCCTCTCTCTTTCTCTCTCTCTCTCTCTCTCTCTCTCTCTATATATATATATATATATATATATCTACCCCACCACCACCACTACCAGGATGCGAAACAAGGTCAATTTTTAAGCGGATTGTAACTGGTTTAAATTCAGCGTTTCCCTTCTCCTAGACTAGTAGCCATACCAAGTTTATACCGCCGAGTCTGCCCTACTATTTATCTATTGCTTTGGAAGGGAGAATAGTTTGATTCATACCTTTTCTACGGGTAATAACGCTATGTGAAATGCAAACAGCCTCGTCAAGGTATTGAACTCGAGTTACCGAGTGTAATGTGTATGTTTGTGTGTGTGTGTATATATATATATATAATGTGTGTGCGTCCCTCTACATATAGCAGATAACTGTGTAAATGATTGAAAAAAATCCGATCTACAGATTCTCTGAATTGAAAGAAAATTTTGTTGAAAAACAAAAGTTACGAGGTCTTTTCTTGTAAGTAAAGATGATATTTGTCAGATCGTAAATATTCTCCAATATTCATTACATGAAAAATTCATTTTTTTCAATGGAGCCATTTTGTTTAGCCCCAATATAGTGTATATATTTTGTGTGTGTTAAAAATCAGTGTGTGAGATTAGCACTATGTAAGAGAGAAAGTATATTTATGCGCTGATATGTAAACAGCTCTAGCTAGAAATTTCATCAGCAAGGGAAAGACACGAGCATGTCTATGTAAACAAACTGTTTCCGTTCAATTTAAAATAATTAAGTTATGTTAGAATTAAATGCATCCTTGAAGGAACAGAATGTTATATTATTCACTCAAAATAAATAAAAACCTAAAGTTTCAGTTGGTAATATAAGAAATCCGTAAAACCTACTGGCTCGTGGATTATTTTTACTGTTATTTATAAAATTGAGGTAGTCACGCAGTTAGACTTTCAAAAGTCTATGATTTATCCATGTTTCTAATTAGTTAAAAAAATATATTTTTAACAAACTTGGAGGTAAAAGATTTCTTAAATTATTTTGCATTTTGATCCTAGAAATTTTTTGCTGCAAGTCAAATATTGTCGTCTGCGAATCTAAAAGAAATTTTTAAAAAGGCGTAAACGTCGATTGGTCTTTAAATACAGAAATACAAATACAAATAATACAGCTGCAGGAATAGAAAAAAATTAAATTGAATTAGAAATAATTATTGAAATATGCAGAGGCTCCCTGGGACCTCTAGCGGGAAGGAGAGGTGTATGCGCGGGAAGAGAGAGCCGTCTCAACCAAAGGAGGAATCTCACTGTCTTCGAACAGTGACCAGCGGAGTGACAACAGCTTGATCCTTCTTGCTAAGTGGTGGAGGACGTCATGCGTTTGTCTTTTGACGACGCATTGGCTAACCTTTCCACTGGTAGTAGCCGTCTCTTTCACCTCCAACCCATGACTAAAACACCGGATTTAGACCAACTCCCAAAAGCGATTAATATGTCTCTAAAGCTTTATATACCGAACACGTTGTTAAAGCTTTAAATACCGAATCTGGACATATATACTCAAGAAACGACTAACGCATATTAACACCTTCACCGAGAGATTCAACCATTTCAATTGTATTCGGGAAGAATTTCCTCACCCACTGAATGGTTGATGAACCCAGAAATAAAGGCTAAATATAAAAGATATCTTCGTCTCCAATTTTCTCTCTTCTTTCATATAATTCCTTTACACCCTTCATATCCAAGCAGCAAGATAACATGGGGTAAAAATAGAATAACCAAGAATGGAGTCAGATAGCAAACGGCAACACAGTTTGCCTTGAGAACCCATACAGCTTCTCGAACCGATTTTTGCACAAAACTAACTTTTTTTGTGTGGAAATCAGTTGATTTCCCATATATATATATATATATATAATCAAGTGATATATATGCTCCCCCCCGGGTAGGGTGGTGGGTTGAGCACTCTTGCGAAGGAACTATCGGTTGCCACTCGTGTAATGCAAAATTTTTCTAATGAATTAAGCCCTCGTTAGCCGTTAAACGCATATGTAAACAAAATAAAGTGATATATATGCGTTAAAATCCCTTCGCTAACGTTGAAATTGCTGATGAGTGTGTAGTAAGCTATTCGACTGGTGTAACGTCAGCCGAGTTTCCCAACTTGAAGCATCTAGCGCGTCTAGCTACATTGATTAGTTGTGATACGACGAAACAGTCTATCTGTGGATGATGATGATATATATATATATGTGTGTGTGTGTGTGTTTGTGTGTTTGTGTGCAAATATATATATATATAGTGTATATGCATGGGTGTGTATATACATGGACAATATCTTATGTATGCGTGTATACAGAATGGGGCAGAACTAATAGGTCGATCAATTATATTATGATGTTGTGGACTGCCCTGTTGGCGTATTGGATATCATCGTAGGAAATGTACCCGACCAGCCGAGTTCAAAACTTGGTCAAGGCTGTTTCTGATCCACTTCCAACCGATGAGTTTGGGAAAGGCACGAACCCATTTCTCCATTCCATTAGCTATAAGTAAATAGTTGGGCAAACTGAGTTCTATTGCTTTGTAAGTAGGAAAATTTGCCTAGGAGAAGAAAAACCTCTAAATTCAGAACCAAGGGTTGCGAGGAGAGCAACTCCACCCATGAAACCTTTTTTTACGACGGAAACCACAGAACTATCACTGATAGAATGTGGCTCTGACACTCTACTCTACTGAGAAGTCTACAGGATCAGTATTGATTGCCCTAGATCAATTCATGTCCCTCGGTAGCGATATCTTATTTACTAATAGTGGTCAGATGTGTTGTATAATGGCTCGTAAGACGTGACTTCCGGTATCTCGGAGGTATGAAAGAAGTCATGTTTCTTGAACACGTGGGTACTGAAAGATCTCGGTCAGTAGAAAGACCAACTTTGGACGTATCACTCACAGCACGAGACTTGTAATATTTGTTGGACTGTACCACGTCAGTTAATAAATAATTGACTCTATTTCACTGTGTATCTCTTCCTTACCACGATACAATATGGAAATCTGATCTCTCTGATAAAATAAAACGGGATCTCTTTGAAGCTATAGCCATATCAGTACTACTGCGTGGTTGTACCACTTGTACTCAAGGTAGATGGGAACGGTTCAAGGATGCTGTGATATGTTTTAAACAGATGCTAGAATCTGGCCTTTTACCTTGCATCTTACAAACCATCCAAGTAAGACGAGCAAGACATGCTGAGTAATGCTGGAGAAGGAAGGATCAACTCAAAGGCTATGTTCTCCTTTGGATTCCGGGATACACTAATTTTAGTCGACTGCCGAAAATTTATATTCAACTGCTCTGTGTTAACTTTGAGTGCCGTCTAGACAACTTATAAAGAGTGATGGCCTATCATATTTACCCAACCCCTCCGGTCGGGCAGGATATGACACACAAGGTCAATTTTTAAGCGGAGTTTAACAGGTTTGAATTCAGAGTTTTCCTTCTCCTAGACTAGTTGCCTCACCAAGGCTGAAGAACCTAGTCTGCCCTACTATTTACCCATAGCTGGAGGGAGAATACTTGGATTCATACCTTTCCCAAGGGTATTAGTGCTATGTGAAATGCCATCAGTCTCGTCCAGGATTTGAACTCGTGTCGCCGTGCTCATTTCCCATATATATATATATTAATTTATTTATTTACAAATTATTGATAGAACGCCTCTCTAATTTGTTTGTTTATTTTTTCTTCCATTTTTAAAAATCAAATTTAAATTAGTTTTAATCTCTTAGAAAGACAGTTATAATTGGTAGCGGCCATTGGACAATATACTCATACCTTGAAGAATTAGAAGCTAATTAGACAAGTTCCAGTAAAAAGAGAAGAAAAATAAAGAAAAGCGACTATTATTATCATCATTATTATTATCATTCTGGATGAAATGTTTTTCATTTCCCAGGAGATGAAGTTTATTTTTACTGTCCTAGTTTTTGTTGAAAAGATTTCTTTTTTGGCTTTCCTGTCGCCTCTGGTCTTGTTCGAGTTATTTCGGTTTCGTTCCAGATTTTGGAATCGGAAATAATCCTTCTCCAGAAAAACACCACACACACACATACATGTAGTGCACATATAGTGTTTGTATATGTGTATGGTTATATATATATATAGTGTACGTCTATATATAATTTGTATGATACACAGACACATATATGGTATATATATATATATATATATATATATATATATATATATATTGTGTGTGTATGTGTATATATGAATATTCTCTATAGACATGTGTGTGAATATATATAGTTTGTGCATCTCTCTCTCTCTCTCTCTCTCTCTCTCTCTCTCTCTCTCTGAATAAATGTACATATATATATATAAAAGTAAAGTTAGCGACCTTAGTCGAGAGTGACCAGAAGGATCCCTTTTCAATAGCTACTACATCGAGGTGTGAGGAAGAGCGCTACTCTATTCCCTGGATTACTCCACTTTACCCTTGATCCTTATCCTATAATGCTGAGTGATAAGCAAGGCGGCATAAAGTACCATTTTTTGAATTTTTGGTATGACTCGACCGGTGATTAAACTGCGATCTCCTGGACCATCGGCGAACACTCAACTCATTAGCCCAATGGCCCAGTATATATATATATATATATATATATATATATAGTATGAGTGAATATAGCAGTGTGCGTATATATGGATATATATATTGTATGTCTGTGAATATATGTTCTCTGTAAATAGATATTTTCAAGTAAATAATGTATGTATATATATCTCTACACACACACACACACACACACACACATATATATATATATATATATACATATATAGTGTATAGATGTATATATATATATATCCTCACACACACACACACACATTTATGATCTTTCTGTTTATTCGTGTGTACTTCAAAGTCTATAATAGTCAAAAGGCCGAAACAGATTTTAAACAAATTTCCTGGTTACTACTTGGTTTTACTGGCGGAGAAAAGCCCTTTATTTCATGTGAGTTTTTTTTTTCCCACAAGCGTTAGTTGATGGTTTTGTACTGGTTTTTGAATGATAGCAAGTCTCCTCAAGCCTCCAGGACACATCTCAGTTTTCTGGCTGATTTTAATAATGCTGTAATTTGGATGGTCTCTTTTAGTCTTCTTATTTCCAAACCCTCCAGTCCCTCTACTAATCCTTTGAGGACTGTACCGAGCGCACCAATTAAAATTAGTATCTTCGTCCCTTTCATGTTCCATAGCTTTTGCAGTTCCCTAATAAGGTCTAGGTATTTATCTCTCTTTTCACTTTCTTTTAGTTTTACCTTGTGATCAGCCGGAAAGGCAAAGTCGACTATTCGGCACGTTCTCTTTTTTTGTTAACCATCACTCGGTCTGACCGAGATGAGATGATCCACTGGTATCTCAAAATCCCAGAGAAGTTTGTGCATCTCATTTTTTAGGACGAATTCTGGGTTTTACACATTCCACATGTTCGTTTGATGAAATTTAAACTTCTTGCACAATTCCCAGTGTATCACCTTTCCCACACAAGCGTTTCTAGTCTTATGCTCTTGTGCTAATTTATGTGAATGGTCGTTTCGTCTCTATCACCACGTAATCTACATCTGCTATTTTGTTGTGTCTTGTCTATTCTTGTTTCGCCATAGTTAGTCCTTATGGTGTTATTTTTTTGCTACTATCAGAAGAAATTCAGTTTCTCTCTTAAGGTTTCCTTTTCTTAGCCATGTCCAAGTTTTCTCATGTGAGATTTCGCTTGTCTTTCACTTGGTATGTCCATACAGTTGTTTGTCTTGCCATTTGTGTTTTCTGATTACTTTTGTTCGGTTGATGCTTGTGTTGTCTGTATTGTTTCTCGTCGCTGTAATCAGTGTCCCTCTGCACTTCTCTATGTAGTCTTCTTGTCGTTGTATCGATGCATGGACGCTGGCAAGTCGTCTTCCTCCTTCTTTTCTTGACACATACATTATGTCTACATCATCTCTGAGGTGTAAGGCTTTTGCATCGTCATGAGTTTTCTAGTTCTCTGGTTCATTAGTTGAAGTTCTTTTCTTGTCCATTTAAGAATGGCCCCCGAGTATTTTACGAGGGGAACAGCCCAGGTGTTTGTCCCTTTGATGAGATTTCTGCTATGTGGTTTAGTTTTGAGTAGTTTTCTCGTTGTCCTGGGGTATTTAAAAAAAAATTTTCTTTCATCTCCGCTTGTTTGATGGTGTCCGCTTCCAATATTATCAAGTATTCGTAAGTTTCCTTTTCTCCGAGCATTCTGATTTATGAAGCTTGTATCCGGCTGTGCATTTCATGAGTATGTTATTTCTTTGGCACCATCACTACTACAAATTGTAATAGTGATAGCGCATCTCCCTGAAGTATCCCTCTCTGGATTTTCACCTCAGCTAAGCTTTTTTCTCCTGTTGTCATTTCCATTCTCCAGTTTTCCATAGTATTCTCGCTAAGATTTATGACTTCGCCGGCTATTGGTATATGTTCGTGTATTCACCCTCTACTAGCAGATAGAATTTTTGTTCGTTGTTTTGGAATGTCCTTTTTTTCTGTATTGTTCTATCCTGTCGCAATATCTTTTTAGTCTTCCCTCTTTCGCCAGCATCTTCTGGTTTATTTCCTCGGGTTGTATTGTTTGTTTTACTTGTGTTGCTTTTTCCTTTTCGTCCCAAAATATTCCCGCGTTTTTCCTATGTCTCATCATTTGTCCTTGTTGTAGATTTCTTATCTGCGTTTCCAGTCGAATTTCCCATCCGGGTTTTGAGTTTCTGTTAGTGTTCTTTAGACGAGCTCCGATTTTATCACAGACTAATTTCGCTTCTTCATAGATTAGTTCGTTTAATTCCGTGATGTTGTTCGTTGAGATATGCGTTAATATTTTGTTTATTTTTTCAATTTCTGCTTTGACTGTTTTCCAGTCTTGGTTTCTTAGCGATGGTAATCTAGCCTTCTTTTCAGGCATAATTCTCTTTAAAATCTCTATATTCATTTTTCTTTTGGTCTTTGTTTTGTGTAGTTTGGGTGTGTAGTGTTTTGATTGTTATTTCTTTGAGGTTCATTTCGGTTCGAGTGTTCTTGTTTTTCAGTATTTGGTGGGTCGATTATTGTATTAGGGTCTTCTTACCTTGATTCTCTATTTTTTGGTGTATTTCTAATATATCAAGGTCAGGAAATCACCCTTTCTTTATTATCGTCCTAATTTGGTCAGCGTGTCTTCAGCTTGTCAGAAATCTTGCGCATTCTTCCCAGATTTCTGTCGTTCTTTTGCTCCTAAAATAACAGTGAAGTGCAAGTTTGTTGTTTCCCCTAGACGATTTTCTCTGTTGGTGTCACTGGTTTGTGTGGTTACTTAGGTCGTCGTTCGTGTACCTGAAAACAGAACAATCAACATTCAAGGATGCTGATTGTGTCCCATATTGGCTATCAGGAGAACGCCTACCGATCATGACATCCTGATATGTTGTCTGTGTTCGATTTCTCATTTTGATCATAGTATATCGTAGCTATACCAGACCCAGGGGTTGTTTAAAATCTGCGCACCTGTAACAGATGTGATCAAGTACTCTTTAAGTAAGAGAACTCATAAGCAGGTCACAAAAATATATATAGTTTGGCCTTTTTTTTTTTTCCTCAATATATCCACCTTTATCGATGGGTAGCAGTAGTTTCCTGACTGAACTATTTTACCCTGGTCGTTGAATTATGAATTTCTTTCGCCCAGCATCTTGTAAGGCTTGCCGTTGTCTTTACATTGGATTACTTTACATCCACCATGCTGCTTCCCATGGCTTTTACTGATATATATTCAGAGAATATTTTTCTTTAGATTTGTTGTGTTTTAACTTAGATAAAGTCTAGCTATTTTCTATTTTCCTCCATTGTTCAGCCCATAAGTAATTAGGTGCTTTGAGTTATAACATGCACCAATTCCTAAACCCAAACAAACAACTAAATGTACCATGGTGATTAATGGCTTTAACAGGAATACGGACGCTAACAAAACGTATGGAAAAAAAAGCTTGACGGCAATTACACAAGAATGTTGCGAACAATATTGAACAATTCCTGAAGGCAGCACCCAACAAAGCAGCAGCTGTACGGCCACCTAGCACCCATCACGAAAACTATCCAAGTTAGACGAACCAGACATGCGGGACACTGCCGGAGAAGTAAAGACGATGTAATCCTGTAGACCCCTTCACATGGACAAGCAAAGGGTGGACGACCAGCTAGGACAAATATACAACAGCTCTGTGCCGATACAGGATGTAGCCTTGAAGACCTATTAGGAGCGATGGACGATAGAGACGGGTGGTGGGAGAGAGTCAGGGAGACCCGTGCTGACGGCGCAACATGATGATGATGATGAGTCAGACAAATTTTGAAGTCAATACATACAATTTGGCGAATTTTCTTGGAAATGGTATAGCGTGGCGTTTTTGTCTTTTTTTTTTTTGTTTTGTTTTTTGTTTTTTTGTTTTTGTTTTTTTGTTTCCTTCTGTTTAGTCTTTGCTTCTGAATCAGGTGGTGGAAGCCTCTTTACTGTTATTTATTTCCTTTCTTCTTTCCTATCTTTCTATATCAAATATAAAGCTTACCAACACTTGACGCTCCCCTCTTAGTTACTGCTTTGTATACTTCTTCTCAGCTAAATTACCATTATTTACATCCATTTTCTAAATATCAAAAACTTAGCTAACAATTTTATTATTATTATTATTACTTACTCCTTTAGAGTTTTTCACATCAGTGTTAGCTGATGGTTTTTCACTGGAGTTTGAGTGACAGCAAGTCTCCTCAAGTCTCCAGGACTCGTCTCAGGATTCTGGCCGTTCTTAGCAATGCTGTCGTTTGGATAGTCTCTACCCGTCCGCCAACTTCCAAGTCCTCTAGGCCTTTTAATAATCCTTTAGTTATTGTGCCTAAAGCACCAATCACAATTGGTACAATCGTTACTTTCATATTCCACAGCTTTTTCAATTCTCTTGCAAGGTCGAGGTACTTATCCTTCTTTTCACTTTCCTTCAGATTTATTCAGTGGTCCGCCGGGACAGCAAAGTCGACAATTTTGCAAATTCTCTTTTTTTTGTGGGGGGGGGGGTGATTATTATAAGGTCTGGTCTTCTGGCCGGGATTAGGTGGTCCGTTTGTATGTTAAAGTCCCATAGGGGTTTATGCGAGTCATTTTCTAGGACAGGTGCCGGATTGTGCATATACCATTTGTTTGTATGGTCGAATTGAAATTTCCTGCACATTTCCCAGTGGATCACCTTGCCGACCCAGTCGTGTCTCGTCTTATACTCCTTCTGTGCTAATTTGCTACATTCACTTATTATGTGATTGATCGTTTCGTCTCTGTCACAGCATAGCCAACATTTAATGTTTTGTTGCGTCTTATCTATTCTCGCTTTAATATGATTGGTTCTTATGGCATTGTCCTGTGCTGCCATTAGGAGGGATTCCGTTTCTCTCTTAAGGTTTCCTTTTCTTAGCCAGGTCCAGTTTTTCTGGTGTGAGATGTTGTTTATTAGTCGTTTAAAGCGGCCTTAGAGTTGTTTTCCCTCCCATTTTTGTTTCCTAGTTGTTGTCATTCTTTCGTCTATCGTGTTGTCCGTATCGTTTCTGATGGTTATAATTAGTCCTCGTTCGTGTTTTTCTCTGTAGTCTTCGAGCCGTTGTATCGATGCGTCAACGGTGTCTTCGATCCTGGCAAGTCCTCTTCCTCCCTCTTTTCTAGATACATATAGTCTGTCAACGTCGTCTCTGGGGTGTAATGACTTATGCATGGTCATTAGTTTTCTTGTTCTTTGGTCCATTTGTTTAAGTTAGTCTCTGGTCCACTTGAGAAAGGGTCCCGAATATCTGACTAGGGACACAGCCCAAGTATTTATTCCTTTGATGAGGTTTCTGCTGGAGAGTTTTGTCTCGAGTAGTTTTCACGTTCTCCTGAGATACTCTTTTCGGATCGTGTCTTTCATTTGCATTTGTTTGATGGTGTCAGCCTCTAAGATACCCAAGTATTTGTAGGTTTCATTTTCTTCGAGCATTCTAATTTTGTCGTGATTTGGTAGTTCCATTCCGTCAGTCATATGTCGTTTGCCACTTTTCATGATGAGTATGGTACATTTTTCTATGCCAAATTCCATTCCTATGTCCTGACTGTATATTCTAACGGCGTGTATGAGAGCTTCCAGTTCTTTTTCATTTTTTGCAAATAATTTAATGTCATCCATGTACATTAGGTGGTTGATCTTCTCTTGCGATCTGCTGAGTTTGTATCCGGCAGTGTATTTTCTGAGTATGTGGTTCAGTGGCATCATGGCTATTATGAATAGTAAGGGTGATAGTGTGTCTCCTTGGAAAATGCCTCTTTAGATCTTTGTTTCAGTTATGCTTCTTCCTCCTGCTGTCAGCTTCACTCTCCAAGTTTTCATGGCCTGTTCGATGAAGTTTATGACTTCATGTGATATTTTGTACATTTTGATACAGTGTAGTATCTAGCTTTGTAGGACCATATCATATGCCATTTTGTAGTCAATCCAGGCCATAGCTAGATTTTTCCGTCTTGTCTTGTTCTCATTTAGGATATGTTGATCTATGTAGAGTAATTCTGCTGTGCCTCTGGATCCTTTGCGGCATCCTTTCTGTTCGTCAGGGAACAATCCGCGGCTTGTTAGCAAGTAGTAGATCTTTTCCCTTATTTGTGCTGTTATTATTTTCCACATCATTGGTAGGCAGGTTATAGGTCTGTAATTATTTGGAGCAGTTCCTTTGCTTGGGTCCTTTTTGATTAATGTAGTCTTTCCTTTGGTCATCCATTCAAGTACTTGCGCGCCGTGTAAGCATCTTTTCATTTCTAATGCTAGTCTGCCGTGAATGGAGGTGAATTTCTTGAACCAGAAGCCACGTATTCCATCATGGCCTGGCGCTTTCCAGTTTGATATTCTTTTTAGTATCATTATGATTACCCTGGTTTACAAAAATAAATTTTTGGTCTGAGGCAAGAATGGGGATAGGTATTTTTTTGTTAATTTGGGTGTGCTGAATTCAAATTTATAAATAATTTTGCTCTATCACCTCTAGTTTTCTGGCTTTTAAATAGTCTCATTTTAGTATAAACAGAGAATATATGTGCATATCTCAAGAGTTGCAGCAGCTTATAACAGATAAAACAGGATAGATAAAGAACACTGATTGAATCAATATACTTGAATGACACAATTACACAATTCATAGTACCACAGACAGTCAAAAGTGTGTTTTCTTAGAAGATCTTTTGCCTCAAGGATGTCACGCAAGAGCATCCAGCAGAAGTCTCCCATCATGCCGGGGTTCCATTTGCCTTGATAGTTGCTCTCCATCTTCGTAATGTCTTGGTGGAATTTTTCTCCATGCTCATCACTCACTGCTCCAAGGTTTGGCGGGAAGAAGTTGAGGTGGGAATGGAGAAAATGAATCTTGAGTGACATTCGGCACCCTATATCCTCGTAAGACTTTAGCAACTTCTCAATACAGGCTTGGTAATCTGGTACGCGTGTGTTACCAAGGAAGCCACTACAGACTGACTTGAATGCTTCCCATGCTCTCAGTTCCTTTAAGTTAAGAAGCTCCTTAAAATCACTATCTTTCAGCACTTCTCGGATCTGAGGTCCGACAAAGATGCCCTCTTTGAGCTTAGCAGCACTAAGACCTAGGAACACAGTAGACAAGTGTTGGAAGGCAGCACCATTTTTGTGCAACGCCTTCACGAAATTCTTATTCAAACCAAGCTTGATGTGAAGAGGAGGAAGAAGCACCTTATTCATGTCCACAAGAGGATTTCCCTTGAGGCTATGTTCGCCAGGAACAAAAGTGCTTCTAGACCCCCAGTCTTTCTGTTTGTAATGCTGGGATACAGCTCGACTATCCCAGAGACAGAGAAAACAACAGTATTTTGTGAAGCCCGCTTGCATACCCATAAGAAGACCAATCACCTTATTTGTTCCTTACATCTTCCTGGACTAGGTTCCACTGTTTAAGACGAGAAGCCAGGAGCTCTGACTGCTGGTTTGACAGATACAAATCACGAGCAAGATCATTCAGGTCTTCTTGCGTGATCCAGTGAGGCTCATTGCCACTTGTTCCTGAATATGTAGACTCAATATCTTCCAAAGATATTGACTCGGCAGAATCCTCCCTTGAAGGCATTTCTTCATCTGACGAGGAAGGAAGATCCTTATTTACTGGAGGTGTGGGTACAGGAAGATCATCTGAATGGGGAACGGGTCTCATAGCAGATCGAAGGTTGGAATATTTGATCTTTTTCCTAGAAGATGCATTGAAACCAGTTATATTAGTTAAACAAAAATAACAATCATATGCCTGGTTTCGCGGCTCTCTCCAAGCCATCGGGACTTCAAAGTTGAAAGCCGCTTTCTTGCCATTAAGCTATGCAGTTAGTCCATTGTAGCAGGGTTTACAACAGATGTGTGGAGCCCAAGACTTGTCCTGATCACCAATTTTACAGTCAAAATAGTGAAAGTAGGCGGTTCTGTGGAGGGAAGTGATGGTTCGACGCTGTGCAACTGTTGTGAAGTCCCCACACACGTAGTAGAAAGAATTGGCCTTGTTGAGGCATCCTCGACATTTTGACGTGCTTGAAGCCATTGGAGAATCTGAAAACATAACAAAGTAAAACTAAATGTGCATTTGAAAATGTAATACTAATATTTAGTAACCCAAAAGATGTGTAACACGATAGTTGAGGGACACCAACCTCCTGCGCCACCTGCGAGACAACCTCTTCCAATGACTGCCAGAGTGTGGATTGAGACCTGCTGCCTTAACTGTCAAAATCCGTCTTGATATATAACTATATATATATATATATATATATATAATGTAATGCTATCACTTACATTTAGTGCATAATAACTAAAAAAATAAGCCATAAGTCTCACAATATTAGAATTAACCCTGAATTCATATACGCCTTTATGCACCGTATATGCACAAAATGCACACTATGCATATCTAAAAAAACTAGAGGTGATGAGTAAAAACGGATTTCAAATTTCAATTCAGCACCCTCAAATTAGGTAAAAATGGGTATTTTTGTGCTTGCCTCAATTTCTTTGTAAACCAGTGTTATTATTATTATTTACGGCTTTACTTTCAGTTCCACACTTTTTCAATTTCTATTTCCAGGTCTTTGTACTTTTTATTTTATTATACTCTTTGTACTTATTTATTTTGACCGGCCATTGGCATAATGGTTAGAGTATTCGCCAATGGTCCGGGAGACCGGGGTTTAATCCCAGGTCGAGTCATACCAAATACTCAAAAATGGTACTTAATTCCGCCTTGCTTAACACTCAGCATTATATGGTACGCATCAAGGGTAAAGTGGCGCAATCCAGCGAATGGAATAGCGCCCTCCCCTACACCTTGGTGTAGTAGCTATTGAAAAGTGAGCTTTCGGGTCACTCTCGACTAAGGTCACCAACTTTACTTTTACTTATTTCTTTTATTATACTCTTTGACTTGTATGTTATTATTTCACTCGTTTCGAGTTTTTTCCAACCAACATTTATTGATGGTCTTTCATTGGAATCTGAGTGACAGCAAATCTCGTCGGATCTCCAGGACTTTTCACTGTATTCTAGCCGATCTTAACGATAGTGTGGGTTGGATGGTTTCGATTCTTCCTCTGATTTCCTTTGCCTCCAGTCCCCTTTCCAAGCCTTTGAGTACCATTCCAAGCGCATCAACTGCAATTGCTAACATCATCATCCGCATATTCCATAGTTATTTTTTAGTTCTCTTGCAAGGTTCAAGTATTTGTCTATCTTATCTCTTTCTTTTATTTTCACTCTGTCGTCTACTGGAACATCGAAATCCACAAGATGGCCAGTTTTTTTCTTTCTTGTTAATTAATAGTCATACAAATACACCTACTCAAGCTGAATCCCAACTGTATTGTCTGGAGCAGGCAGCAGTTGGGATTGGTCTCCACGTAAATGCAGACAAAACAGAATACATGTGTTTTAGTAAAAAAAGAGACATCTCCACTCTAAATGACAGTTCTCTGAAATTAGCAAATTCACGTACCTCAACAGCAGCTACTCATCTACTAAAAGTGACATCACTGTGCGCCTACCGAAGGCATTGGATGCTATCGATAGGTTATCGATCATATGCAAGTCTAACTTATCCGATAAAATAGAATACACCGGACATTGGCATGACGGTTAGAGTGTTCGCCAATGGCCCAGGAGACCTGGGTTCAATCTTCGGTCGAATCATACCAAAAACTCAAAAAATGGTACTTGATGCCTCCTTGCTTAGCACTCAGCATTATAAGATACGGATCAAGGGTAAAGTGGGACAATTCAGGGAAAGGAGTAGCACCCTCTCTTACTCCTCGGTGTAGTAGCTATCGAAAAGGGATCCTTCTGGTCACCCTCGTCAACAGTTGCCAAGTTTACTTACTCTTCCAAGCAACAGTTCTGTGAATTCTACTGTATGGATGGACCACATGAACGCTGACTAAGTGTATAGAGAAAAAGCTAGACGGGAGCTGCACAAGAATGCTACAAGCTATATTGAACAAGTCCTGCCAGCAACATCGCACGAAACAATAGTTTTACGGCCACCTACCTCTTATCTCTAAAGCCATCCAAGTAAGGCGAACGAGGAATGTGGGGACATTGCAGGAGAAGCAAGGACAAAACCATCTGTGACGTTCTCCAATGGACCCACTCACATGTACGTGCCAGTGTTTGATGAACAAGAAGAACATGTCTACAATAGCTCTGTATGGACAAAGGAAGAAGACTAGAAGACCTGCCTGTAGCGATGGATGATAGGGACGAATGACGGGAGGAGGTGATCCGTTTGTATTTCAAAATCTCAGAGAATTTTATTCGTCTCATTCTTTGGGATAAGGTTGTACATTATTATTAGCTGCAGCTTTAGGAGTATTAATAGTTGTAGCGCATCGAAGAATTGACAGATTCTAAGTTGATATAAAAATTTTGTTATTCATATTATCGCTAGCAGCATATCCTACAATCAACCAATCCCATTTTTTGTGAATTGATATCTACAAGAGCTGCTCCGAAAATAATGCCTACTATTCATTTCCACGGAAATTACAGCTGGTAAAGAGACTCCAATAACACTATTGGATAGAGCAATTTCTCAACTACGCAGCACTAGTTTTCCTCACAGTCACCTCTATTGGCTACGCATTTTTGATTGAGTCGAACGAGTGCCTGTATGCCGTGATCTTAAAAGGGTTGCTCCGAAAGAAATACTTCCTATTTCATTATGTAGTCCAACAACCTCAGGAGCGAATTAAACCTTCCCCAATAACAAACTTTTATTTGCCTTGTTACAAATAACGACTGAGATTTGCAAAATGGTGCCTGATACGAAGGCATTATTGTATTTCGCCTTTTTAATTTAAAAAAATTCTTGTTGAATATTTCTCGAGACCTAACAGTGATTGTAAGCAAAATTAGGTGGCGGGTAATTCGATTCAGCATTTGGAATATGAGTGGTAAGCTTCGTTCGACATTGTTATGAACTAACTAGATGGTTAGAAGCTGTGTTAATGTAGCATGGGATATTGAGCACTCGATAGGGTATAAAAAATGTAAACAAACGGCTGCTGCTGCTGTTGCTAAATAAATACCTTAAAAATTCCCTTAGCCAACGTGGTCCGCTTGGTGGCCGAGAGGTCTGAAACTTAGTCTAACGTAAAGTTGGACGGGTGTCGATCCCGGCTTCGAGTGCCCTGCGTGTCTAGCCACACTGAAGAGTTCTGATAGAACGAAACAGTCTGTCTGTGGATGACAATATATAGGAATTACCGGCCGCCGCTAGCAAAACTCTGGTAGCCGATAGGGTATAAAGAATGTAAACAAACGGCTGCTGCAGCTAAATAAATACCTTAAAAATTCCCTTAGCCAACGTGGTCCGCTTGGTGGCCGAGAGGTCTGAAACTAAGTCTAACGTAAAGTTGGACGGGTTTCGACAATATATATATGTGTGTGTGTGTGTGTGTGTGAAGAACACTTAAATATATTTTATCTATATTATATACATATTATCTACAATATATTATGTGTACCATATATATATATATATACCAGTAATATATAATATATAAAATATTTGAATATATGTATATAACATGATAACATACATCATCATCATCATCTCGCGCCGTCAGCACGGATCTCCCTGACCCTCTCCCGCTACCCTTCTCTATCGTCCATCGCTTCCAGTAGGTCTTCAAGGCTACATCCTGTTTCGGCACAGAGCTGTTGTATGTAGGTTTTAGCTGGTCGTCCTGCCTTTGCTCGTCCATGTGAAGGAGTCCACTTGAGTATGTCACTTATGAGTTCGTCCCTACTTCTCCAACAGTGTCTCGCATGTCTGGCTCGTCTAACTTGTTCAATATTGTTCGCAGCATTCTTGTGTAGTTGCTGTCAAGCTTTTTCTCCATACGTTTTATTAGCATCTATATAGTGAATCCATACAGCAATATCGACACGACCGCTGCTTGGAAGAAACTGCGTTTTATTTTATCAGTCAGGTCTGACTTCCATATAAACCGATAGCCTATCGGTAGCTGTCCATGCCTTTGCTAGTCGCGTGTTGATGTCTGTCTCGGTTGATGAGACACTGCTTCCTATGTTGGTGAACTTGTCTACTGGTTTCAGAGAACTACCATTTTGCGTGGAGATGTCACCTCTTTAATTAAAGTATATCTATTCCGTCTTGCGTGCGTTGACATGGAGGCCTATGCCTGCAGCTGCTCGTTCCAGACTATGTAGCAGGGTTTCGGTTTGGGCGGGTGTATTTGCCAGAAGCGCTATGTCATCGGCGTAGTCCGCGTCCGTAATTGTTTGTGCGAGGTATCTTCTGCTTCTTTCTTTTGTCAGATTGAAACTGTTGTCTTTCATTTTATCAAAAGAACGCCTATTGATAAAATAACATATATATATATATATCAGCCCGTTGGCTGTGTTCGCCAATATCCCGGGAGACCAGGGTACAATCCCTGGTCGAGTCATACCAAAGATTCAAAAAATGGTTTTTGATGCCACCTTGCTTAACACTCAGCATTATAAGGTACGGATCAAGGGTAAAGTAGAGCAACTAGAGAAAGGAGTAGCGCCCTTCCCAATACCTCAATGTAGCTGTTAATGGGAAGGGAGCCTTCAGGTCACCCTCGACCACGGTCGCCAACTTTAATTATATATATAACATTTTATATACAGTGTGTCTTAATATACATGGGACCCATGTGTCTGATAATAACTCTACAACTAATGATGTGTTCTTTTTTTGCTTCCGATTTGAAAATAGTATACTATAACAACTATTAATGCTTGTTCACGGTGCCTTGGACAAGAGAGGAAAAATATTTGGCGTCATTACTTATTTGGAGACAAAATTATTCAAAATAGTACAAGCAAAGTTTTGCAAGAAGTTTAGTTTAACAATTATCCCCAGAAAAGCCAAATTTATCATTGAGTACACAAATTTTAAGCTACAGGGTCAGTAAACAACTTCAACAAGAAGGCAGAAAATCACCAACCTGGTATGAATTTGACTGTAAGATGTCCTGACAATGTGGATGCGATGAGAGATTCTGTCAGAAGGAATCCAAAAAAGTCCCTCTGAAAATGTTCCCAAGAACTTGGTCTTTTACGTGCACTGCAGGATAAAGTCAATCAATTTCTGTCCTTATCATCTGGTTTGACCTTTCTGAAGTGATATGATTGCTTTTTAAGACTCAGATGAAAGATGACTTTGTGCTATATGAATTATCATATTAATGGATTACATCTATTTTGAGACACCCTATATATATATATATATATATATATATTGTATGTACAATAGAAATATACATTTGCGAATACTAACCATGTTACATACGTTTTAAAGCAGAGCGCAACTAATGATGAGGGAATGCAAAGAATTTTTCATTTTTTTTCATTCGAAAAATTATTTTGAAATGAGACACCATCAAACTGATGATGGCTTATAACTGAATAAAACACATCGCTGCGCAGGTAGGCTCCGCGCATCCATCTGGTTGAAATGTAAACATAGATTTACAATTAAAAAAGTCCTTTTTTTCAACTAATCATGAACTTTCCCCAAAAAGTTTTTCGGCTCTGATTCGATCCCATACATGGCTATAAAATGGTAAAAAAAAGTTCACAAAGGTCAGTCGACTCCGGTGACTTTGAGCAGAGAGAACCGTCACGCGTTACATTTCGGACAGGATCAAAGACCGCTGACGCCCTAGCAATCAGCATCACAGACAACCAAGTCCCAAATTTTCAACACTAGACCACACCACTATGCCGCAACCAAACAAACCAGTCACCTAAGAAGAACTTACACCAACTCACCTCCTGACCTTTATCTGATGGAAGAAGAGAGACTGCATCTCTTCGAACATACCGACCTTTATTTATCTAAAATAAACGAAATGGAATCAATTCCCCTCATACATTGTCATCTTGCAACTATACACTTGTCTATAACAATAAAACCTTAGTAAATGATTGAACTGCTCTATTTAACCTATAAATAGTATTCTAACAGGTTCTACCACTCTAGGTCAGAATGTACCTGGGAGGAATGACGATGAAAAGGTACTCCACTCATCTCAGATCTCCAGAATTGGATTCTCATTATCAGATATAAATTAGTGCCATACGAAAAACACCCCTATAGGATTCACACTTTTTTATTTTTAGTTAAATTAGGTAAGAAAATGTAAATCAGAATATTCTAGAAAAAAAGGATCCAAACCTCATTTAGAATATTTTTAAGTCAATCAATAAACACAGAGATCAGAACATTCTCGAAAAAACGGATCAAAGATTTTTCATAGAACCAAAAAATAGGCTCCTCAAAAAATAATTTCTACGATTCTGATTGGTTAGACCAGGTCACAAGTTGTGTTTACTCATACGTCCGTACATTTGAACTTTAGTTGACCCGAAATGAAATCTACCCGCGTAAACTTAAAATATCTTATTTCGATCCACTCAAAAAGTATATGAACCCAGAATTTTTTAGTTCAAAGGAGAAAATCCGGCACACCGAGGCGACACACAGACGACACGAATACGATACACGTGGAAGAAAAAAGTCAGATGCACTCAAATACATTAACACGCCAACAGTGGGCTTGAATGACCAATAAATTAAGTAACTTGGACATACCAGAACTCACACATACCCGCACACATACACGTGTATGTAAGTACAAGTTAACCTCTCTCTTTTATTCTTGACAAAAAATATTCTTGTTTTGATATACAAACACACACCTCTATAGATAGCATACATTCATGAACATTACTACTTTTTTATTTGTTATTTATCCAGTTGCGATAAAGTAAAATTGTTTGTTTTTTAACATTCTTGTTTTTGTAAATTTTCTTTCGTCTACGATTGTTTGTACAAATTGTGTTGTATATTGTGGAACTGGCATTCTAATTTACATTTTAGAGAAATACCCATTCCTTCACACCCCTTCTGCTGGGGATAAAGTCAGCGTATTCTAAGCCCCATTGATTAAATGGGTAATATTGATGGTCTAGAGTTGTCCCTGATAAATATATGATAACTGATTTAGTCACAGACCCAGATGCAGAGACAGATCAAAAAGGGTTGGATAGGTAATCAGTATCCCAAAAGAAAAGGAAGGAGTCAAGTGGACGCTCGAAGTATATCTGTAACATATTGACCTCCGACCCAGCCATCGATCAAGGAACAGGTGCATCCGGTCGAAGATATCAGGGTATAAAGTTGACTGTGGACGGGTTGAGTTGGGTGCAGATGTGACGCCCACAAGAAGCAGGTGGGTGTCAAACAATTATATAACCCGGGGCCACAGACAGGTTCAGTGAGTTGGAGTAAGTTAGTTGGAGATAAGATGCTGTAGGGAGAACCATACACCCAGCAGAGGGCTATGGGCCCTCAGGACCCCCGATTGAGCAGCCCAGCAGAACGAGAAAGAAGTGCTGCTAAAGACAAAGGAACTGGGGGTCAATATGTTGCAGTTTATTCAGTCTCCAACTCACCTTTCACACATAACCCTTTCGTAACCCTTTCGCAACCATTTCGAATAAAGTGTGAGAGGTATATTTTTCCAAAGAAGTGTGTTCGTTCGTCATTATTGTGTTGACTATGTTTCCGCATGTATATATGTATGGCTGTATATGTATCATGGTTGTGACTATGTAATATATCCGAGTCGAAGAGAAAACAAAAAAGAAAAAAGAACGCCCTAAAACTAATCCTCGGTTTCTTTTCTTCATGCTTCCTCTAACAAACGAAAAACATATCTTCTCAAGACACTGTAACTCCATCTTTCCAATGAATTCTATGAAAATAAACAGCAATGGTTCTGTTTAAGTTTGTTGATAATGTTGTGCTGTCCTCCTCTCCACAAACACTCCCGATAATTCTTTGTTGACAATGCAAGACTGTACACGTAGTTTTGGGGCTGCATTTAACACTCGCTCAACCGGCAGTTAAAGGGTTAAAGAAAGTTCTGAAACAAAGACAAAATTGAATACTAAAGTAAGGGTGCTTGTACAGAATAACATACTCATTAGAATCCTTGCTAATTTTGTTTTAATGTGCAAAAGCTAAGTCAGAAATAATACTTAGATTCACCATCCATATAAGAGCAAGTTTACTTCATTCTTTTCTTTCTTATTTTTGCTGAATAAATAAATCCCAAATTCTGTAGAAATGTAATATATTCACCATCCAGTTACAAGTAAGTTTCAGTCATTTGCTTCATTTTTTCTTAAAGAGTAAAATCCCAAAATTGCAAATTGGCCATTGGCCATAACTCGATTGGGGATTGGTTGGTTAGTTGGTTGTAATAACTTATAGTTCCAAGTAATCATTCTTGATACAAATGATTTTCGTATAGTTACGTTGTGCATTCAATATGTTTCAAGACTTTTTTGTACAGGCATTTAAAATGGTCGTAGACTCTTGAAAATTCAGTACGTTATTGCTATACATCTTATGAGATGACTGACCAAGTTTTATGATTTCACGTTCAAATAAACAGCTACAGCAGCAATTGGAATACATCCTGCTAAAGACTGATTGTCACAGCTGGTGAATTTCAGAACTGCAATCTGGACGTGAGGACACTTTAGAAGAACGACATGCAATAAAATTCTGTTTTCAACTTGGAAAAAATTATGCCACAGAAACGTATGGAATGCTTCAGACTGATTTTCAACCATCTTGTATGAATCGAGCATCAGTTTTTGAGCGGCAAAAGAGATTCAAGGAAGGCAGGGAGTCTGTGAGATATGATGAGAGGTGTTGGAGGAGTAAGGAAGTCAATAGACCAGAGTTGATTGGCCAAAGAGTTAGGGTTACTATGTTGAGGTTTTAAGGGAGTTCAGGAAGAGATTCTTAGGGAAGAGGCCAGCACTCTTCAAATCGGGTCAGTGGCATTCCCACCTGGACAATGCACCAGTCCACAACTCCATCCTTGTCACAGACTATTTGACCAAGATGGGCATCAACACAGTTGCTCACCTTCCCTAAAGTCCAGACCTTGTTCACTGTGACTTTTGGTTATTCCCTAAGCTCAGAGGTTGTCGTTATGAGACAATTGAGGATATGAAAGAGGCTGTGACGAAGGTCATTGAGACGCTCACACAAGAGGACTCCCATGGGGCTTCCCAGAAGTTGTTGGAACAGTACAACAAGGGCATTGCAGCCGGAGGAGATTACTTCGAAGGGGACTAGAGTTTCATGTGTGTACTATCAATAAAAGTGCCCATACGAAAAAAAAATCTAGAAACTTATTTAATGATCCTCGTATATGATATCAAGTACTCTTGTGTAATACTAATAATTTTTAAACAGATCTCTTTGATCTGTAGATGAGACACTAACAAGTATTACCATACCGAGTTTGAGTGGGCCTAGGAGTAATAGCATTGAAGGAGAGATTCCATACTTTCCAGAGCTCCAGAACTTGAACCTCGCTACCAGATACAGTTAAGTGTTATATCTTGGGGACACAACATTTTTTGAGAAATGTCCCTTAGAAGTAAATGCCGGAAAGAAAATTTGTTTCCTACTCAATAAACTTCAACCAACTATTTTTTAGTTATTTGTACCAATCAAGTTTAATGTGTGACATATGACATTTACTTACAAATTTAACAGAAAAACAATAATTACTTTTAATTGTTAAAGATAATTATTTCTTTTTTGCTATAATCAGACGACGTCCGGAAAACAAATTCATATAAATTCTCTTTTTTAATCATCGATGACAACTAATTAAACAGATGGTCACGCAATAAATTGTACAATTAACACGTAAACTTGAAATAAATAAATAAAAATGTCCATTAAAAAAAGATTCCAGCTGCCAATTTTATTGACAGTATTGATCGTCTACAAACGCGTCATTCTATACCAGTATTAATTCAAATAATAAAATTCAATGAACTTATACGTTAATCCAGTCTTTTACTCACTTGGAAGATGGAAGAATTCTGTAAAGGGTAGCTATCATATGTCTCTACTTATTCTTGTGCTAATACGGAATAGACGTTAATTTTTCTTTAAACATGTGCAGTCTTTTCAAAAGATAAAGTGTCAATGTTTCACCAAAGGATAGTATGGTACAATCACTTCGCTAATGAAGTACTGGGGTTCTCGAGATTGTAAAACTACAAACATGCAAGGTATGTTCCTACGGCATCGCAGGTCACGTGTTTACGATAAAGAACTCTCTTCTATCGTAGGTTTTATGAATAGGAGAATAGTCCAACGGCGACACGAGTTCAAATCCTTCACGAGACTGATTTCATTTCACATAGTACTAATACTCTTGGGAAAGGTATGAATCCAATTATTCTCCCTCCAGCTATGGGTAAATAGTAGGGCGGACTGCGTTCTTCAGCCTTGGTGTGGCAACTAGTCTTGGAGAAGGAATACTCTGAATTTAAACCTGTTAAACTCCACTTAAAAATTGATCTTGTGTCATATTCTGCCCGAGCGGAGGGGTTGGTAAATATGGAGAATAGTCCAAAAATCCACAGTCCTAAATATTGAAAAGAAATTGTTGCAACATAGAAAATTATCTTCCCGTCATGTTTCTCTCTCACTCTCTATGTTTAAAGAAAAAAAAAGAAAAAAGTTGAAACCTTTTTGAGAAAATCCGTGTTTTAGTGAACATTCATTGTTTCATTAACTTCACTATAGCCACTGTGTGAGAATTACTATTACAACAACTATCCGTTAGTGGCTTTATTAGCTATGAGCTAACTTGCACTTGAATTGAAATGGCCTTTAAGACCATCGTTTGCAAAAACAAAAGCAAAAAAAAAAAAGAACCCTCCCCTTAATCATCATGGTGTAACGTTGTTTTGTAACATACTCATATGCATGCAGAAACACAATCAACACAATAATTTCGGACGAAACACAGTTCTTTAGAAAAATATGCCTCTCACACTTTATTGGAAATGGTACGAAAGGGTTATTGTGTGAGAGGTGAGTTGGAGACTGAACAAAGACTGCTACATATTGGCTCCCAGCTCTTCTGGCTATAACAGCACTTCTTTCTCGTTCTCCTGGGTTGCTCAACCGGGGGCCCTGAGGGCCCAGCCTCTGCTGAGACCTGGTTCTCACTCCTCGAACTGCAACAACTGACACCAAACTCTGATCTCCAACTAACTCGAACTTCCTCTGGCACTGGGTTATATAATTGTTTGACACCCACCTGCTTCAGTGAGAGTCGCATCTGCACTCAATTCAACCCGTCCACAGTCAAGGTATCCCCTGATATCTTCGACCGGATGCACCTGTTATTTACACAGGTGCATTTCTTATTTGACAGCCCGGCCGGGTTACAGTTTCAATAGATTCTTAGAGAGATATTAACACTAGAGAGATAACCCGTTAATCCAAGATAAATTCTTTACTAGTTTGGCAGTTATCATAATTCACATAAAGCTTTCAAATTATTTAAGCCGACGTTGGATACACGAGCAGCTGTTAACATTCTTGTTAAAGCAGACATTTTTCGCTATGCCAGCAAGCCCAATAGAAACAAATATAAGTAAGTAAAGTTGGCGACCGTAGTCAAAGGCGACCAGAAGGATCCCTTTTCAATAGCTATTACACCGAAGTGCCCGTGGTGTAATGGTTATCGTCGTAGGAAATGGACACGGCGACACGAGTTCAAATCCTGGACGAGACTGATTTAATTTCACATAGCACTAATACCCTTGGGAAAGGTATAAATCCAATTATTCTCCCTCCAGCTATGGGTAAATAGTAGGACAGACTGGGTTCTTCAGCCTTGGTGAGGCAACTAGTCTAGAACTCTGAATTTAAACCTGTTAAACTCCGCTTAAAAATTGACCTTGTGTCATATCCTGCCCGTGCGGAGGGGTTGGTAAATATGATTACACCGAAGTGTAATGGAGGGTGCTACTCCTTTCTCTGGATTGCTCCACTTTATCCTTGATACGTACCTTATATTGCTGAGTGCTAAGCAAGGAGATATCAGGTACCATTTTTAAAGTCTTTAGTATGACGCAACCTGGGATTGAACCCAGGTCTCCCGGACCATTGGCGAACACTGTAGCCACTAGACCAATGAGCCGGTTAATTTTCAGTCCAGTTTGTTTGAATCCCCGTGGCATAGTGACTAATGTGCTGGACTGTTACGTCGTAGGAAGCAAGTTCGAACTCCAGTTACGCTAATACATTTAATTTCGGACCCTTGGAAAAGATATGAGCCCTCTTAACTATGGGTCAAATAGTACCAGTACTGTCCTTCCACAAATATGGCTTTGCCATTAAATAACCTAAGGTTGATATGGTATTATCATATTTACCAACCCCTCCGCTCGGGCAGGATATGACACAAGGTCAAATTTTTAAGCGGAGTTTTAACAGGTTTGAATTCAGAGTTTTCCTTCTCCTAGACTAGTTGCCTCACCAAGGCTGAAGAACCTAATCTGTCCTACTATTTACCCATAGCTGGAGGGAGAATAATTGGATTCATACCTTTCCCAAGGTCATTAGTGCTATGTGAAATGCAATCAGTCTCGTCCAGGATTTGAACTCGTATCGTCGTGTCCAATTCCTACGACGATAACCATTACACCACGGGCACCTCCTAAAGACTTTAAAAATGGTACTTGATATCTCCTTGCTTAAAGGTTGATATGCTATTAAACAAAGAAACTAAACCAAGCCACTTTGAATGGGATAATTTGTAGGTGTCACATTTTTATTGAATATCAATTTTTAATTATCCAAATTCATTTTTAATAATCTAAATTCACAACATGATGAAGATAACCTAGATTGGCTAATCAGAATCGTTCACTCTTTTCTAAATAGAAACATTGTTTCTTGAACAGAATAGCCCATCCATTAAAATGTTTTGTTTTAATCTACAAACATACATCTTCAACTAATTACTATTCGGCCATCAACCATATTCCTTTAATCTTTTCTTTCTCAACCACTCAGCTCTGATAGGTCAACTGTATCCTTTGTAAGATCACCACCCTACTCGCACAAGATGTCTCTTGAATATGACACTAAGCTGTATCGAGTGATAAGGCTCCAGTTTTTGAGGTTTGAAGCGTGTGGAATTACCTTTCCATTGACATTACTCCCAAGTCCACTCTAACCTGGAGTGGTAGTACCTATTAGGGATCCACCTATGTGTCAAATACATCAGTTATTCGAGATAACAAAGCGTGTAGCATGATTGGTAAGATATATTTATGTGCCGTACATAATTAGCGGCTATTGTAGTTAAACTGACTTCAGGATAAACTAACCCGACAAGGGTTGCCATGTCGTAAATCCAACCCACCAATCATCTAAAACATTTGTTTTTTCATCTGACTCTTGTGAGTCATTCTCCGAAACAAAGATTGTTTTCTTGAACAGGTAGCATTAGTAATAGTATGTTGTTCCAATATATTGTTTACCTCGTGAGTTGTCGGTTGTTCTCGGAACAATTTGGTGGCAGTGACGTATGTTGCAAAATATAACAGATTTATCATGCTTGTTTTACAAGATATTTACAACAATGAAATAAGGGCCTTTGTACCAGAGATTAGATGTATTTTTCACTGGCGGATAAATTCCCTCATAGAAGTAAATTGGTTGAATTGAACCAATCAAATCCACTGGCAGAAGGATACAAAAAGCCAGACCTTCTGTGAGAAAAAAAGGAGAATTCTCTCTCTTCAACTTGCAGCCGCCAAGGAGTTAACAACACAGTACGAACTGATCACTTGCTTCCTGAACTGACAGGCCAAATACGTGTACACACACACATTTCTTACCGGCGAAGGCCTGTGAAGTTTTACCACACCATAGACAGGGGACCCAAAGAATTTTACATGTATATTGCTTGCAGATTACCCTAAGAAAACTATTAAATTTTGTGAAAAGGGATTAAGTCGTCGTTTATTATTTTTCCACTTCAAATTGCAGACGCTCACACTGGACCTTAATCTTCTTTACATCTTCAACGAATCTTCTTGGTATTGCGAGCTCACTGTTTGGTCTACCACCCGACGATGCTCCAGAGGCAGATGTCCAGAAATTCCAATTCAGGGGAGTTTGGAGAGTGAGGTTGGCATAAACTCTCGACCGCTGGACCTTACAGTCTAGGTTGCACTTCTCTTGGGTTACATCTCGATCTTGATTATCGGGTCCAGAAATCATAATGAAGGCGATGTAGTTGGGAGATATGACTTTGGTCTTTGACAATCTCTAGCACCATCACAGACCAATTCTGCTAGTTCCTGGTCTTGAACCCGGAATTAGAACTGTCAGAATCACTGTAGCTAATTCCTAGAGCCACATGTACGACGTCTTTTTGATGTTAATGCTCTTGATACGTCTAAAAGGGAAATGAGTACGTTAGAATTTGGCGTATGCCTTGAGACATTTTCTTAAGTCGTCTTCCATTTATGGCTGGTGGAAAGTCTGTTTTCAAACTTTCTGTACAATCACGATACATTAGATTTGCCATCCTGTTACTCCTTATACGCCCACATCACTGGCTGGTTTCTTTTGCTTCTTTTTCGTTTTCCTTTTCTTTTCTTTTCTTGCGTTAATTCTGTCTTTCATCAACATACTTTTATTTTCTTCTTTTTTATTTTCTTTGTTGACTTTCTTCTCTTTGCACTTTTTTTTTTTTTTTGTTTTGTTTAGTTTTTTTGTTTTTTTTCACCTGTTCTTTCTTTTTTTTTTCTTTTTTTTTTCTCGTAAACACACTCGCCTTTTCTTTTTCTTTCCGTTTTCCCCTTTTTCGCTCTTTTCCTTTTCACTCGTCAAATTTGTTGTTTTTCTTTTCTTTATTAGTTCATTCTCTTTTTCTTTCGTTCTTTCTTTCAGTTTATTGTTGTTGTTTTTTCTATTTGCTTTCTTTCTCTCTTTTTTTTTCTGCATTTATTTGTTTGTTTGTTTGTTTATTTGTTCATTATTAGTTCTTTCTTTCTTTCTTTCTTTCTTTCTTTCTTTCCATTTAATCATTAATCTTGTCTTTTCTTTTTATTTTATTTTTTCTATACTTTTTTACTTTTTCTTTCCTCTCTCTCTTTCTCTCTCTCTCTCTCTCTCTCACACACACACACACACTCTCTCTCTCTCTCTCTCTCTCTCTCTCTCTCCCAATCATTAAATTATTTTCCTTCATTTTATTTGTTTTCTTTCTTTCTTTCTTTCTTTCTTTCCATTTAATCATTAATCTTGTCTTTTCTTTTTATTTTATTTTTTCTATACTTTTTTACTTTATCTTTCCTTTCTCTCTCTTTCTCTCTCTCTCTCTCACACACACACACACTCTCTCTTTCTCTCTCTCTCTCTCTCTCGCTCTCTCTCTCACACACACACTCTCTCTCTCTCTCTCTCTCTCTCTCTCTCTCTCTCTCTCCCAATCATTAAATTATTTTCCTTCATTTTATTTGTTCTGTTTCTTTCTTTCTTTCTTTCTTTCTTTCTTTCTTTCTCCTATTCTTTTCTTCCGTTTTCACTCTTCCAATTAATAATTAGTTTTTCTCCTCTATGTTTACTTTTTTCTATCTCTTTTGGTCTCTTCCCCTTCTTCCTTTCTCAATAAATTTGTACTTTCATTCTTTCCTTCATTTTATTTCTTTCATTCTTTCTCTTTTTCTCTCTTTTTACCTTTCTTTCTTTCAATTAATTATTAGCCTACTTTTTTTATCTTTCTTTCATTCTTTCTTTTTTCTTTTTCGCTTTCTTTCTTCTCTTCTAATTTACCAAGTTTTGTCTTTTCTTTATTTATTCTCTCTCTGTCTCTGTCTCTCTCTGTCTCTCTCTCTATATATATATATATATAATCAAATTTTGTCGTTCCTTCATTTTTTTCTCTTTTTCTGTCTTTCTTTCTTTCTTTCTTCTAATTTGTCAAATTTTGTCTTTTCTTTATTTATTCTCTTTCTTTCTACCCTTCCCCATTTCAACGTTCTATTTGTTTATGATTTATTTACGTTTTCTTTCTTCTTTTTTTTTTTCTCGTGTTTTTTCCCCCTTTTTTTAAAAATTTTAACTGTTGATTTTTCTTCTGCAGCTAATTTTGTATCTCATCAACGCATTTTATTTCTATCTTGTTGAGTTAATCGTTCATAGAATTTAATAAGGTTCGTTCAGTAAGTAACACGTCCTATTCGTGCATCTAGTGACCTTGGGCAAAACGTTGCGCACTCACAAGTTCATCACTAATCAAAACGAGGGCAAGCCGGGTGAACATGAATTGGCCAAGTTATTAAGGGGCAGATAATTCAACATTGAATATGAATAAACTATCTGGAGGAAGTAGTTCGTTCTCTCTCTCACTTTCTCTCTCTCTCCAATACAAATTTTGAGAATACAAGTTCAAACATTTCTCTTTGAACATACGTTTACAATTCAACCAAAGTATCTTAAGACATGTGTAGGGGTGAGGGTTTGAATAAAATAAATAACTATAATAAAATAACTATAATAAATAAACAAATAAGAAAATAATAATAATTTCTCTGGAGCCCTCTGACAGCAAGCGCAATCAAGGCATGCCTGAAAAAGACGGGCTTCCTGGCACCAAAAAAGAAACTCTCAGCCTTTTGCTCTTTCCACTTTGCTGCTGGCTCGGGAAGAAAGTTCACACCACGAAATAGTTGTCGACCTGTAGAATAAAGGTTAAGTTTTAAAGTACCCTTGTCTTTACCTTTTTTTCATTTTAAGTTTATTTGTAGCTCCGGCCAGCCATAAGAGTATAAGTTAATGGAGTTATAAGAGAAACCAAGGAGTCAAATACCAAAAACTACTAAGTCATTTCATAGAACCCAGTAATTAACCAAACTGAAATGGACGACAACCAACAACCTACTAACAAATGAAATGATAACAACTAGCCATTATTAAGCCACATAGGGGAAATATTTAACATAAGTACGCAGTTTAAATATAAAACAGTTCTATTTCAAGTAATTCAGTTTAGCATAAGTACGCAGCTTATTTTTTTTTATTTTACCTATAGATAGGACCCGATCTGATGCTACCACTCCTGACGTGAGTCGACCTGGGAGCGATGGCAATAAAGGTTCAAACCTCCAGCATTACTGGAACTTCACCATCAGAGTGTTTAGAGTCTTATCAGGACACTTGTTACCGGGTGGGGGCGGGGTTCTTACCCCTCAGCAGAAATGTAGTCGGTGTATTCTACACCCTCAACTGACTGGGCGACTTGAGTTCTTTGAATTTGTTGTTGCATTGGCAAGAAATGCTGTGGTTTTGTTGATACTTGAACTTTTCTGTGACAAAAAAAAACACTTGATCTTTTTTTTTTACTGGTGACGAAAGAAATGTGAACAAACACGTTGTAGAGATATAATAAACAATTTTCTCCCATAGGGAATAGGTATATCTGTTAGGAATCCCGTAGTTGGTCTCTAGAAACCCGTTCTTGACCTCTTTTTTGCCTCTGTTTCAAGAGTGGAGACGTTGTCTCTTACCCTGACAGGAGCGGTAAAGCCACATGGCTATATTACTATCCTTATCAAGTAAAACTTTTTCGCTGTTTTGTACTCCTTTTACATACTTCTTGTTCATGGGTATGTGCATAAAGCTATCACCATGAGATACATTTCTATTTTCTTTTCTTCTTATTCCACTGATATGCATACAGGGTTTGGCCAAAATTATGGAAACACCTAGAATCTTAGTATCATCATTTTGAGACTCTTATAAAACCATCAAACGTTTGTAATTTTTATATTTTTTGATTTATTATTTATTTTTCTTGACTTATTTTACTAAGATGGTTGGGTTTTTCTTTTGGAGATATCCTCATTAGAAATTAATCAAAATTCATTAAAATGGCAGATCTATCAAACTTTAAAAGAGTTCAAATTGTTAGTGCTCATATGACAGACGCTAGTGGAACAAAAATGGTTGAATTATTTGGTGTAGCAAGGAGTACTGTCTCGAAAGTAATGACAGCATTTGTAAAAAGAAAGAAAAATCTCCTCACTGAAGCAAAACTCTGGAAGAAAGCGAAAACTGTCAGATAGTGACAGTCGGACTCTGACGTGGATTGTTAAGAAGAATCATAAAAATACAGCTCCGAAAATTACTAGAGAGCTTAATGACCATCTTGAGAATCCTAAAAAAAACTGTTAGAAGGGAGCTGTACAAAGTCGGATTTTATGGCTGCAATCAGAAAACCATATTAAAATAAATTTGTTTAAAATTTTCAGGTGTTTCTATATATATATATATATATATATATATATATATATATATCTGTTTTAATCAAAGAAGCGACATCTCCACACTAAATGGTGATTCTCTGAAACTAGTGGACAAGTTCACCTACCTAGGAAGCAGTATCTTATCAACCGAATTAGATATCAACTCGCGGCTAGCAAAGGTGTGGACAGCTATCGATAGACTATTGGTCATCCGGAAGTCAGACCTGACCGATAAAATAAAACGAATTTTTTCCAAGCAGTGGTCGTGATGATACTGCTGTATGGATGTACTACTAAAAATATACTATATATGTACGAACTAAAAATACAGGGGAAAAGCTTGAGGGCAATTACACCATAATGCTGCGAGCAATATTGAACAAGTCCTGGAGACTGTACCCCACAAAGCAGCAGCTGTACTGCCACCTAGCACCCATCACGAAAACTATCCAAGTTAGACGAACCAGACATGCGGGACACTGCTGGAAAAGTAAGGACGAACTCATAAGTGACATACTCATTGAGACCCCTTCACATGGACGAGCAAAGGCAGGATGACCAGCTAGAATCTATATACAACTGATCTGTGCCGATGCAGGATGTAGTTTTGAAGACCTGCCGGGAGCAATGAACGATAGAGACGGCTGGCGAGAGAGGGTAAGGGAGATCCGTGCTGACGGCGCGACATGATGATGATGATATATAAGGTTAGATGTATTGTATGTGAAATCGGGCTTATTTCGTCTTTTCTTCCGTTTGATTTTGTCTTTCCTTCCGTTTGGTTCCGTTTTTGTATAAGACAGGTATATTAATGCCAAAATTGGTCTTTGAAGAATCGAAACTTGATTCAATATCTTCTCGATCACCAAACATACCAACAATGTGACATGTTTTATATCTTTTATTCAGATATTAATTGGTTTTTAAAAAATCTGTCAGCCCGATCGTCTGTGAGTGTGGAATACTCTGATTGCATTTCTGTAGAAGGGTATGGTTCTCTAACGAGAGTCCAGGATATGACTCTAAACCATCTGATGGTAAGTTTTCAATCCTGGAGCTTTAGCGAATGTTGAGTACCCCTTCATAGCCGTTACTCCCAGGTTCACTCTGACCCGTAGTTAATGTTCGATTGTATTGTTCTTGAACTCATTTAATTGTGTTCAAACGAGTGGATAATGTTGAATAGAATTATTAGTGTTTGATAGCAATACTTGAAACTATATCGTATCCTAGTTATAACATTAAACTGCATCTGACGGTGAGGAATGTGGAGAACTTCATTATCATTACTATCAAGTCCACCGAGACCCGGAGTACTAGTACCGGTTAAAGTCCCACCTATAGAGCTATTCAATCTTTTACAATGGATTATTATAAATATTAAATAGAATTATTAGGGTTAAATAGCAATACTTGAAACAATTTAACTCTGTGCAAACAATAAGTAAAAGTACTTGAAATCATTTAACTGTGCAAAAAATGAGCTCTAACTCGTTTAAAGTGTCCTAAAAACTACATATAAAAAAATCATGTAATACATATATATATATATATATATATATATATATAAAGTATATATTAGATATATATATATATATATATATATTTAATTCATGGAATTTACACTGCGACCCCTGGGTTTCATGGAGTTTTTTGCAAAACAACAATCATCAGGCAGTTAAGAAAATCGAAAAAATTCAGTCAAAAAATATATAATAGCTCTATCCTAGATATTGAGCACTTTCCATATTTTATTGCACTTGGTTCGACGCAAACCCACAAAGTGATTTAGTGACAACCAGCACTGTTATAATATATATATATATATATATATATATATATATATATATATATATATATGAACAGCATTTGGCATTAAGTAACCATCAAGGGTTTATATTTCCTTAAATCAAATAACCTAATCTTTATTTTTTTTAAAAGCAGTACTTATATTACAGAGAACACCAGAGAAAGATTCCAATAATCTGTTGATAGTGGAAACGTGCCATACATTCTCACTCAATATGTTACAGTACCTATACATTACAAAAGTTCTTTGCTCAGTCGGCTGGAGCTGTCGAATACACCGACTGCACCTCTGCAGAGGAGTAAAAAAAAACCTCCAAATGAGAGTCCTGGATATGACACTAAACAATCTGAGGGTGAGGTTCCAGTGATACTGGAGCTTTGGAGGAATGCGGAGCACCCCTTCATTGCCATTGGTATCTCTCTAAATACAAGTCTTCCTCTGTAACTTTGACTTTACTATAACTAGATATCTTTTGAAAAATTGATTTGAAGGCGTTTTTCTTCTTTAGTGCTGAGAATTATCCCACTGTTGGAGGGATAATAATTGGATTCATACCTTTCCCAAGGGTGTTAGTGCTATGTGAAATGCAATCAGTCTCGTCGAGGATTTGAACTCGTGTCGCCGTGTCCATATCCTACGACGATAACCATTACACCACGGGCACCTCCATTATCATACTGTTAGGAGACATCAGGAAACAGGACAAAACAAGACCAAAAGTAGGGCCGGTAGACCAAAAGCAATAACAAGAGCAGAGGACAATTTCATCAAAGTTACCAGCTTAGGAGGTGCCTGTGGTGTAGTCGTTATCGCCGTAGGAAATGAACACGGTGATACGAGTTCAAATCTTGGACGAGACTGATTGCATTTCACATAGCACTAATACCCTTGGGAAAGGTATGAATCCAATAATTCTCCCTCCAGCTATGGGTAAATAGTAGGACAGACTAGGTTCTTCAGCCATGGTTAGGCAACTAGTCTAGGAGAAGGAAAAACTCTGAATTCAAACCTGTTTAACTCCGCTTAAAAATTGACCTTTTGTCATATCCTGCCCGAGCGGAGGGGTTGGTAAATAGTACCAGCTTACGTAACACAAGGATTACTGCTCCAAACATCACTGCACAACTCAACCAATGTCGTGAAAAAAATGTGCCAGCGTCCGATGTGAGGAAAAGATTGTGAAGCTGGCTTAAATGGCAGAATTGCTGTCAAGAAACCACTGTTGAGGAAGCAAAAACAATGTTAAAAGACTCCAGAGGGTCAAGGCGCACAAAGACTCGACAAAAGAGCAGTGGAATAAAATCCTTTGGACTGACGAATCAAAGTTCGAAATCTGTGGGTCAAATTCGAGGGTCTATATGCGACGAAGAGTTGGTGAAAGAGCTGCAACCTCATGTATCACACCAACTGTAAAGCATGGAGTTCCTTTACTTTTGTTTTTATTTACTCTTTTTTTATTTGTCTATGATCATTTGTTTGCACACAGTTATGTGATTTGCATATGGTTTTGGGGTAACTATTTCTATTTCTTAATAATAACCATTTGTTTGCACACAGTTATATGATATTAAGTATTCGTCTGTGGACTCCTTCTCATGGACGAGCAAAGGCAAGACGGTCCGCTAGAACCTACATACACCAGCTCTGTGCTGATACAGGATGTAGCCTTGAAGACCTACCGGGAGTGATGGATGATAGAGAAGGGTGGCAGGAGGGGGTTAGGGAAATCCACACTGGCAGCGTGACATGATGATGATGATGATGAAGTATTCTTATTTGATACTAATAATTTGCTGAACCTCCTTATACTCCTAGCAATAGATTAGATAGTATCACTGCCGTTCTCTTACCAGGATTGTTTTGGCATTAAATAACCCATAAAGGTTTATATGCCATTAAACAAAGAAACCAAATCAAACTTAATAATTTGCACAGCGTTGTATAGTTTCGATTGTTCCTGTATAATCATCATCATCATCATGTCGTGCCGCCAGCACGGATATCCCTGACCCTCTCTCGCCACTTCTCCCTATCGTTCATCGCCTCTGGCAGGTCTTCAGGGCTACAACCCGTATCCTCACAGAGCTGCCGTATATATGTTCGAGCTGGTCGTCCTGCTTTTGAACGGCCATATGTGGGGGTCCATAGGAGTACCTCACTTATGATCTTGTATAATACTAATAATTTATACACATTTATATGGTTTCAAGTATTCCTATCTAATACTAATAATTTATACACAAGTATATGGTTTTAAGTAACTGTTACTTTTTTAAAAATTAATAATCATTTGTTTATACACAGTTATATACAAGTATTTTGATACTATACTGGTCATTTTCAAACAGATCTATTTGACTCAAATATGAGTGTTTGCATTAGAGTGGATTTAGGAGTAATGGCAACGAATCTCCAGAAGCCGAGCCTCACCGCCGGTTGAAATTTAATATAAGACACAATTAGTAATACATTTAATATTGAGTAAACGGAAACACATGTTCTGAGAGTTGCATTTTTATTTTCTGTCGGTGTGTGTATTTGTTAATTATAATTTTTGATGAGATAATGCTGAAAAGCAATGAGATTATTTCTTTACAATTTAATTGTTAAAATGCTTAATAGATTATTTAGAAAAGAATTCTCCAGATTTAAATGATACCTCATTTTTTTTTTTTATCTTAGGGAAACTTGTTTAGATATTTTCTTCTTACTGCCTCGGGTAACCCTCCCGGTCATCTGTGGCCGTGGATAAATTATTTTGATCAGCTTCAGGATCCCTTAATTAACCCTCTCACTCACTGGGCAATACGTCTCTAGTTGCACTCCACGTGTGGGGATCAAGGTCAATCCCTGAGGCTTTCCAAAAACGCAAATGTTAACAATGCTGAATTAATTTTGTCACAACCCCACACCACACAACCTTGTGTCAAACCTGTCTTCAAGCGTATATAGCTATGTATATTATTTATACTTATAAATAAACGTCCTGATTGTAAGGTTATCCTTGCCGCTTTCATGCTAAAAAAAAGGAAAAGAAAATTATCAATTGACTTTCTAATAAAAGTAGAGTGAATGTTTGCAAATTATGCGAAAATGTAGCTTAATATTGAAGCAGAGGAGTCTTCTGGGTACTGTGATAAGAGGTTAATGCCGAAATGAATTATAAACTAAAACGAGCTAGTAGAAAAATCACTATATAATTCCTCTACTTAAAAAAAAGAAAATGTACGTCTAATAGAAAAACAATAACAGAAAGTTGAGATGAACAGACGATATCTTTTTATGTATCATTTTTAGTGATAATCAATAATTCTAAAAATATTTTTTCGTGTGAGCATTAACTTTTGTATGTGTGTACAGCTTACGTAAATGTTTTTAGCTTACTTGCATGTCAGTCCTAAATTCCTTTGAAGATAAAACTTAGTTATTGTCGCAAAATAAGGAGCTGATATTTTTGGTTCAGAGTCTGGAGTATTAAGATCTGGGTTTGTCCTCTTCCACTAATGGACTGCAACTTTCTAGGGGAAGGGAATAATTGGTATTCAGACCAATTAGATTTTGGCGATAACACAGGGGAAAATGATCTTGAAATTATGACATACGTGGTTCTATTTTTATTTTTAGATTTGAGGAAACGTATGGATTAGGGACCTTTAGAACGTTATTTTTGTCATGAAGACTTCCAAGACTTTTTCTTGTGACATAGACGACATCATGTTGACATCAGAGGTCATTCAAGATCATCAGGAGTCAAAAAAAACCCAAATCTCCAGATTTAAACATTGGAAAAATAACTTTTTATCAGGAGTTTCTCCATTCATTCTTTTAACGAAAGCCGCAATAATTTATTACAATAAAATTAATTTCATGAATTTTTTTTCAAGGGGGTCCGTCACATACTCCTTCTTGTCAATCCTCATTACATACCTTTTTCGGAGACGGTCATGGTTTGATGGTTATCGGAGGAAATATAATCGGTGACCCGAGTTCAAATTGTCACGTGATATCCCACGGAGACGATAGAAATAAGATTAATACTATCCTCCCGTTGGAATGAACAGTGGCAACCCGTCAAAAAAGTGACCGTTAAGAAAGAATGTAGGTCACAAAGGGGATATCAACAGATGTTGGTACTTAGTAACCTCAGGTCGCCGGACACCGGAAGGGAGAAGAAGGTAGAAGCCAAATGATTGGCTGGGGCCCTAAAACGGAAGTGGCACCCTTCTCCCCGTCGGCGAAAATAACGAGAAGAAATGTTAGTTATTGGAAGGGGCTCGTGGCAGACAGACCCATAGCCATTTACTCCGGGTGAAGAAGACAAAAACATATCTTGGACACGAGGGACCCAAGTTCTTCAAGCCAGTATTAAAAATAGCATAAAGTCTATTAGCCCGTGAAAGAAGAAAGATTCTCCAGTGGAACCCCGTCGAAAAATAAGATAAGTAACTTTGGGGCTATTTCTCCTTTATACCCAAATTTTATATACCACTCTCTCTCTCTCTCTCTCTCTCTCTCAATTTGAAGAAAAACGAAAGTCAAGAAAAGACATTTATGTTCGTTGACTGTCCATTTATTATATATTTTGATACTTTGAAGGTGTATATAATTGTAGTAAAGGATTCACGTATTTTTATGTTAAAAGTTGTTCTTTGCAGTTCTGCTACAAATTTGTTGTGTCACATTTCCTTTTCAGCTTCTATTCGCCTTATGTTATCTTGCTTAGAATTGTCCTATTAATTCCTTTAAAATATCACACGGGAAACCGGAGTTGCCGACTACTACAATATAATATTATTACGACTAAAACCTATAGGTCCATATCTTCTGTTGTCTAGGGGAAGAAGTTTAGTGGCCTTGGTGGGTGTGTGGATAGTGTGAAATTTGGAACTCCTTGCCAGCGGCGGTCAGTCTGGCCCTAATTTAATCCCTCACATAATATGCCAGTTCTTATGTGCCTGAGAGAAAAACTCTGAACGAGGACTTATTCTATAAGGGATCAAGTGCCAACCTGCCCCGTCTTCACACGTGCAAAAATAAAGTCCCGTTTTGGGATTTTAATCGATTTGCCGTCACAAATCCTGGACGAGGCTGTTTGTGTTTCCCTTCCTGTTAATATTTTTGGAAAAGGCTTGAATCGATCTCTTCTCTTTCCAGTTATGGGTAAATAGTAGGGTAGACTAGGTTCTTTAGCCTTGCTACAGTAACCGGTCTAGAAGGAAAAATCTGAATTCAAATCAACTGTTCTCTACTAAAAACTTGACCTTGTGTCGCATCCGTACTCTCTTTCGTCAAACGTGGCTGTTGATGTTAATATTAGATATGAATATGCAGTTTCTTTTTAATTTTTTACTGCAAAGAAAAAACATTCAAAGACTTCTAATTTAATTTAATCATCAAATTAAGAAGAAAGATTAGAACCATTCTGATATCAAATTTTTTAAAGATCTATAAAAACAGAGATATGTTTGTTTGAAAAGTTTTTAAAATATCTTTTTTGAAATTCTTAAACTTTATCGTCATCATCACGTACACAGAACATAATAAATGGGACAACAGCATCAAATAAGCTTCATAATTACACAAATTTAAAAATTTTCAGTTACATTAAAACTCCTAACAACACCACACGTGAACGTGAAATAAACAGAACAACATGATCAGTATCATATTGAACAATTCAAAACATTTCCAGTTGTGTTTGAAAATGCTCGTATGATGAAGAGTGAAACTTTACCCAGGGAATGAAACAATTTTAACGCCGACTTGAAGATTTCAAGTCCTACATAAGAAATATTTATCGCCTAGAGGAGGTATATGTTCAGTGTGCATCCAGTTTTGGCGCCGTACACCCTCCAAAGAATTAGAAATACATTTTAAATCTTCAGCACACTCAATAATGATGTATCGTCCATTAATATGAGATATTTTAGCAGTTGGTCTAAGATAGTACTGTACACATTATATGGCACTGAGCGGATTGGCGAGTGACAGAAAGATAGGCTGAAGGGTAAGCAATCAGTATCAAGTCGTGTTGATAACACGAAGTTCCGTGACAAAGAGTCATGGAAATCTGTCGGTGGCTTTTTTTTTTTTTTCTCAATAGTTGCCACTCTTATATATATTTATCCAACACCTCCAAACAAGTAAGATGCAACACACAATCAACTTTTAAACAAAGTTAAGGGATTTAAATTCAGAGTTTTCCTTCTTTTAGACCTGCTGCCATACCAAGGTTTAAGAGCCTAATCTACTCTATCTTTACCCATAGCTGGCGAGAGAATAATTGGATTCATACATTTCCCAGGGGTATTAGCGCAATGTGGCCGGTTTTTGTCACATCAATAGACGGTACTCTTAAAGATGAGGTTAGTTGATTATTATCTATGCTCCTGTCACAGGTGTGACCTGGTATTTTTCCAAGGAAAAAGACACTACAGCGGGTCATAAAAACGCTTTTAAACTTTAAGTTTGAACTGTCTTTTTATCTTAATCAGAGTTTCGATTTTAATCTTACGTACTAATTTGTGCTGTGACTTTTTCCCCAGTTTTTATAGTTAACAGTATTTGAACTGTGACTTTTTCCCACAATTTTTATGGTTAACAATATTTGTGCTGTGACTTTTCCCCCCAGTTTTTATGGTTAACAATATTTGTGCTGTGACTTTTTCTCACCAGTTTTTATGGTTAATAATAATTGTACCATGACTTTATCCCCCAGTTTTTATGGTTAACAATATTTTTGCTGTGACTTTTTCCCCAGTTTTTATGGTTAACAATATTTGTACTGTGACTTTTTCTCACCAGTTTTTATGGTTAATAATAATTGTACCATGACTTTATCCCCCAGTTTTTATGGTTAACAATTTTTTTTGCTGTGACTTTTCCCCCCAGTTTTTATGGTTAACAATATTTTTGCTGTGACTTTTTCGGCTAATCATTTTTATTTGTTGGCTTTGTATTTCTATTCAACGATTCATTTTACTTTTTGTTACAATACCACATGGTTTGGGGGAGGCGGCGGCGTAGGGAAATCTCACTTCTTTTTGAGGGAACATATTACACTTTAACGAGACTTTAGAATTCCAGAAATTTTCGCCGTTTCTTTATTCTAGAATTCAAAATCATTGTCAATTCGAAAATGAAACAAATAAATATTCCTACTTTCCTTTATTCTTGTTGGCGGTCAGATTTTAGGAGACTGGTTTATTAGGAGGGGGTAATTTCTTCCCCGTTTGAGACTTTTTTTTATTCTCTTTCTTTAAAACTGGTCTCTGAAAGTGTTGCTAACATGTCGACGGGCGAAGAATATTTTAACTCTTTCAAATATTGCTGGGAGAATAAACGAAGCAGTATGAAAATAAAATGTTCTTGGTCTACTCGCCAAACTCGTGTTCTGTTCGTTCAGTGGTGAGAAGTCTTATGAATAAATTGTTTAAATAAAAGAATTTATTTATTAAAAGAGTATTTTGATAGAAAGAATTGCGGAAAAGATTGTTTTAAACCAATCAACCTTCAAATAGTTTTAAAAGAAAGCATAGCCCAGTCGGCTGGGGCTGTAGAATACACCAGATGCTTCTTTGCAACGAGTGTCCTAGATATGACACTAAACAATCTGATGGTGAGGCTCTAGTAATGCTGGAGCTTTGGAGAATGAAGAATACCCCTTCATTGCCATCGCTCCCAGGTCCACTCTGGTCCGAAGTATTAGCACCTGATAGGGTCCTATCTATGAGTCAAATAGAACTGTTTGACATTTAAACTGAGTGCTAATACATGACTTATGCTCTATTGAATTGTTTGAAATAGAACTGTTTGATCATTTAAATGTGTCTAAACAAATGACTGATGCTTAATTGAATTGTTAGTTATGCATAGCAATACTTGGAACCATTTAACTTTGTTGACTTATGCTAAATTGATTTGTAATAAATAGAACTATTAGATCGTTTAACTGTGTTTAAACAAATTAATGATATTTAATTGAATTTTTAGTGATAGATAACAATACTTGGAACCATTTAACAATGTGCCAACGAATGAGTAGTTTTGAATAGAATTATCAGTGTTAAATAGCAATACTTGTAACCACTTCACTGTGTGCAAACAAATGATTAATCGTAAATAGAATTATTCGTGTTAGATCGCAATACTTGAAACCATTTAACTGTGTGCAAAAAAATGAGCTAAGGCTCGTTTAAAATTGTTATCAACAAAATGTATGGAGAAATCATATATATTTAATATATAAGTATAGAAAGGATTTGGCATTAAATAACCTCCAATGGTTGATATGCCATAAAACCTAACCTAACCAAACCAAATCATATCTATTTAATATATATGTATAAAGTGGATTTGGTGTTAATAACCTACAATGGTTGATATGCCATAAAATTCAACCAACTAAACAACTAAAAGAAAGCGTGAAACTTACAATCATAGGGCAACCAAAGGAGGGATGAGGGAGCTCGGATTTATTTTAGTTTTTATGCTTCTCTTCTGGTCGGTATTGAGCACTTTGTTGATTTTTTGAAATAAAGTTTTCAAGGATTAAAATGAAATTCGATTGAGACACCATTGTCCCAGTGGGAGTAAAAGGGTTAAGTTAATTAACCCCTCATTTTACTTTTAAAATTGGTTTTGAGTCTATCAACCACTTTTATAAGATACCTTGCTTCATATAAGGGTTAACAAGATAGCCTAGCAAATCTTTGTTAGTGAGTTCGATTTGCGCTGTTTGGCGCATATTACTAGCCGTGTGCTACACAAGAGAAAACTCAGTAAATGACAAACGACCGGCTTTTTATTTAATTTATGAGATCTTTACAAAATATCGTCTGGATACGAAAGATATAAGAATCATTCAATTAATAAGAGCATTTTTAAAGATTTGTTTTTGTTTTGTTTTTTATTTGTTTTTTGTTTTTTTCAGAATCTTTTTCTATAATTGTAACCTCTGCATTTTTCGAATTTAGTTTATAGCAAAAATTATTTTAATCTCACGAAAATATTTGTTTTGAGGCAATTCAAAATGGTAGGAAATAAAACAGCGCTTCCAGGCTTCAACAGAGGTGTGTCATTAAATCTTTGGTGGCTAAGAAGTACAAACCATGGGAAATTTACAAAAGAAGGAATGATGTGTACGAAGAAACATGTCTTAGTCAATAAAATGTTTCCAAATGGGCTAAACAGGATTTTGCTGCTACGAGCCCGAGTGGAAAATACAGTTCATGAAATGGAAAGACTGTCTCACCGGAAAAGAATATTTTCCAGGTGCAGCGGTTTGTAAAGAAAATTATACTGACAATATTCTAGGACATAAAAAGGCTCATTACTATTGATTACTATTGATTTCCTTGGAAAAAGCGCAACTTATTCGAGAAAATTCACCTTATTTATTGAATGACCTTCGTATTTACTTTTCTATAAGGAAAAGTCCCTGGGGAGATTTTTGAATACCACTTATGACAGTCGTTGGTTCATCACGGTATCATATCCCTGTGAGAATAAACACCCATACGTCATTGATATTAATGTCTTTAGTGTGATTAGAATTCACTCGTCTCTAGAATTTACATTTCTTTAATATTGAAGTCTATTCTTACAAAATAAAATCTGTGACATTTAATCTCGAAAGTATATCAAAGTAAAATCAACAGAAAAATAACAAAAGGACTCCGAAGATTTTTTTCCTAAAAATCGTGATGTTAAAATCAAATTATTAAATCCATTAGAGAAATGACAAATATTGCAAAAAAAGATATATGAACTATTCCTAATATATTTTAATGCTTGTTGTTTTACAATTTTTAATCATCATAATAGAAGCGTATTTCCAAGATTACTTGCTCTAAAAAGAAAACATTAAACGCCATATTTGAGCTCAGGTTTAATCTATTCTTATTTATTTTGCAATTCATTTTACTCTTTTGAGAGTTTTTCACACCGGCATTTTCTGATGGCTTCTCACTGAAGTTTGAGCGACAGCAAATCTCCAGGACTCTTCTTAGTATTCTGATCAATCTTAATAATGTTGTAGTCTGGATGGTCTCCATTCGTCCTCTTATTTCCAAGTCCTCCAATCGCTGTATCAATCTTTTGGTGATTGTACCGAGAGCACCAATTACAATTGGTATTACTGTCCCTTTCATGTTCCATATTTTGTTCAGTTTTCTAGCAAGATCTAGGTACTCTTTTTGCTTTCTTTCAGATTTACGCTGTACTCAGCTGGAATGGCAAAGTCCACTATTCGGCAGGTTCTGTTATTATTACTATTAATATTGCAAGTTCTTCACACCCAGCTTTGACAATACACCGCCGGCCGATCCCCACTATCTCAACCAACCATCAGAATCATCAAGTGGTTTTTGCACAGAGATATTGCACATTCCTTTAACAACACACAAAATACACAACCGAGGGGTGGAAGAAAAGAAGAACAATCACGAGCTTCGGTTAGTTCCAAGCGCTAGAAGGGAGAAGTCCGTGACACTTTCCGAGCATTCTCTGCTTCTGTGAGCTAATGCGAGCGTGTCCTCGAGCGAAACTCCCACAAAACCACAAAGGAATGCTGACTTATCTTCTCGCATTGGTCAACCCGGCATCTGTAGGTCAACAGGTCTTAGCAGTCGCCTTTCTGGCTTCTGTTGACTGGTCTCCTCTCTGCCTGACTCTCATCTCTTGACTGACTCCTTCTCTTGACAGCAACCTTCTCTTGACTGCGACCTTCTCTTGACTGCTCTCTCCTGCCGACTGGTCTCTGGGACCTTCCTTTCCTCGTCCTCTCCGGTCTCGTGGGAGATCTCACGCTCAATCCCTTTGTGTGGGTTTTGCGCCAAAACAGACAAAGGAATTTTCTGACTGGCACTTACCTACACCCACAGAAATAAATGCCACCCATCGTGTCACAAGCTCTAGCTGATAGTTTTTTCACTGTCCTGAGTGACAGCAAGTCTTAAATTCTCCTGGATCCTTCTAAGTACCCTAGCCGATTTTGGTAGTACTGTGGTTTGGATGATCACAATTCTTCTTGTAATCTCCAATCCCTCCAGTCTTTTTTCCAGGTTCTTAGAGATTGTTTTTAGATTTCCATCTACGATTATTATAAGTGTTACCTTAATGTTCCACAATTTTTATCAATTCTTTGACATTTTTGATAATGACCACCTTACAACTCCTACGTAATAAAGGCAAATACTGCTTGTTTAGATAAACAAGGAACTTGATGAAAAATTCTGTTCCAAAAAACCTTTTTTGCGTTTATTAAAACTAAAACTGACAAGAAAATAAACGCAATGTTTTTCTTCGGTTAGATTTTCTATTGTAATTGTTTGTTTATCGAAAAGAAATCATTTCTTTTTACCCCTTTAATAATCTCATAACCACAACGACTGCTAGCAACACCTGTTTTCCTCTCATCCCACTTCAATCATTATCTATATCAGTTAACATTGTTGATTATCGATAGGATGAGTATACTTCAATACAGATATTCTAACCCATTCACACTCGCAAATACAAACACTAAAATATATTTACATAGACACTCACAAGTGAACTAATGTATTTGGATACAGACGTGTATCAGGGTAGAAAACTGCCGTTAAATGGTAGTTCGTCCCGAAGAATCTAAAAGCAGTGTGTTCAGTCCTCAATGCTCGACTACAGGCATTTTATGTTGTGTCCAGGTTAACAAGTTAGGCTCATAGACCATTGTTAATTCGATTTCCAATAGATACTATATGCTTACCGGGTTTTACTAAACTAAACTGCGAAAATAACTATTCTCGTAGCTAAAAACGAGAATAGGTATATATATATATATATATATCGGGTGGATAAATGAGTTCATAACCAGATATATAATTAATAGCAGATTTTTTATATGTAATTTTCATTGTATGATTATCAGTTCATGAGATTAAAATTTACTAATACGTTAAGTGCATTGACAAGAGACTGAATTGAAAATAAATATTCGTGTTATATAGTAAATTCTTGTAAATCATCAACCATCTTATTGATGTAACTACATGATAGATAGTGGATACTATAAAGTAATGATATTGCAATACACACACACACGTTCGCGTATATATATGTGTGTGTGTGTGCGTGTTATGTGTGTGTGTGTGTGTGTGTGTGTGTGTGTGTGTGTTCAACAGATATTGACCTATATACAGTTAACAACAAATAACAACAAAATTTGACAATACAAATGAGTATTAATAAGTCGTTTCGTGAACTTATCTCATCGGCGGGTGTTGTAGAATATACCGACGCCTTCTCTGCAGAGAGGCGAGATTCCGCCAATGAGGGTCCTAGATATGAAACTAAATAATCTAATAAGTGGCTCCATTAATACTGGAGCTTTGTGGAATGCGGAGTACCCGTTCATTGCCATCGCTCCCTGGAGTGCTAGCATCTGATTGGGTTCTATGTGTCAAGTAGAACTAGACTGTGTATTTATGCTAAATTGAATCATTTGAAATAGAACTGTTTTGGATATTGAAACTGTGTACTTATCCCAAACTGAATTGTTCAAAATAGGACTGTTTTTGTATGTTAAACTGAATTGTTTGAAATAGAACTATTTATATGTATAAAAATGGATTTGGCATTAAATAACCTATAATGGTTGATCTGCCATAAACCCAAACCAATCTTTTAGTCAACAGAATTGTAAATAGAACTCTCTAGTTATTATTTTATTATATATGTATTATATTATTATTATTATTAGATTAGATATTATTATTATTATCATTATTATTTCATTATTCTTCCATTTCTGGCGAGTTTTTCACACTAGTTATAACTAGTGGTTTTTCACTGGAGTCTGAGTGACAACAAGTCTCCTTAGGTCTCCCGGACTCTTCTAAGTATTCTACCTGATCTTGAAAGTGCTGAGGACTGGATGGTTTCGATTCTTCCTCTGATCTCCAATTTTAAAGACTGAAGACTTTTCGTAGCACGCCACCGACAATTTGTATTGCCTTCCCATTCATTTTCTACTGCTTCTTCAGCTCTCTGACAAGATCAAGGTATTTATCGAGCTTTATCCAGCTTTTTACCTTCTTTCACTTTTACTCTATGGTCCCACAATATTGTGACACTATGAGTTGGATATATACACATACATGTATACACACGTGTGTGTGTGCACCCATACATGTGTGCGTGTGTGCGTGTGTATATATATATATATATATATACGCCCACGCACATGTGTGTGGAAACACACACACACCTACATACACACACACACATATACACACATATATATGTGGCAAGATGAGTTAGATTCGGCCTGGGTATCCAATTTCATATGTTAGGAAAACCCATTAACTAGATTAAGGAAATCTAGATAAGAAAATGTTCATACATATGGCCACGGACGTGGGCAAGTGTTGAGTACTTGTCAGGTACTGGTCAAAAACTTAAAAGGGTCTGAATTTAATGTCCCTGTATCGGAGACGGCCAGTCTAGGAAATAATTTTATGTCCAGTTTTTTTTAAGAGTGAAATGGCTCCCCAAAAAATTATGGGTTTATTCGTGGGTGTCCCATTAGCTGGAAATAATAATGAAACATTCTGTATATATACAGGTGCCTTTTGGGTCCTGTAATATCCTAACTAACAAAAGGGAAATAACCTCTGATACCACAGGGGTTACAGCCCCTACTACATCCGGGGGATTTGATGAATAAAGGAATATACCAGGCATAGCAGCAGATATTCGTTTTCCCTCTGTCTTTAATCATCATCCATCTTATCGATTCATCTTGGTAATAGTCGATACCTAGCAAGTATCCATTACCTCAGACATAAAGACTTTACATTGGCAACAAAGAAAGAGTCGTTTACTCACCAAAAACATCAAAAGAAAGATACAACATAGAAGACGATAAACGGCAAAAGGCTATACTTTTAACTTTTGTTGGAGAAGAAATGAATGATCTTATTGACGAACTACCGTCTGAACGAACAACACCAGAAAAAAACGAAACACACTTTGATAGGCTCGTCCTGGCCATGCAAAACCACTTCAACCCAGAAAACAACACCGAGTATAACCGATTTATATTCCGAAAAAAAAACCCACCCCAAACATAGAGGACTTTTATCGGGAATTAAAAGAGGCAGCAGCTATGTGCCACTTCACAGATAAAAATGCAGAAATAAAATCCCAGCTAATAACGGGCTGTTTATCAGAAAAAGTTCGCCAAAAGGGACTGATGAACCCAAACATGCTCCTAGGCGATCTAATAAACTACGCTAAAATGACAGAAACCATATCCAAACAAATGGAACAGATGCGCTTAGAAGACGCCAACTCTACTACAAAACCTACCACATCCATTAATGCAGTAGCCAACAAAGTCACGCATGAACAACAATGGCCACACAAACGCCCCCAGAAAAACCGGTGCAGAAATTGCAATGGGAAATACCCACATGAACGGGGACCAACATCCTGCCCTGCATTCCAGAACCAGTGTGCCTATTGCCAGAGATAGAGACATTTCGGCTCTGTCCGTTTCAGAAAACTAAATGACGAGGACAGACGGCAAAGAACAAACCGCCCCCACACCCACAAGCTCAAACCAGTCGACGACCGGTGAACTGCATTGAGGAATATCAACGAGACTCAAACAGCGGCAGTGACACGGAATATATATTCCATACAGGTAAAGTAAAAAACCTTCCTTACTTTGACTTATGTTTTGGTGATGGCCATCAAATGTTCAATGTATTAGCTGACTCTGGCGCCACCATAAACATTTTGTCTGAGGCAGATTACAAATCCCTAAGACCAACGCCCTCCTCTGACCCACCAAAACTGTAATATCTGGATTCGGTGTCAAGGAAGCCACCCCAGTCCTAAGTCAATTCAGTACACTTCTAAAGTTTAGAGGCATCTCCTGCCAAGCGGACATACATGTAATAAAGAACCCAGAAAAACCCATTTTGGCTGGGAAACATGTAAAAGGCTCAAACTACTGTCAGCAAACACTCATTCAGTCAACCACATCAGTAACTCTGATGCACAGACCCCACTCCCCACTCTTAAACTTCTAGAGGACTACGCAGACCTGTTCAATGGCCTGGGTAAACTCAAAGAAAAAAAAGTTCACCTACACATAGATGAAAACATACCACCCATCGCTCACCGCAGGGTCCCCTTTCACGTAAGAAAAGATATAGAAGAGTTAATAGCCAAAGATGAGAAACTGGGAGTGATTGAAAAGGCAGACGGACCAACCCCATGGGTATCTCCTATTGTGGTAGTACCCAAAAAGGGTCAAAATAAAATCAGGATTTGCATCGACATGAGGGCGGCAAACAAAGCTATCAAAAGGAAACGACAACCAACCCCCACACTCAATGAACTGAAAACTATTCTATGAGGAGCTAATGTTTTCAGCAAATTGGATCTCAAACAAGGCTATAACTAATTGGAACTAGCTGAAGAATCCCGATATATAATCACCCTTGCAACACACCTGGGTCTGTACAGATATAAAAGACTTTTTTTTTTGGTATCAACTCCGCCAGTGAGATATTCCAGGAAGAAATCAGTCAAGCACTTACAGGGATCAAGGGAGCCATCAACATCAGCGACGACAGCCTTTGCTTCGGATCAGACCAGCAAGACCACGACCAAAACCTCCACGCGATATTCAGACGACTTCGCGAAAAAGGACTCAACCTAAATAGCAGCAAATGTGAGTACAACAAGAGGTCACTGGAATTCCTTGGACATACCTTCGGTAATGAAGGCATGAGCCCAAGCAACCTCAAAATAAAAGCAATCCTTGGATTACCCGACCCTAAAAACGCATCAGAAGTCAGAAGCTTGTTGGGTATGACTAACTTCTGTGGGGCAGAATTCATTCCAAACAATGCAACCCTCACCCATGAACTACATCAACTAACAAACACACACACACACACACACACACACACAGTGGTCCTGGACTGAACGCCACACTGAATGTCTAAAAAAACATTAAGGAGGCACTGAGCAAAGCATGCTCACTTGCCTACATTGACCCGAACAGACACACTGAAATACACACGGATGCCAGTCCGGTAGGCATTTCTGCCGTGCTGTCACAAAATGGACGGATAGTACAATTTGCAAGTCGTGCTCTATCCACAGTTGAACAAAGATACTCCCAAACAGAACGTGAAGCACTCGCCATCACATGGACGTGTGAACACTTTCACATATATATCTTTGGAGCTCCATTCACTATCTTTACAGACCACAAACCCCTAACATCCATTTTTAACAACATCCACTCCCAACTATCAGCACGCATTGAACGCTGGGTTTTGAGAACGCAACCATACGACATGACCGTCATATACAGACTAGGCCATGATAACCCAGCTGACTATCTCAGCCGCCATCCAACGCACCTACCACCAAGCGACAGAGAACAAAAAATAGCAGAGGAATATATAAACTACATCCTCTCAACCTCAACCCCCAAAGCAATGACAATTGATGAAGTTGCAACGGAAACGGCAAAAGACAAGACACTCACCACCGTCATCTAAGCCTTCCTTACCAACAAATGGCATGGTGTCGAGGATGGCATAAACAAAGCAACATTCCACACTCTGCACGCCAATCGTGCCGAACTATCACTTGCACACAAGGATAGCATCATCCTCAAAGGGCACCGGATAGTACTGCCTGAAGCACTACAAAACAGAGCTGTCAAAATAGCACATGCTGGACACCAAGGCATTGTGAAAACCATGGCTCTCCTCCGAGAAAAGGTCTGGTTCAAAAACATGCAGCCTCTAGTGGAAGAAAACATCAAGAACTGCCACACCTGCCAGATCAGTACCCATAAACCGGCAAGAGAGCCACTGCAAATGTCCCCACTACCAGCAGCCCCATGGGCTGAAGTCAGTGCTGGCTTTGGACACCTCCAAAACAGAAAGTACCTCCTAGTTGTCACAGACGAATACTTACGCTATGTTGTTGTCGACATCCTGGACTCCATCTCAACAACATCAGTCATACTCCGCCTAGACAAGATATTCGCCGAATTCGGCGTGCCAGTCTCCCTCAAAGCGAACAACGGCCCACCATTCAACAGCCACGAATTCAAAACCTATGCCTACATCCCTGGATTCAGACACAGGAGAATAATACCCCTATGGCCCCAGGACAACGCGGAAAAAGAACGCTTCATGCGCACTGTAAAAAAGTCTATTAAAACTGCCCTAAATAAAGGTCGAAGCTGGAAGTAGGAATTATTCAAATTCCTGCTGGACAACCGGACGACACCACATTTCACCACTGGCGCACCCCCAGCCACAATCCTATTTGGCCGGACCATAAAAAACCGCCTGCCACACCTGATCACACCCATTGCTGAAGACTCCAGCATTAGGGAGCGTGACACCGAAGCCAAGAGAAAAATAAAGCAATACGCTGATAGAAAAGCGTACGTGAAACCCAATGATCTCAGGGTGCGTGATACAGTCATTGTAAAAAGCGACTACACCTCAAAGGCTCTCACACCTTACCAGCCTAACTCAATGACTATTATAAAGAAAAAGGGATCCATGATCACCGCCACACACAAAGGTAGCCAAACTACAAGAAATTCCAGCTTCTTCAAAAAAATCCCTAAGCCAACAACAAACCCCGCACATAACCTGCTGGATTACCCCTCATCTGAAGATGAAAGCTACACACATACGACAACACCACCAGAATCCAAAGACAACCAAGCACAACACACAACTCTAAACCTCAGGCGTTCAGACAGAACAAAACAGCCACCCAAAAGATTAGACCACTAACAAAAAAAATAAAATAAAATAAAAAAACATACCCGTATACAATAGTCTGAATCATCATTATTTTCTTTTCTCTCATTCAGGTTTACAGACGTCTCCTCCGACATAGAGTCCGAGCCACCGGTTCAAGCATCCCAATCACTTCACAGACTGAATGAACTCCCTCCCCAGGTAATTATTACTACCACTGTCATTGTTATTATCATTATTAAAAAAATTTTTTTAAAGAGCATTGTAATATCTTAACTAACAAAAGGGAAATAACCTCTGAGGCCACAGGGGTTACGGCCCCTACTACATCCGGGGGATTTGATGAATAAAGGAATATACCAGGCATAGCAGGAGATGTTCGTTTTCCCTCTGTCTTTAATCATCACCTATCTTATCGATTCATCTTGGTAATAGTCCATATCTAGCAAGTATCCATTACCTCACACATAAAGACTTTACAGGTCCAAGCAGTGAGACTTAGTTTGGGTTCGAGGAAAGTTGATTAGGCCGGGACAAAGAAACGAAGAACAGCGACATTACCAGCCGGACCCAGTTAGTTAAGATAATCTTTTGCCATCCGAAACTCAAACTAGAATTAATTATCCACAAAGTGTTACACGCTCCCCATCCTCCCTTGACGTTTTAGCCACAAGTTGTTGTTGTGTTTTTGTTCTTTTCTCTGTGAGCCTGCTTCTCGCTTGATCCGGCCCCACATAAGTTCTCGACGGGGACTTAGTAACTTATGCAACGAACTGCAGAAGCAGGTATTATTACAACATGACAGATTCTTTTCTTCTTGTTTATCAAACTAGATCCGATATTCTCGCTTGGATTGGATGACCCGTTTGTATTTCAAAGTCCCGGAGAATTTCTTTCGTTGTATTTTCAAAAACAATTTCTGGTTTATGCATAAACCATTAGTTACTTTTGTTGAATTTTAGTTTCTTGCTCAAACTCGCAAGAAATTTCAAGTTTTCTTTTCATCATTTTGAATTACAAATGAATTTATAAAGTAAACTTTATTAAAATCTTTGAAAAATACTCCTTTTAAATTACATAGGTTTGTATTATAAATTTTATGTAAATTATTTCTTAAACTAACATTATTTGTAATTAAAGAGAGTCCCTGTGGCGTAGTGGTTAACGTACTGGATTTTGATATTGTTGCAAGCGAGTTCGAACTCCATTCATGCAACTGTGTTCACTTTCGGACTAATCCCCTTTGGAAACACGTATTAACCTCTTTTTTCCTCCCAACTATGGATTAAAAAGTATCACTGCAATTCTTTTATAAGGATGACTTTGATATTAAACAACCCTTTAAATCAAAAAAAAAAAAAAAAAAAAAACTAAATCAATATAATAATATGCATTGTTAACGATACTGGAAACATCTAGATCTTATATCTCATCCCCCAGCTATGGATTAAAAAGTATCACTGCTATCCTTTTAAAAGGATGACTTTGATATGCCATTAAACTAAGAAATCAAACCAAACCTATTTTTTTCTGTTAATGAATAAGTACTGAAAACTTTTATTGTAATTGAATTATTTGTTGACATTTATAAGATTCTATCATTATTTATATTATACCATGTTTATTTGTTAGTTTGTTGTTGTTTTTTTTTTAGTTTTCAAATTTATCCTTCTTCGTTTTTTTTTAAATCTATTCACTTGTGGAGGTGAAAGAAAATTTTGATATAGTTATTCATCTTCATATCTATCTCTTTCGCTTCTGCCTATTTCTAAGTTCTCTTTCCTTCCCTCTTTTATTTCTTCTTTCTTTCCATTCCAGTGAAGTAGACGATAAACGACTAATTACATCCCCCCTCTCTCTCTCTCTTTCTCTACCTCCATCTCTTCCCCCCCTCTCTCTCCTTCCATTTCTTCCTTCTTCCTTTTTTCATAGTTCCTATTTTTTGAATATTTGCTTTGTTTTTTTTCCCTGATATTAAATACCACGTAATTGATTTTTATTTTTGTCTAAAGTTTTCAAAGTTATCATTCTTTGTTTTTGGTTGTTTTTTTAATTCGTTTCCGTCTATACATCTCTTTTGTTTCTTTCTCTCCATATTTTCTATTCCTCCCTTTTTCTTATTTCGGATCCTCGCAATTCCGCTGAAGCAGACGATAAACGTCTGAAGTATAGCATTCTCACTTCTCTCCTCATTCTCCTTCTCTCTCCTCCCCTCATTCTCCTTCTCTCTCCTCCCTCTTCCTTCTCTTTTTTTTTTTTCTTATTAAATTTGCTTTTTTGTTTCAGGTTCTTATTCTTCTCTTTCTTTCTTTACTATCAAAATGTAATGGTCCGTTATTCATCTGACGATATTACCAGGCGAAACATTCGAATTCATACTATGTCTTATTCTATTAATATTATGACATGTTCATTATATATTTTTGAGAAAACTAGGTCTCTTTTTCTCCTCATTAATTCTTACTGCAAACAACTCAATCATTCATAATGGCCGCTTCGGGATACATTTTTCATCGGGTTGTACATAGGTAAATCAGGTACAAGGTCATTTTTTAAGGAAGCAAGATTTGATTTCTTCCATTCGTTTTTGAGGGGTTAAAAACAAAACAAGAAACATCATCCTAGAATAAAACTTTGCTCGAAGATGTGTAATCATCTCTAGTCAAAAACAAATAATGAGTTCGGAAAGTTAGACAAAAATGAAATGATGTTGACGATAAAAAAAAAAACCCTCGTGAAGAAAGTTAAATTAACTTTTCTTTCCCTCAAGGATTTTTGCCAATACATTTAAAGGTGCGTGTGAGCACAAATAGAGATTTAAAGTGTGTATAGATATGTATATAGGTAAATATATATGTACGTGTAGTTCAATATATATATATATATATATATATATTGCTGCTAATAAGTATTTGAAAAAAAAATCACTTTGCTTCTAATCGTTATGTTTTGAGAGTTAAAAGCAAAAATGTTATGAACGAAGAACAATGTGTGCATTCAGTTTATTAGAACGTACCAGCCACAAGTAATTGTACAAGCATAAAATCTCTTTTTTATTATCCAAGTTTACAAGAATCATTAAGAATCTTTAGCAGGTGGAAAGGATCTCGATAAACTATTGAGTTGCGACATAAATCATTTTCTTTTTTTAAAGCAAGTTCTAACAACATATTTCAAACTTCTATGTTTTAAACGCATCTGAAAGTTGCCTGATTAAAGATTGTTTCATCGGTCATTCTTCTTAGAACAGTGAAAGGGGATACATCATCATCATCATCATCATATCGTGCTGGTAGCACGGATATCCCTGACCCTCTCTCGCCACTCCTCCCTATCGTTCATCGCCCTAGGTAGGTCTTCAGGACAACACCCTGTATCCTCTTATAGCTGCTGAATGTACGTTCGAGCTGGTCGCCCTGCTTTTGCGCGGCCATGTGTGGGGATCCATAAGAGTACATCTCTTATGAGTTCATCTCTGCTTCTCCAGCAGTGTCCTGCATGTCTGGTTCGTCTAACTTGAATAGTTTTCGTGATAGGGGGCAGGTGGCCGTACAGTTGGTGTCTTGTGGGGTGTTGCTGCCAGGACTTGTTGAGGATTGCACGCAGCATTCTTGTGTAATTGCCATCTAGTTTCTTCTCCAGCCGTTTTGTTAGTCCATGTAGTGCATCCATATAGCAGTATCGATGTGACCGCTGCCTGGAAGAAACTGCGTTTCATTTTATCGGCCAGGTCTGATTTCCATATAATCGATAGCCTATTGATAGCTGTCCATGCTTTCGTTAGCCTCGTTTCGATGTCCTTTTCGGTTGATTCGACGCTGCTTCCTAGGTACGTGAATTTGTCTACTAGTTTAAGTGGGGTTCCTTCTAGAGTGGAGATGTCCCCCGTTTGGTTATAGCACATGTATTCCGTTTTGTGTGCATTAACATGGAGGCCTATGCTTGCTGCTGCTCGTTCCAAACTATGCAGAAGTGTTTTGGCTTGGTCAGGTGTATTTGCCAGTATCGCTATGTCATCGGCGTAGTCGGCGTCGGTAATTGTTGTTGCGGGGTATCTTCTGCTTCTTTTCTTCGTCAGTTCGAAGCCATTCTCTTTGATTTTGTCAATCGATGTTCTAAGTACGTAGTCTAGACAAATGATAAAGAGGTACGGGGCCAGCGTGTCCCCTTGTAGTACTCCTGCTACAATGTCAAAGTATTCTGTGTCTCCATCCGGTGATCGTATTTTTACTTTAGTGTTTCTATAGAGAATCATTATTGCCGCTACAATGGAAGAAATGAAAGTACATATTTACCATGTAATGTTATTATATTTACCCAACCCCTCCACTCGGGCAGGATATGACACAAGGTCAATTTTTAAGTGGAGTTTAACAGGTTTGAATTCAGAGTTTTCCTTCTCCTAGACTAATTGCCTCACCAAGGCTAAAGTACCCTGTCTGTCCTACTATTTACCCATAGCTGGAGGGAGAATAATTGGATTCATACCTTTCCCAAGGGTATTAGTGCTATGTGAAATGCAACCAGTCTCGTCCAGGATTTGAACTCGTGTCGCCGTGTCCATTTCCTACGACGATAACCAAAACACCACGGGCACCTCTTCAAATAACCATGTAATGTTATAGGAGTTTAAGAATAACAAAAACGTTACAGAAACAGCTAAGAAACTTTATAGGGTTAATGACTATGGTGTCATTACTGACTAACAAGAACAAAACCGGTTATCAAAGTTCCGTTTTGGCGATACATCATTGAACGATGAATCCAGACCAGAAAACCCATCAGACTTTCATCAAGATGATTTTAGAGGATTGGTGGAATATAATCCACACAAAGTACAGAAGAATTAGCACTTGATCTCAACATGTCCCAATCTAGAATTTGCCGTCACTGGAAAAAGATAGAAAAGGTGAGCAAACTGAGCGTTTGTGTTCCTCATACTCTTAGAAGAATATGGAAGATCACATATCAGTATCTTCTATCCAAGCAAAAGGTATGGTTCGTTTCTCAGGAATATCATTGCAGTTAATGAAAAATGGATCTTTTACAACAATATTCAAAGCAAAAGGCAGAGGATAGGACAAGGATGAATCTCCGCAGCCTACCTCAAAGTCGGAATCTCATGGAAGAAAAATTATGCTATGTGTTTGGTAGGATCTTCACGGTATTATTCATTTTGAGTTTTTAAACCGCAATCAGATATTCAGTGCAGACTTATGCACTCAACAACTGCAACGTGTACAGGAAAATCTTCTAAGAAAAACACCTAGCACTCGTCAATAGGAGAAATGTTGTAATTCTTATAACGCAAGTCCACATTCAACAAAAATCACGCATGAAAGCATACTGGATTTAGGCTAGTCTGTTCTACGCCATCTACCCTATTCACCAGACCTTGCACCAAGTGATTTCCATCTTTTTTGTTCTCTACGAAATGCTCTGAATAATAAAAATATTTCTCAAAGAGATCAGGTGAAAACGTTTCTGGAAATTTTCTTGAGCTTGAAATCAGCTGTGTTTTAGTTCAAAAGAATCAACGAACTACCTGATAAATGGCAAGAAATGATTAAAAATAATGGTAAATATACTATTGATTGAAATTAATTTATTATTAAACTATTTATGAATAAATCAAATTTCACTTAAATGGAAATTATTTTTGACTCAACTCAATTATTGGGCATTTATTCCGAATTTTAATGTTACTCTTTTTGATCTCTTCGGCAGATTTAAAACAATATTTTAGAAAAAGATTTAAAATTTTATTTGAAAAATTAGCAATTTAATTTTATTTTAAAATATAATTAATAATTGAGTGATTGATTTTAACGGCATACCAGCCCATCCGGTAATATTTTATGCTTAGGTAGGGAATTTCGTTCATTGTACATTTATATCTGTATTTTTGTATAATTGTTTCTTAAGAGTTTTTGCACTTAGTATTCCTATCTTATACAAATAATTACATGTTTTCATATATTTTTATCTAATACAAATAGTCGTATGGTTTCAAGTAAGTGTTTCTATTTGATAGTAGGCATTTGTTTGCACACAGTTATATGGTTTCAAGTAAATAATAATAATCCTTAGTAAACAATTAGAGCTCCAAAAAAATATTCTTAATACAAATAATTTACACTTATATAACATCAAGTATTCCTGTGGAATACAAATAATTTACAAATCAATATTTTGTCACAGTTTATGTCCACTTATTGTAGTCCAATGAAACAGCTTGGAAAACTAATACAGAGTTACCTATTCTCTAAGCTTAATTTAGATTGTCTTTTTTCATAACCCTAAATGAAGTAAAATCAAATAAAGAAATGTAAAATTGGTTGCCGATGGCACAAATTTGGGTGCAAAATTGTCGCTTATTACAAAATCAGTATACTATATATATATATATATATATATATAAGGACACGAAAAGGGGAGACTTAGCACATATTTTGTATGACCATGTTTATTTAAAAATATTCAGCAGTGTTTTTTATTATTGACATCTCTCTCTCTCTCTCTCTCTCTCTCTCTCTCTCTCATAAATATATATATTTGTATTTTCCATACATTACTTATACTGTAAGCTTTTATATGAATTCTGTTTCCGTTTCTTTCCTATTAATTTTTATTAATATATATATATATGTACATATATATTTGTTATCTAAAAAAAGAGATCATAGTCTCTCTCTCTCTCTCTCTCTCTCTCTCTCTCTCTCTCTCTCTCTCTCTCTCTCTCTCTCTCAAACATGTGATTGAAGTTTAATTGTATTGCTGGAGTTCCGGTGGTGTGGTGGGTAACGTGCTTTAATATAAGGGATAGTTTTATACCAAAGCCATCCTTGTAGAAGATCAGCAGTGATACTATTTAATCCATAGCTGGAGGAATAAAGAGGTTCATACATTTCCCAAGGGTATTAGTCCGAAAGAGAACGTAATAACATGACTAAAGTTCGAACTAACTTACTAAGAAGTTACAGTCCAGCACATTAGCCACTTCACCATCCTATACAATTAGCATACGATTCCAATCAAGTGTTTGGGAGAGAGAGAGAGAGAGAGAGAGAGAGAGAGAGAGAGAGAGAGCCATACAATCTCTTTTATTTACAAATAACAATGGCGGAAAGAGTACTTCTGTTTTCCTTAGACAATAGGGGAACCGGTACTTCCAGCTTCTTAAAACTTCAGAACCAATTTACTAACAGATATAACGTCTTTACTGTTCAAAGACAAGAGATGAAAAGAGAATGAGAATAAGTTTCTGTGATTCCAGAATTATCTCCCTTAACAGATGTGTACAAATTATTTGTATTTGATAGGAATACCTGATATCATATAATTGTGTGCTAACAAATTATAAAAAAAACAAACTGCAATTTTAAAATATGAAATGGAACATTGCAAATATACGAAGATCATTAAATAAGTTTCCTGACTTTTTTCGTATGGGCACTTTTATTGATAGTACACACGTGAAACTCTAGTCCCCTTCGAAGTAATCTCCTCCGGCTGCAATGCACTTGTTGTACCGTTCCAACAACTTCTGGAAGACCCCATGGAAGTCCTCTTGTGTGAGCATCTCAATGACCTTTGTCACAGCCTCTTTCATCTCCTCAATTGTCTCATAACGACAGCCTCTGAGCTTAGAGAATAAGCAAAAGTCACAAGGAGCAAGGTCTGGACTACAGGGAGGCTGAGGAACTGTGTTGATGCCCATCTTGGTCAAATAGTCTGTGACAAGGATAGAGTTGTGGACTGGTGCATTGTCCTGGTGGAAATGCCACTGACCCGATTTGAAGAATGCCGGCCTCTTCTGATGGAATCTCTTCCTGAACTCCCTTAAAACCTCAACATAGTAACCCTAACCCTAACTGTTTGGCCAATCAACTCTGGTATGTTGACTTCCTTACTTCTCCCACACCTCTCATCATCCCTCACAGACTCCGTGCCTTCCTTGAATCTCTTATGCCACTCAAAAACTGATGCTCGATTCATGCAAGATGGTCGAAAAGCAGTCTGAAGCATTCCATACGTGTCTGTGGCATTTTTTCCAAGTTTAAAACACAATTTTATTGCATGTCGTTCTTCTAAAGTGTCCTCATGTCCTGATTGCATTTTTGAAATTCAGCAGCTGGGACAATCAATCTTTAGTTGTGTGTATTCCAATTGCTACTGTAGCTGTTCATTTGAAGTGGGTCAGTCATCTCATAAGATGTATAGCAATAAGATACTGAATTTTCAAGAGTCTACGACAATTCTAAATGCCTGTACAAAAAAAGTCTGGAAACTTATTGAAGTCATCACGTAGTTATGACTGTAGTCAACCATTTACAAATGAATCAAATTTTTGCCTTAAATAACCCATAAGGACTTGATATGCCGTTAAACAAACAAACCAAATAGTGATGTTCACAAAGAACTTACAAGATTCAACATACCCCGTGTTCTCTTGTTGTATAATTCAGTCAATTTAGTCTTCAATAAAATGCTTCCATGTTGACCCTTCAATAGATTCGCTCGTTGTCCACTTGAGATCGGACATGATTTAGGCCTCAAGCAAGAGTAATTAATTTTAATGTCTATATGTCAGAGTTACTCCCCTTGTTATTACTCACTTTCCTTTCAACGAAACCGATTTTCAATTGAAATCTTATACGGTCTTTAATAAAGGAATGGATGTAGATTTTTGATCGAGGCTCTAAGTGTTCCATTTCATTATAATCATGTGAGAAATTGCACTATTAACTAATGCAATAAGCCTATTATTCTTGCCTCAGTCAATGTACAAGAATAGTTAATAGAATTGTTATACAGAACCGAATTGGATGCCCTGTCGTCAGCTGATGGTTTGTGAGGTCGTTTAACAGACCATTACTTCTGTATACAAAGTGTGTTCAAAAAATCCCAAGACTGAAGCTGTATTTACCGGAATAGAATTGCACAATGAACGCAGCATGGTCCGTAGTCGGGGGCAACCAGAAGGCTCCCTTTTCAATAACAACTACTCCGAGGTGTAGAGGAGGGCGCTACTCCTTTCCCTGGATTGCTTCACTTTACCCTTGATACGTACCTTATATTGCTGAGTGTTAAGGAAGGAGGTATCAAGTACCATTTTTAAAGTCTTTGGTATAACGCGACCTGGGATTGAACCCAGGTCTCCTGGACCATTGGCGAACACTCTACCCACTAGGCCAATTTCAAAATAGTTCCCTTGACCATTCAGAACATTTGCTCCAACGAGTTTTCTATTGACCTAATCTCTTCTCAAACCCGATTTTATGGTATGAAACTGTGCTGTATTAGTTCATTTAATGTTCTCCACATCCTTAAATTTTACCTTTGAGATGGATTTTTAGTTTTGGAAACAAAATAAAGTTGCAAGGAACTTGATTGGTTTGGTTGGTTTGTTGGATTTTATGGCATATCAACCTTTGTAGGTTATTTAACGCCAAATCCATTTTTATGTAAATAAGCACTTCTATTTAAAACAATTCAGTTTAGCATAAGTACACAGTTTAATTGTCAAAAACACTGCAACGCAGTATACAATCAAAATCCGATAGATAGATGGACGAAGGGATGCATACTCCCCTTCCCTAAAAAGGGGGACCTCGGATTAGCCAAAAACTACCGAGGCATAACACTTACATCCATAGCTGCCAAAATCTACAATGCCCTACTACGAAACAGAATAGAACCCAAAATCGACAACATACTTAGAAAAAACCAAAATGGCTTCCGAAGAAATAGATCTACGACCTCACAAATATTAACCATCCGCAGAATCCTTGAAGGTGTACGGGCAAAGAACCTACAAGCGACATTAATATTTGTCGACTTTACCAAGGCTTTCGACTCCATTCACAGAGGAAAGATGGAACAAATCCTACTAGCGTACGGCATACCTAAAGAAACCGTAGCGGCAATAACGATTCTCTATAGAAACACGAAAGTAAAAGTACGATCACCAGATGGAGACACAGAATACTTCGACATAGTAGCAGGAGTACTACAAGGAGACACGCTGGCTCCGTATCTCTTTATCATTTGTCTAGACTACGTACTTAGAACATCGATTGACAAAATCAAAGAGAATGGCTTCGAACTGACGAAGAAAAGAAGCAGAAGATACCCCGCAACAACAATTACCGACGCCGACTACGCCGATGACATAGCGATACTGGCAAATACACCTGACCAAGCCGAAACACTTCTGCATAGTTTGGAACGAGCAGCAGCAAGCATAGGCCTCCATGTTAATGCACATAAAACGGAATATATGTGCTATAACCAAACGGGGGACATCTCCACTCTAGAAGGAACCCCACTTAAACTAGTAGACAAATTCACGTACCTAGGAAGCAGCGTCGAATCAACCGAAAAGGACATCGAAACGAGGTTAACGAAAGCATGGACAGCTATCAATAGGCTATCGACTATATGGAAATCAGACCTAACCGATAAAATGAAACGCAGTTTCTTCCAGGCAGCGGTCACATCGATACTGCTATATGGATGCACTACATAGACGCTAACAAAACGGCTGGAGAAGAAACTAGATGGCAATTACACAAGAATGCTGCGTGCAATCCTCAACAAGTCCTGGCGGCAACACCCAACAAGACACCAACTGTACGGCCACCTGCCCCCTATCACGAAAACTATTCAAGTTAGGCGAACCAGACATGCAGGACATTGCTGGAGAAGCAGAGATGAACTCATAAGAGATGTACTCTTATGGATCCCCACACACGGCCGCGCAAAAGCAGGACGACCAGCACGAACGTACATTCAGCAGCTATGTGAGGATACAGGTTGTTGTCCTGAAGACCTGCCTAGGGCGATGAACGATAGGGAGGAGTGGCGAAAGAGGGTCAGGGATATCCGTGCTGCCAGCACGATATGATGATGATGAAAGTAGTTATATATAACAATTCAGTTTAGCGCAAGTACAGTTTCAATGTTAAAAACAGTCCAATTTCAAACAATTCAGTTTAGCATAACTACGCAGTTTAAATGTTAGTACAGTTTAATTGTGAAAAACATTTCTATTTCTAGCTATTCAGTTTAGTCAAGCAGTTTTAATTCAGCTAATTCAGTTTAGTACAAGTACAGATTCTGCTCACAGTTAAATGTCAAAACAGTTCTATGTTAAACAATTCAGTTTAGTGTAAATACAGTTTATAGGAACTTGAGGGTCTGATAAGGATGTAGGATACTGAGCTAGCATCATCCTGTGTTTCACTAAAATTTCGGATCAGAAGGTATTGAGATCGGCTTCAGATTTTGTTTAATTGATACAGATTCTTCTAGATTTATTAGAAAGCTTGGTGGATATTTAGACGAGTCTCCACTTACCAAGTAACAATATTAGCATTAATATACCAATGATATATTAACACTAAATACAAAGGAAGGAAAGACAAGACAAACTCACTTACTTATACAAGAACATTTAATATTTCATATATATATAACAAAGACACCAGTGGTCTTAAAAATATATAAAAACGTGGATACGTTTGTATGTTCTTTCAACAGCAAAAACTATACACGTATTGTTCCGTGAATAAGCAGTATGCTAAAGGGATTTTAAAAAAAGGGAGAAAATCCTTACTTAAGGAGTGTAAATGATATAGCTATGTGAATTTACTGTTCCTTAGTAGGGGTCACACAGACGACTCCACTGTTTAAAGACCAGGGCTGAAAAGAGGTCAAGAATGGGTTTCTGGGATACCAGAATTATCTAAGGGAGACAATTATTTATTGCATCTCTACGGACATCAGGATTGCATCAGTTTATTATATAAATTGCTCCTCTGTGAGTGCATCATCGTTTGAAATTTGAAAAGGAAAACAAAGCTTCAGTCTCGATACTTTTTTTAATCACACTTCGTATTCTCAATCGTGATGACATAAAATAAAATTCGTGATTTGAAATCTTTCAAAGATAAAATATCTTATCATAAACAATAGGATTCGAGGAAAAGATTTCTTTTAACAATTACTTTAATGGTTTTTGAAAAAATATTACTTACCTTTTATTCTGTGTGTGTGTGTGTGTGTGTGTGTGTGTGTGTGTGTGTGTGTGTGTGTGTGTGTGTGTGTGTGTGTGTGTGTGTGTTTACCTGTCGAGCTCGTTTTAGCTTTATTAAAAAGACAAAAAAATTTATGAATGTAATTCGTCATACACAAGTATGGAAGACCAAAAATGACAAAACTGTTTCCTTTGCGCGTACAACTCATACTAGGATCTTTATAATTAAAAAACTTGTATAATCAAAACATATGTATTGTAAAAAAAAATTAAGGGTGATTACATCCTTTTTATTCGGAAAGAAAGCATTTCTTGATGACAAATTATTATTTGGGTTTGTACACAAGAAAGACAAACCTCACCTGCGCCACCCAAATATGATCATTCAAATATACTGTCCTTTTTTTTTTTTTTTTTTTTTTTTTTTTGTAGTTTATTCAAATTATTATGAAACTGACACTCATTTGGGCAGAAAGATTTATTAGCCGCTTAATTTAACCCATCCTACAATTCATTCCATAAAGATGTGTACATTCTTAACCAGACATTTATTTCCGAAGTTCCATAACTGAAAAAATAGAGAGAATCTACAGTTTTTTTGTTTTTTTGTTTTTTTGGTAAATAAATTATTTGTTTTAGATATGAATATTAAAAGCCATATACGTATGAATTATTTGTATCACATAGGAATACTTGAATCCGTATAATTGTGTCATATCCTGCCCGAGCGGAGGGGTTGGGTAAATATGATAATTGTGTATAAATTATTTGTATTATATAAGAATACGTGAAACCATATAAATATGTCTAAATCATTATTATTATTTACTACTTTTTGAGTTTTTCACACTTGTGTTAGCAGATGGTATTGTTAGTATTATTATTATTATTATTATTATTCTTTTGTGAGTTTTTCTTACCAGCGAAAGCTAATAGCTTCTCACTGGTATTTGAGTGACAGCAAGTTTCCTCAAGTCTCCGGGACTCTTCTCAGTATTCTGGCCGATTTCAATAATGGTCTCCACTCGCCCTCTTATTTCCAAGTCCTCTAGTCTTTGTACTAATCCTTTGGTGACTGTAACCAAGAGTACCAATCACAATTAGTATCACCGTCATTTTCACACAGTTTTTTCAATTTCCTAGCAGGTTCCAGGTACTTATCTATCTTTTTTGCAACTTAAAGTCATATAAATGGGTATAAAATATTAGTATTCGGCAGGAATATTTGTAGCCATATGAATGTGTGTAAATCATTATTATCATGATGTAGGAATACATTGAAGTCTTATAAATTTGTATAAAATATTAGTATTCGGCAGGAATATTTGTAACCAGAAAATTATGTATAACATATTTATTTTAGACAAGAATGTTTTAATCCATATAAGTAAAGTTAGCGACCGTAGTCGAAAGCAACCAGAAGGCTCCCTTTTCAATAGCTACTACACCTAGGTGTAGGGAAGGGCACTACTCCTTTCCCTGGTTGAATATAACTGTGTATAAATTACTGGTATAATATAGGAATATATGGAGCTATCATTATATTATCTATACCCTGTCCGGTGGCAAAAGCTGCTTGGTAGCGCCAGGAGTGGCAGTACCGCCTTGAGCTACCGAAACTGTGTTATCACCCCTGGTTGGCGGCTGATGAGGACATGGTATTGCACGTGCTTTCACATGAAAAATATGGTAATACTTGAAGTCTTATAAATGTGTAAAAATTATTAGTATTCGACAAGAATACTTGACTCCATATCATCATCATCATGTCGTGCTGGTAGCACGGATATCCCTGACCCTCTCTCGCCATTTTTCCCTATCGTTCATCGCCTCAGGCAGGTCTTCCGGACAACATCCCGTATCCTCACATAGTTGCTGAATGTATCTTCGTGCTGGCCGTCCTGCTTTTGCCCGGCCATGTGTGGGGGTCCACAAGAGTACATCTCTTATGAGTTCGTCCCTGCTTCTCCAGCAGTGTCCTGCATGTCTGGTTCGTCTAACTTGAATAGTTTTCGTGATAGGAGGCAGGTGGCCGTACAGTTGGTGTCTTGTGGGGTGTTGCCGCCAGGACTTGTTCAAGATTGCTCGCAGTATTCTTGTGTAATTGCCGTCTCGTTCCTTCTCCAGCCGTTTTGTTAGAGTCCATGTAGTGCATCCATATAGCAGTATCGATGCGACCGCTGCCTGGAAGAAACTACGTTTCATTTTATCGGTCAGGTCTGACTTCCATATAATCGATAGCCTATTGATAGCTGTCCATGCTTTCGTTAACCTCGTGTCGATGTCCTTTTCGGTTGATGTGACGCTACTTCTTAGATAAGTGAATTTGTCTACTAGTTTAAGAGGGGTTCCGTCTAGAGTGGAGATGTCCCCCGTTTGATTATAGCACATAATTATATATAAAAGATAATTATTAGGAATAATCAGTCAAAGTCATAAAAGAGTTACAAATCATTAGGATTCAATTGATTGGAGATATATAATAGCAAATTATTCTTACTAGCCGTACTTCAGCGTGTTTTTGTTTGTTCTTTTGGTTCTAATTCGCAACCTCTCGAGATTTTCAACTTCGCACTCGTGTACATTGAGCTGACCATGTAAGAAGTCAGTTTATGAGCGGACAGACATTTTCCCTGTGCTTTGTTTGCTGTCATTCTAAAACTGACTTGAACTTCATTACATTTCAAAGGAAAATACCTTGTCACTGGGAACAATAAGAAAAGGACTCCCCTTGGCGTAGTGGCTAACGTACTGGATTACGACATCGTAGTATATGAGTTCAAACTCCAGTTGCTCTATCATGATTACTTTCGGACTAATATCCTTGGGAAAAGCATGAAACCACTTATATCCCACCAGCTAGCGGGGATAGCACTACTACTGTTCTTTTACAAGGATGGATTCAGGATTAAATAACCCACGAAAGTTGATATGCCATTAGACAAAGAAACCGAAATCAAGCAATAAGAATATGTGAAACAGACACTTTTAAAGTAGAAGAGACAGTAAGACATAGAATGGAGGCGAGAAACATATTTCACTTAAATAAAAAGCCAAAACCGGAAATATGATTGAAAATCTTCCTAAACGATTTCTGAATGATTGAAATTGAACCAAAATGGTGGTGTCTTAATTGCACGGTCGGACTAATATTTGGTAAATCCTAATATTAGATAAGAATAGTTAAAACCATTTAACTCTTTGGCCCAGCGGTTAGAGTGTTCGCCAATGGCCCGGGAGACCTGGGTTCAATCCCAGGTCGAGTCATACCAAAGACTTTAAAAATGGAACTTGATACCACCTTGCTTAACACTCAGCATTATAAGGTACGGTTCAAGGGTAAAGTGGAGCAATCCAGGGAATGGAGTAGCGCCCTCCCCTACACCTTGGTGTAGTAGCTATCGAAAAGGGAGCCTTCGGGTCACCCTCGACTATGGTCGCTAACTTTTAACTCTTTTGCAAATTATTTGTATTAGATAAGAATACTTGAAACCATATAACTGTTTGCAAATCATTTGTATTTGATAAAATAAAAAATTAAAACCATATTACTGTTTACAAAGGGTGGTTACTTGAATCTAGAATTACTTTCTAATGATTATTATCAAATAGAATAATTTCTTGAAACAAAAAGCAAATCTATAAGTCAGTCTGAGATATCGTTCTGATATACATCCTGCACTCCACTAATGCCAAGCTGTTTAGCATCTTGTTCTTCCCTTAGACATCATCAGTTTCGTGATATAAATAGACGTGCTACATAGACAAGTGTCGACCTTTCCTAAAATCTTGCCCAACCTTGTGTAGAAATCCAAAAGCAGATTCATTGTCTCAAGCGACTAACGGAGGACAATAAAAACGAAGATAATTAGTTTCATGATTGATTGATTGATTTTATGACATGTCAATCCGACTGGAGTTATTTTATGCCTAGAGGTTTGGGAATTGCCTACATTGTACATATTTGTGTAATTTCTTAAGTTTAAAAAAACTTTAAAATTATGCAAAAGAGTAAATTTGAACACATTTCAAATCTTCTTATCAAATATGAATAATTTGCAAGAGAGTTATATAGTTTCAAGTATTCTTATCTAATACAAATAATTTGGAAACAGATCTATTTGACCCATAGATGGGACCTTAACAGGTACCACGATTCTGGAACTGAAGCCTCAGAACTCGATGCAGTTTAGTGTCATACCCTGGACACACTTCTTTTTGGAGTCTGGGTCTTACGCCTCTGTAGAGATACAGTCAGCGGAAAAAAATTTAGATGCTCTTAAAAAAAGGTGTCTATGCATTTTGAGACACACCCTGTATATCGACAGCAAACCACTTTAAATCTATCCCGCCGTTAAAAATACATACGCCGATCGATGCCTTAGAGACCCGTAGTAGCGTTAGAAATATTGAGCAAGATTGAGTGTAAGATAACCGCTAACATACGATATATTCAGTGTTATATAGAATGTCAGTATTAAAATACAGCCTTTAGTAAAATCCAATGCTTCTGTTATTGTCGACGTCGTTGTTGTTGTTGTTGTTGTTATCTTTAACTGCTAAAAGAATATCGTTGCTTAGAAAACACCTTTGCCTAACATAGATAGGTTGCCACTCATCTTCAAAAGTCGTTAAAAGAGATGAAATGAAACTCTCTGATTGATTAGTGTGGTTATTTAAGTAATCGATACAGGCTATCCAATATCTCTCTTCTTAAATGCTTTGAGTCGATTGGGTTTTCTACGCCTCCGAATAACGGTGCTTATCAACAAGACATTTGCTGTAGCAACAAATGCCCCTGGATTTTCACGCGTAAAGAAATAAAAAGAAATCTCTGTAAAGAACTATTTTCCCGATATGTTAGGTATATCCCTAGTAAAAAAAAAAAAAAAACTAAAATAACCATAAATCAAATTTTAATCATCGAAAAAGCACATTTGCCATTGTCATCCTTAATTCTTAAAACATGGTTCTCAGACATTCTAGCCACAAACTAATTTTCATGGCACGCAGTAAAACAATTTTCGTAACTAATATATTCCTAAAATCTGGTAATTTCACCCTAACCCCTGACTATATTTCACCTCAGAGAAGGGTAGAATGTACCTTGGTATTATAGGACTTTACACTCTTATAATTTAATTTGGGCGGTATGCCACTTGTTCCCACAAAGATGGCGGACGCTCAATGTTCAGTCTCGGGAAACCATTGGCCAGGAGGACCACGTGATATGCTTACAACTACGTCGGCGCGCGTAAATTCAAGTCCTGCGTCTTGAGCCACTTATAAGACGATTTTTTCTATAAATACGCCGTCTTAAAACACATTCTTTCTCTTTTACGAATTTTCTTCGTAGCGGCAACACTCTCTCTTTTACGAATTTTCTTCGTAGCGGCAACACTCTCCTTTTTACGAAATTCCTTCGTAGCGGCAACACCTTCTCTTTGACCAAATTCCTCCGTATCAGCAACACCATGCCTCGCAGACATTCATATACAAGAACTATGAGACGCTTTCCCGTCTCTAAAAAACTACCGGTTTCTAATCATAGAAAAAGGACATTTTAATTTTACAATTCTTTTTGTAGTTTAGTTGTGTTACACACACACACACACACACACGAGCTCACACATATATACACACTATCAGTATGTTAGTAGAGTTAGTTATGTTTTCATGTATTAATGTAAGTTTTGTTATTATAGAATATAAATTTGTTTTTGTTCGTTCGCCTTGTTTTAAATGTCCATTTTGTCCACGCCGTTTTACAACCATTATCTATTCCGCTTCTTTTACGTTCACTTCCCCCACAGTATTTTCAGTCGCTTTCTCTAGATCAAAAGTTAAAAAGTAAAAATAATCCAATTTTATTTAGATTAAAAAACAAAAAAAAAACCTTCTTAATAAGAAAATGTAGTGAAGGGAAGAGTGACTGAAATTATAGAAAATTAACTCCTACTACAGAACATAAACAATTTTCTTTTTTATTTCATAATGTGAGAAGAGGGGGGTATGTTTGAAAACTCATATTGATGTGGAAGGTGTACTTTTAGGAGGTGCCTGTGGTGTAATGGTTATCGTCGTAGGAACTGGACACGGCGACACGAGTTCAAATCCTGGACGAGACTGACTTGTATTTCACATAGCGCTAATACCCTTGGGAAAAGTATGAATCCAAGTATTCTCCCTCCAGCTATGGGTAAAATAGTAGGGCAGACTAGGTTCTTCAGCCTTGGTGAGGTAACTAATCTAGGAGAAGGAAAACGCTGAATTCAAACGTGTTAAACTCCGCTTAAAAAATTGACTTTGCGTCATATCCTGCCCGAGCGGAGGGGTCGGTAAATATGGAAGGTGTACTTGAGATGAAAGACAATTAACACGCACAACAGAATTTGTGGAAATTTCTTTGGTTTCAGAACATAAGAAGAAATAGATTTGTTGACTCATATTGGTATGGGGAAGGTGTGCCTAAGATGACAGACAACGCGCCCAAATAGAAAATTATAGAAAATATTTGAGAACAGATTGTTAAATATACAGAAATATTGTTTCTTTAGATGTGATAAAACTTTGCATTTCGCTTTTATTTTCTGTTTTAATGATATTTAGAGTATAATTCACTGCTGTTCGTGTCGTATTGCTATTATCTCCCTACAAGAAGGAGATAAAAAAGAAATCATCATGGTGTCTTCGGAATAAACGCACATGTTAAATTAACCTCCTCGTTGTTTTGTGCTATATTTTATCTTCGCATATGCTCAGGAACTTTCCTTTCCCAGGCCTACTATTTTCTTTGGAATTATCTACGTCGCCGTGACAATTGTATTGCAGATTAGCATTGTAAATGGTGGAAATCACGCTCCTATTCCCAAATCTCACTTTTGGCCTACAATGTATTTTCCGAAGGACGAAATGGTCCGTCTGAGTCCTTGAGTTCAAGAAACCTGTCATAGAGTTTAGTAGGAGCACTAAATTATTCCTTGTAATTTCTCTTAAAAATTCTCTCTCTCTCTCTCTCTTGGCAGACAGGCGCGTTGAAATAAGACAAACTCACGAACGAATTGTTGATTAATAAGTAAAGTAAAGTTGGCGACCATAGTCGAGGGTAACCCGAAGGCTCCCTTTTCGATAGCTACTATACCAAGATGTAGGGGAGGGCGCTACTCCTTCCCTGGATGGCTCTACTTTACCCTTGATCCGCACCTTATAATGCTGAGTGTTAAGCAAGGAGGTATCAAGTACCATTTTTTTAGTCTTTGGTATGACTCGACCTGGGATTGAACCCAGGTCTCCCGGGCCATTGGCGAACACTCTAACCACTAGGCCAATAATATTAATTGACCTTTTCTAGACCCACTGACAAGACCTGACTGTGTTATCAACAGCCGAATCTAAAAATACTAATTAGTCTTAGATGGGTATGCGCTATTGTGTCTCATATATATATATATATATATAATCATACATGCATACAAACACGCACACATATACACACTAACTGTTCTACATACTGTTTCTTCATGGAACAATATGTGTATAATTCTGTTCGGATACATTTTTGTATTCTTTCCTTTTAATATCACAAGTATATATATTGTGTATATGAAATGTTAAATTTTTCTTGATATGTACAAATAAATTCATTTTGTCTTTCCTTCCACTGTATTCAGTGTTAATTTATCACGGATATCATCATCATCATGTCGCGCCGCCTGCGCGGATATCCCTGACCGTCTCTCGCCATTTCTCCCTATCATTCATCGCCTCCGGCAGGTCTTCAGGGTTACATCCCGTGTCCTCACACAGCTGCTGTATGTAGGTTCGTGCTGGTCATCCCACTCTTGCACATCCATGTGTGGGGGTCCACAGGAGTACATCGCTTATGAGCTCGTCCTTGCTTCTCCAGCAGTGTCCTGCGTGTCTGGTTCGTCGAACTTGTATAGTTTTTGTGATGGGGGGCAAGTCCTTGGAGAACGGAAGCTTGGCTAAAACATCTTGCTCATCACCAAGAATCCAATACGCGCTTTTTTCTTCTATTTTACAATATATACCAAGCTCACTTTAGTAAGACATGAAAACAAATAAGGGAAAGTTAGTAGAAAAAGGGTTTCCTCAATGAGAAAAAGATTACAATCCCTCGAAAATCATTAGCTGTGTAAAAATAAACTAATAATAATACTCAATTCTCCCCACCTCTCTCTCTCTCTCTCTCTCAACATGTCCAAAATTGGATCCCGATTTTCTACGGAGGCTTGCTTGATAAAGGTTGGTAAAATAGCAATGTAGATTTATCGTTTCCTAGCAGGGTTCGAGACAATATCTCTACTGTTTAAAGACAAGAGATCGAGAATGGATTTGGGTCATGTGACCCCATTACAGTCATGTAAATCATCTAAGGGAGATAATTATCTATTCTATCTTTGCACACGTTTGAAATTACCCAAAAACAAAGCATTTGTATTATCGAACTGAAGGAAGAAACCAATTCTATTTTTACAATAATACAATCAATCCTACCCTACCCGATTTATTTATTGTCTGACGTCGAAAAAAACTGAAGAAAGAGAAAGAGAGAGAGGGGGATGAACTGAGTTTAGCTTGGGCAGTTAAAGCCATTCCCCATGGCGATTCTCTAGTCAAACTGTCACTACTTGACTCTCTCTCTCTCTCTCTCTCTCTCTCTCTCTCTCTCTCTCTCTCTCTCTCTCTCTCTCTCTCTAAGTCCTCTAGACGGCAACCAGAGCTTGTGAATGTTAATTTTTTGGTGGTCGACCAACACAAGTGTGTCCACGTATTTAAGTCCATAGGAGAACTTCGCTTATGAGCTCGTCCTTACTCCTCCAGTAGCGCCTAGCATGTCTTGTTCATTTTACTTAGATGGTTTGTGAGACTGGATATAAGTGGCCGTACAGCAGTTGTTTTGCTGGGTACTCCCGCTAGGATTAATCAACACAGCACGCAGCATCCTTGTGTAGTTCCCATCTTGCTTTTCTCCGAGCGTTTCGTTTGCACACATTTAGTACAACCATACAATAGTACTGACACAGCTACAGCTTGGAACAAACCCCCTTTTATTTCACGAGAGATTGAATTGCATAAAAAATCTTAAGTGTTTGTCGTCCAAAGCCTAAGAAAGGACAATAAACGAAAAGAGATGACGTTTAAGAAGGTTACGTTGCACCAGTCACCCTGCCTCCCTCGAAAATCGGGGTCGAATTAGTGAACACCGACTACAAACATCATTGAGAAACACAGCAACTTCAGTTATGTAGATGGACAACATCCTTGGCTTATTGTTATCATTATTATTATTATTATTATTATTATTAACCGGCTCACTGGTCTAGTGAGTAGAGTGTTCGCTACTGGTCCGGGAGACCAGGGTTCAATCCCAGGTTGGGTCATACCAAAGGCTTTTAAAATTGTACTTGATGCTGCCTTGCTGAACACTCAGCATTATAAGGTAAGGATCAAGGGGAAAGTGGAGCAATCCAGGTGATGGAGTAGCGCCCTCCCCTACACCTCATTGTAGTAGCTATTGAAAAGGGGGCCTTCGGGTCACCTTCGACTAAGGTCGCCAACTTTACTTTTATTATTATTATTATTTTACTCCATGAGCTTTCATAGCAGTACTTGCTGGTGAAATTCAAGGGAGTAAAAGTGATAGCAGGTCTCCTCAGTTCTCCAGGACTCTTCTCGGTATTCTAACCAATCTCAGTAGTGTTATGCTCAATCGTCACATTAATTTTTAACTCCCCCAATCTCTTTTCCATGTTTTTTGGGGATTGTTCCAAAAGCCTCCACTATGATTGATCTTGTTATTATTTTCCTGTTCCATAATTCTTTTCAGTCCTCTAAATGTAACGTAATTGAGCGACGGAAGGTTAAATTCTGGGGGAGGAGAGAGAGAAGAAAATAAGAAGAAAAAGCAGACAATGAAACAGGCGGCTGACCTGAGTGAGTCAAGCCAAAGCACTCGTTGTAGGTTGATCAGACACGTGTGAAGGACTACGGTAATTAAAAATGACTAAAAAACTGGAGGTCCCAAAATCTTCTGCGTAGTCGTGGAACCACCGAAAACGGATATAACCTCCCTCCAACACCAGGCGGAAGTAAGGGGACAACTCGAGTTTGAAAGTTGACTGCGAGACGCGATGAGGCAAAGACAATAGATGAACAGCGGCGAGGATAGACCCCCACGAGGAAGTACGTGAAGCATGGAAGAAAAATCAAGGTCTATATCTGCTCTCTCTCTCTCTCTCTCTCTCTCTCTCTCTCTCTCTCTCTCTCTCTCTTCATGGCATGTTGTTTCTCTTTGTCAAGGTAACGCGGGTGACTCAGTTTTCATACTCTGTTTCTTTCTTCCGACGTCTACTTCAGAAGTGTAGTAGAATAAACTTTTGTGTTAGAGAAACAAGACAGAGTTTTGTGTGTTTGTCAAATTTTCTCATAGTGAGGTTACAACAGGGTCCAACTACTACTTAAGACGTAGCGATACACACATAAACCCGTTCGCCACGTAGTGATACATAGCAAGTTCAAGGTATTTATCTAGTTTTTCACTTTCCCTTAATTCCACTCTGTGGTCTGCTTGAACTGCCAAGTCCACTAGCTATTAAGTTCTTTTCTTCCTGTTAATAATGATTATTATTATTACTTACATACTGAGAGGCATGCACACACACACACACACACAGACATATGAAAATGCTCAACCACCATTGATGTAAGAAATGGAATCGGTCACTTAGGTTCAAATCCTGAACGATGCAGTTTGCGTTTTCCTTCACGTTAATGCTCTTGGAAAAGGCATGAATCCGATTGTTCTCCCATAGCTACGGGTAATTAGTCGGGCAGACTGAACTATTTAGCCTTTGTTAAGCAAATAGTCTAAGAGAATGAAAACTCTGAAAACAAAGTAATCGTTGTATATATATATATTTTTATATAAACTAATTGTCGTACCTGTGTTTCGTTTTGAGCTTTTTTTCCAAAACAGGATTTCAATCTGCTATCAAAAGGAAACAAAAAAAGTAGATCTGAACCTGATTGATATCGGTTTCAGACTTTCATAGAAAAATATATTTATTTCTGCCTCTGTCTTTTCAAGAGAGTTTCTTTTCTAAGTGTCCTCTCTCTTTCTCTCTCTGTTTTTAATTTTCCATATATTTTTTCAATCTCTTTTCTAGAAATATCATTCGCTTTTTGTGGTTTGTATATATATATATATATATATATATGTATTAATATATATATAAGGTGGATAAAATGAAGTGACAAATAAGATATTACTTTTGTGGTTATAGGGTTTACACTCCTATATTTTTAAAATGGCCGGCGAAAAGCACGTAGAACAGAAAATTCTGAAAAAATAAGATCCAAGACTCACTTGTTCTCGAAACAAAAATAGTAAGGCGTCAATAAATTAATTAGTTTCGGGAACCTAATTGGACAGAGTTGTCACGTGTCAGTGATTTCAACTACGCCCGCGCGTTTTGAATTTGTCCTGTGCAAAAATCAATCTTGACTTTAGAGCCGGCCACGTGATATGGGTAACTATATCTACCACGCTCTCAGAAACAACTTCATTTTTTTCCTTTTATTTATTTATTTTTTTCATTTATTTATTTACTTTTGCTCTTTCACTCTCAGCTTGACAGCTTTCGCTCTCACTCTGTCACTTTCTCACGCTCGATCAGCTTCAGACATTTCGCCAAGTACAGTTTCAGCCAACATGAGAAAACTCACAGCCATAGAAAACACGTTGGCCATATCGAAATTAGCATGTTTACCATCATTCAAACTACTCAATTTTTCATAGACTTCTACGTCGCTTCACACATACAGATACACACGTTCAGCCAGCGAGCAGACACATACTCTGATGCTATGTACTTTTTAGTTTTCACGCGTACATACACTCACATATACATATGTGAGTAGGAATTGTCCATCTTTTTACTCTTTTTGTCTTAACGACGAACACACGTACACACAGATACGTTTGAACAGCGCACACATTATCATCATCATCATCATCATGTCATGCCGCAAGCACGGATACCCCTGACCCTCTCTCGCCACTTCTCCCTATCGTTCATCGCCTCCGGCAGGTCTTCAGATCTACATCCCGTATCCTCACATAGCTACTGTATGTATGTTCACGTTGGTCGTCCTGCTTTTGCTCGGCCATGTGAAGGGGTCCATAGGAGTATATCACTTATGAGCTCGTCCCTGCTTCTCCAGCAGTGTCCTGCATGTCTGGTTCGTCCATCTTGGATAGTTTTCGTGGTAGGAGGCAGGTGGCCGTATAGTTGGTGCCTTGTTGGGTGTTGCCGCCAGGACTTGTTCAATATTGCTCGCAACATTCTTATGTAATTGCCGTCCAGCTTCTTCTCCAGCCGTTTAGTTAGCGTCCAAGTAGTGCATCCATACAGCAGTATCTATACGACTGCTGCCTGGAAGAAACTGCGTTTCATTTTATCGGTCAGGTCAGATCTCCATACTCACCCCCACATACAAACACCTAACAATTTGTTATTTTCTATTAACTTTTCCTAGATTTTTTTTTTTTTGTTTTTGCTATACAAAATTTATCTGTTTCACATTATCGTTGTTGGGAATTTTCTTTTGACTGCGTTGTTCATATTTTTTGTGCTGTTGATTGTGCAACAACGCTCGAAGTTTTGTTTCTAACCAAACCTTGCAAGAACTGAACCGACAATTCATCCTCCACATGTTTTTTTTTTGTTTTATTGTTGTTTTTTGTTTGTTTTTATTGTTCTCCACTAGTTTCAATTTAAGATCATTGCTAGAAGAAAAGTGTTTTGGAAAGTTTTTAAGATAGTTTTTTAAAGAGTTGGCATGGTTTAAAAAAGTGACAAAAATGAACTGGTAACATATCATATCCATCTGTTAAATGATAATTATATATATATGTGTGTGTGTGTGTGTGTGTGTGAAAAAGTAAATGGAAAAGTGGATAAACCAAAACAAAGACAACGGATTCAAATTGATATTTCGTCTTTATTTCACATATGACTTCTTCAGAATGTTTTTTTTTTCATAGCGTTAAGCAATAAGAGGAAATAGGTAAAAAGTCAATACATGCCAATTTGTTTTAATCTTACTACAATAGCTGCTTAGGTTAATAATACCCTACTTCTCAGTAATATCCGACTTGAAATCAAGAAAATTCTTAAGAAAAATCAGAAAACCTTTCGAAAAAATCGCTCCACAACTTCACAGATTCTGAATATCCATCGAATGATCGAAGGAGGCTTGGTCAAAAAATCTCGAGGCAACACGACTGTCGGGATATTTCTCCGAGGCATTCGATTCCATACACAGAGAAAACATGGAGCAAATTCTACTTACATTTGGTCTCCCAAATAAAACTGTTGCCGGTTTAATGATGCTTTACGGGTGCAATAGTTCGCTCACTTGATACTGACATCAATTTCTTCGACATTGTCACTGGAGTCTTGCGAGGAGATACATGGCCATCATATTTGTTTACACTGTAAATTATGTACTCGAACGTCAATAGCTCTAATTTTTTAAAAATGGGAAGAAATTGATGATAGCTCGCAGAAACTATGACAGACGCAAACTACGCTGATGATCTAGTACTTCTCAAAAATCCATTAGCCTAAGCAGAATCCCTTACTGCCTGACCTGCAGTGGAACATTGGCCTCAACGTCAAATCAAATAAAACAGAATTCATTTATTTTAAACAAAAAGAAGCCATATCCACTCTGAGTAGCAAGCCTTTAAAATTAATAAACCAGTTCACATACCTTAGCAGCAACATCTTATCTACTGAAAGCGAAAGTATGGAACGCTCTTGACTAGTTATCGATCACATTGTGACGGCAAATTCTTTAAAATCCCAAAATGGGATTTTATTTTCGCACGTGTGAAGACGGGGCAGGTTGGCACTTGATTCCTTGTAGAATAAGTCCTCGTTCAGAGTTTTTTCTCGGGCACATAAGAACTGTCATATTATGTGGGGGATTATTTATGTCCAGACTGACCGCCGCTGGCAAGGGGTTCCAAATTTCACACTATACACACACCCACCAGGTCGCTAGACTTCCTCCCCTAGAACAATGGAAGACATGGACCCTCTAGGTTTAAACGTAATAATATTATATTGTAGTAGTCGGCAATTCCGGTTTCCCGTGTGATATTTTAAAGGAATTAATAGGACAATTTTAAGCAAGATAACATAAGGCGAATAGAAGCTGGAAAAGAAATATAACATAACAAACTCGTAGAAGACACTGCAAATAACAACTTCGACCACGTGGGAACATTAAAATATATCAATCTTTTACTGCACATAGATATACACCTTCAACGTGTCAAATATATCATCAATGAATAGTCCATGAACAGAAATGTCTTTCTTTTCTTTTCTTTCGTTTTTCTTCAAATTGAGAGAGAGGGGGGTATATAAAATTGGGTATAATGAGAAACGGTCTCAAAGTTTACTTCTCTTTTTTTTTCTTGATGGGGTTCCTGTGGAGAATATTTCCTCTTTTACGGGCTAATAGACTTTATGCTATTTTTGATACTGGCTTGAAGAATTGGCTCTTTCGTGTCCGAGATTCTTTTCGTCTTCTTTTACCCGGAGTGCTTGGCTTTTGGTTCCGCCCACCACGAACCCTGTCCAACAACTAACTTTTCTTATTCTTTTTTTCGCTGACGGGAAGAAGGTGCCACTTCCGTTTTTAGGGTCCCAGCCAATCGTTTAGCTTCTACCTTCTTCCTTCCCGTGTCAGGCGACCCGGGGGAGGTCACCGAGTACAAACATCTGTTCTTAACGGTCATTCTCTGATGGCTTGCTACTGTTAATTCAAACAAGAGGATAGTAGTAATTTTATTTCTATCTTCTCAATGGGACACCACGTGACAACATGGAAGTCTGACCCATCCGATAAGATAAAACGGGATTTTTTCAAAGCTGTGGCTGTGTCCATCATCATCATCATGTCGTGCTGGTAGCACGGATATCCCTGACCCTCTTTCATCACTTTTCCCTATCGTTCATCGCCTCGGGCAGGTCTTCTGGACAACATCCTGTATCCTCACATAGTTGCTGAATGTATCTTCGTGCTGGTCGTCTTGCATTTGCACGGCCATGTGTGGGGGTCCATAAGAGTACATCACTTATGAGTTCGTCCCTGCTTCTCCAGCAGTGTCCCGCATGTCTGGTTCGTCTAACTTGAATAGTTTTCGTGATAGGAGGCAGGTGGCCGTACAGTTGGTGTCTTGTGGGGTGTTGCCGCCAGGACTTGTTCAAGATTGCTCGCAGCATTCTTGTGTAATTGCCGTCTAGCTTCTTCTCCAGCCGTTTTGTTAGAGTCCATGTAGTGCATCCATATAGCAGTATCGATGCGACCGCTGCCTAGAAGAAACTACGTTTCATTTTATCGGTTAGGTCTGATTTCCATATAATCGATAGCCTATCGATAGCTGTCCATGCTTTCGTTAACCTCGTGTCGATGTCCTTTTCAGTTGATGCGACGCTGCTTCCTAGGTAAGTGAATTTGTCTACTAGTTTAAGAGGGGTTCCGTCTAGAGTGGAGATGTCCCCCGTTTGATCATAGCACATATATTCTCTTTTGTGTGCATTGACATAGAGTCCTATACCTGCGGCTGCTCGTTCCACGATATAATCACACCACATAGACACTAAGAAAACGCATAGAGAAAAAAACTCGATGTTAACTACACAAGAATGCTGCGCACTGTCTGGAACAGATCCTGGAAGCAACACTCCACAAAACAACAGCTGTACAGCCACTAACAATCTCACCAACCATTCAATTAAGACGAACAAAACATGCAGGGAACTGGTGGAAAAGTAAGCGACATTCTCTTACGGATTCCTACTCATGGACATGCCAATGTTGGCTGATCAGCAAAAATATCAGCTATGTGCGGACACAGAATACAGCCAAGAGGACCTGCCAGGAACGATGAATGATAGGGATGGATGACAGGAGACAGAATCGGGAAACTCTCTGATGTCTGCGCGACTTGATTATAATGATGATATATGTATATCTAGGCAGCATTTTCTCTTTTGAACACCTCAAGATAACATTCGTTCTCCTCCTTCAAATAGCGAAAAATTCTAACTGGAAACACAAAGGAAAAAAAAACAAAAAACAAACGCTCCAAATTCTTGAAGCTTGAGTTGCCGTATTGATCTTATGATATTCGGCGGGAATTAGTTGATAAACATTCCATAATTCATTTCCCAAATTCTTTCTGCCCAACCTCATCAGGCGAAGATTTATTACAAAAGTGATGTAACTTTTGCATGTACATTACAACTTTGTAAGAATGAGCGCTTATACTGGTGTTTTGTGTAGCGTTTACTTCTCAAATTTGTTTCTATAAATAGCGTCAGTAGCTAAAGGGATTCAAGTAATTAGCACTGGTTTCAAAATGAATTCTATTAAGTTTGGGTTGTATATTTCTAAAATGTAGCGCCTTTAGAATCTGTAGTTTTTGCTTGTTATTTGAAAAGTAAACGCTACACAATACACCAGTATAAACGCTCATTCTTGCAAAGTAGTAATATTTATACAAAAGTTACATCACTTTTGTGATACATACACCCCTGGTGATGACCCGAAATTGGGCAGAAAGAATAAGGGAAATAACTAATTATGGAAGGTTTATCAACCAATTCCCGCCGAATATCATAAGATCAATACGGCATTTCGAAAGGATTGACAAAAATTATGTAGACAAAAAATGTCTATTATGTTCAATCAAATTTGTATCAATGAAGAAATGCTGCCAAAATAATATATATATATATATATATAATGTTCAATGTGTATATATACATACACATATATATGATATTCAATATATATGTATGTTTAATAAGCTTACAGAAATATTAATCGATCATTCTCAAAGAGACTCTTTTGAGCCTTTACACTGTGCTGCCATTAAAAAAAAGGAGAAAAGAACCCCCTAGCTATTGATAATTTATAACTTGTTTGCCCTGTCGGAGACTGAATACGTATAGAACGTCCGATGGTGATAACGTCCTTTGTAATATTCCTTCCATTTAATCTAACTTCCACCATAAATCGCATTAATCCTTTACAGCTGCCAGGACAAAACAAAACTGTTGGAAGCTCTTACACCTTTTTCCAGAATATTTAGATTTTTCTTCTTTTTTTTTTTTTATTTCCCCCTCATTTCTCCGTGTTTCTTACCCGCTGCGGTCACTCTTTTGCAAACGGAGTTAGAAAAATTACATCCATTTTTACCGATTTACTATTTGATTGATGGAAGTGTCGGCGGTCTCTTTCAGCTTTTGTCTCTCCTAATAATGATGGAGACACGACAATGATGTTGTCTGCGCTGTTTAAAGCGACCAGATATTACTAGCAATATTTACCTGTTTTCTGCGTATAAAAATTGATAGTTTCTTACTCTCTTTCTATTTATTCTTCTCTGTCTCTTTCTTTCTCGTTATCTTGCTCTCTCTCTCTCTCTCTCTCTCTGTTCCAATTTTCTATCTCTTTCTGTCTTTTTTCCCCTATTTCTTTCTTTCACAACTACTTTCTCTTTCTCTATCTTCCTGTTCTTCTTTCTCCCTTTCTTTCGCTTCATCTTGCTTTCTTTGTTTCGTCTTTTCTCTCTCTCTCTCTCTCTCTCTCTCTCTCTCTCTCTCTCTCTCTCTCTCTCTCTTCTTTTTCTTTCTTTCTTTCTTTCTCTTCTTTTTCTTTTTCTCTCTTTTCTTTTTCTTTCTTTCTTCCTTCCTTCCTTTCTTTCTCCCTCTTCTTTTTCTTTTTCTCTCTATCTCTTTCTTTCTATTTTAATATCCTTTTCTTTTTCTTTCTTACCCTTTTTTCTTTCTCTATATTCCTCAACCTCTTTCTGTCTCAACTTTCTTTTCTTCCTCTGTATCTTTCTTTCTTTATCTCCTTCTTTCTCTTTCTCTCACTTTCTCGTTCACTCTTTCTTTCGCATTCTTTTTTCATCTTTCTACTTCTCCTTTTTCTTTTTCTCTTTCTTTCTTCTATCTTTTATCTTTTTCTTTCTTTTTCCTTCCTCTATCACTTTCTTTTTTCTCTTTCTTTTCCTTTATCTTTTTCTCTTTCGTTCTCTTTTTTTCCCCACCCCTCTTTTCACCTTTCTCAATCCCTTTTTTTCTCTTTCTACCCCCTCATTTTCCTCTCTCTTTCTTACTGTATATCTTTTTTCTCTATCCATCTCTCTTCTCTTTCTCTTTCTATCCCGTTCTTTCTCTTTCTCTGTATCTTTCTTTATATTTCTATACTCTTTCACGATTTATTTCTTTCACTTTCTTCCTTTTTCTATCTCTTTCTTTCTTTTTCTCTGTCGTTCTCTTTCTTTCGTTCTTTCATTTTTATTTTTTCTTTCTTTCACTCTTTATTCCCTTCTTTATCTCTTTCGTTCTCATTCATTCTTTTACCCTTTTTTTCTCTATCATTCTTTCTTTCTGTTCATCTTTTTCTCTTTCTTTCTCTTTCTCATTTTTATTTCGCTTTCTTTCTTTCTTTCTTTCTTTCATTTTTCTCTCCTTTTCTTTGCTCTTTTTCTATCTCTTTCTTTCTCTACTTCTTTTTCTTTCTTTATATCATCCTGTTCTTCTTTCTCTTTTCCTTTACTTTTTTCTCTTTCTCTATCTTCCTGTTCCTCTCTCTCTCTCTCTCTCTCTCTCTCTCTCTCTCTCTCTCTCTCTCTCTCTCTCTCCTTCCTTTTCTTTCTCAATGTCTTTCTTTATTTATTTTTACCTCTGTCTTTGGTTTCTTTCATTCTTTACTTTCTCATTTTACTCTCTTTTTCTTTCCTTTCTTGTCCTTTCTTTCTGTCTGTGTGCGTCTCTCTCTCTCTCTCTCTCTCTCTCTCTCTGTGTCTCTCTCTGCTTCAAAATGTAAACATAATTATATTTGTTGCTTTTCAAATAAAAACTCGAGAAGAAAGCGTTAAAAATAGTGAAAAGCCATTACAGTTGTAATAAGTTCGATCTTCTCCGGGTTCCTCTTCATCATGCTATTTTAAACTTTCAGATGTGCATTGACCTTAGAAAGTTGTGATTCAAAATTACTGTAAAAAGTTGTCACTTGATCTCTACGGAAAAAGAATTGATCAAACACGTATTTACAGTTTGCTTTTCATGTTTATTAATGATCTTAAAAAGTGTAGCCCAGTCATCTGGGGCTGTAGAATACACCGACTGCATCTCTGCAGAGGGAGAAGACTCCCTCAACGAGTGTCCTGGATATGACACAAAACAATCTGATGGAGAGGCTTCAGTAATGTTGGAGCTTTGGGGAATGCGGAGTATCCCTTCATTGCCATCGCTCCCAGAACCACTCTTGAAATTAACGGTTTTTACATTTAACTGTGTGTTTAAACTGCGTACTTATGCTAAACTAAATTGTTTGAAATAGATCTGTTTTGACATTTAACTGTGTGTAAACAAATAACCGTACTTATACTAAACTGAATTGTTTGAAACTTTTATCAAAATGACTTAATTTGACATTAAATGACCGGAAAAAGAGCCGTAAAACAAAACAACCAACCGACTTTAAAAAGTGTGATATGACTTTTTATACTCTCCACTTTTCGTGTATATTAAAGCGCAAATTAAATCAAATATCAACTATATAAAAGAGAGTCATTTGGCATTGGTTGTCTACTTTTCCAAGCATCATGTGGCAGCTTATTTTGGGTTACATGGTCTCAGCAGCAACGAGTAACCCAAAAGTTCAACTACATAAATAAGGCTCGTTTAGCGGCGCCCATCTCTTTCGTTGGTAACAACAGCAAAATGAGATTTGATTGGTTGTAATATTCAACTCTGTTATACTTAGCGTATGGTAGCAATGTAACACTATGTAGGTGGCCCGCCAAGCAGACGATTCTTTTGTCTGTTTTGGCGCGAAACCAGGCAAAGGGTTTTGGACTTGAAATCTCGCCGTGACCGGAAGTGGAAGTGGACGCGAGAAGAGAGTTAGTTGGACAAAGGAGCTCACAGGCAGTTGGCGACGGGACACGGACAAGGGCCGTCTACACCGGACACCAGAGCAGAGAGGCCGGTCGGCATGAGATAGGGCCCAGAGACAGTGATGAAGATCGAGTCAAGATGAGCCGGCATTCCAGTTGCTTTGTGGAATTTTCGCTAGTAATCCATACTAGCGTTAGTCTATATATGCTATCGGAAATGTAGTGTTACATAACTCCTTGTCTTGCACTTGAGTTAACCCCAAGTGTTTGTTCGTTTGTTCTCTTCCCTCCCACTCCCTCGATTGTATTTGATGTAGTGCTTTACCCCTATCGGGACTACTAGTTGATCACCGGCCAAGAAGTGAAATGGTTGAAGAGGGGTTGATGTAACGTTGGGGACGAAGGGGTAACGTCTCAGCAAGGAAAAGACAAACATAGGTTGAAAGTTTTTAAACAATTATATTAACAAAAAGGAAAAACAAGGGGTTAAAGCGAAGAATCAACAGTACAAATTTGTAGCATACAATATCAAGTGAATGAGTGAACGTGGTGTGTGTGTGAAGCCAGAGTTCATTGACGGTCATGTATGTTATAAGTTAAGAAACTCACTTGGCGAGTATGGTGGTATAAGGGTGGTAAGGGTATCAGATGATCTCGGTGGTAGTAGCAGTCGTGGACGGAGCGGCGTTGTAACTAAGTCAGCAGTTATTCATAGCAGGTGGTGTGTCAAAACTCCGTCATGTAGTTATCCTTTGGATCAAGTCGGTTCAAGGAATTTTTTTTAGGGGGAAGATTTATGATTGGCTGAAAAAGGGTATTTTGTCAATGTGAATTAATTTCTTGCATTCTCGCCCGGAAGCCCTGCGCAGAGGCTCCTGCGCAAAGATACATTTTATTCATTGTCTCGGCAGCAGCCGTCAGGCTAACATCCGGTCGAACGCTACCCTTCTCCAGGCACACGTATGTTTTTTGAATGAAATCGCAAATAGAGAGGGATCTGAATCCTGCTATATAACAGCTCCCAATTGCTTGATTGATTTTAATGGTATGTCAAGCTCTTTAGGGTTATTTCATGTTTAGAGGTGTGGGAACCACGTTCATTGTATGTTCATATTAATATTTTGTGTGTTGTTGTTTCTTTAGAGCATTTTTGCACATGGTCCTATCGAATACAAATAATTTTTAAACAGATTTATTTGAACCCATAGATGGGACCCTAACAGGTACTACCACTCCGGGTCTGTGTGGACATGGGAGTAATGGCAAAGAAGTGATATTCCTCACTCAAATTCCTGGAACGGGAGCCTCACGATCAGATGCAGTTTAGTGTCTTACCCAGGATATTTCTTTTTAACCAAAGGCTCTCAATGTTGTAGAATTTGATTATACATTATTCTGCAAGAAATGATAGAATCCTGGCTTAGAAAAAAATTAATATTTTATTCTAAGAATTTAGAAGTTTTCATACTTATAGTAAATACTATAACGAAAAGTGCTAGTGTTGCATATTGACCCTCGACCGAGCCGTCAATCAAGAGATGCACCTGTGTAAATAAGCGGAAGCAGGTGGACGATAGACAATTATATAACCAGGTGCCACAGACGGCTTGGATCAGTTCCAGTTGGAGTTAGAGTTAGTTAGGGACAAGATGCCTGCGTGAGAATCAGCTTGCAGACTGAGGGCTTGCGGCCCTCAGTGACCCACGGTTGTGCAACCCCAGCCAAGATGAGGAAGAAGTGCTGCTATGATTAGAAGAGCTTTGGGTCAATATGTAGCTGTCTGTCCCCGTCTCCAACTCACCTCTCACACACAACCAACATCAACTCTCTCGAGAATAAAGTGTGAGAGATATATTTTTATAAACAAGTGTATTCGTTCGTTCATTGAAGTTCGTCATTATTGTTGGTCCTATTTACCCAACCTCTCCGCTCGGGCAGGATATGACACAAGGTCAATTTTTAAGCGGAGTTTAACAGGTTTGAATTTAGAATTTTAACAGGTTTTCCTTCTCTTAGACTAGTTGCCTCACCAAGGCTGAAGAACCTAGTCTGTCCTACTATTTACCCATAGCTGGAGGGAGAATAATTGGATTGTTACCTTTCCCAAGAGTATTAGTGCTATGTGAAATGCAAAAAGTCTCGTCCAGGATTTGAACTCGTGTCGCCGTGTCCAATTCCTACGACGATAACCATTACACCACGGGCACCTCCATTACTGTTGATTATGATCCTGCTTATATGTTTTATTTGTATATGGCTATACATCACTTGTCACGGGGATTTTTTTTTCGCACGGTCCTATCGATTACAAATAATTTTTAAACAGATCTATTTGACCCATAGATGGGACTCTAAAATGTACATCCACTACGAGTCAGAGTGGACCTGGGAGTAATGACAAAGGACTATTCCACACTCAGATTCCTGGGAGTGGAGCTTCACCATCTGATGTTGTGCAGTGCATCCCTTTTATGGAGAAGTGGTCTTCCCCACCCCCAACAGGGGATATAGTCAGCATTATCAAAGCCTTGCCGACAGGGTGTTCAGCTCTAGAATTCTAAAACGTAAAACCTGAGTTGGAAATTTCTTGAGAGTTCCTTGTGCTTTGCTGCACTGAGATGCCGTATTTTTAAATCATTATCATTTTTATTTATTAAGAAATTCACTTGTTTTTAGTTTTTGGTTATTTTTTGCGAAGTGGGGGATCGTAATTGCTACATTTACTTTAGCAATTAAACTGTCTCTCATAATTCACGTAGTCGATAAATATTGGAACATCAAATACTTTTATTGACCAGACTCAGAACTTTAGATTTTTTTTTTTCAAAAAAATTCAAGTTGCAGTCGGGGTCTTTAATGAGGTAAGAAAATCACTTCTTGGATGAATGAAGCATAAAATATTTTCCAAATAAATCCCAGAGCTTCTTAATGCCATCTCTAGAGAGTCTGTCGAATTCAAAAATTGATTCTGTTGTTTACGAAAATGTGAAACGAGTATTTATTATAAATGCTCTGTGCTTCGGGGATGTGATAAAAAAAGACATTTCAGAAATACCCATAAAGAGAACGTGTTTTTATTCTTATCTGTCTGTGACGGAGGGTTTGGATACATACTTAGCAGTGGCTATCTATTCTCCAAGTAACATATGCGGTGGTCGAGCTTTGGTATTGAACCTGCAATCTCTGGATGATTTCGCTCAGAAGCAGTTTTCAACCAAACGTAGTGGATAAGGCGTTTTGTTGAAATAAAGGCTTCAGTTCGAGGTTCTTTGTAGGCTCCTGGATTCGACATGAAACAAGAAAGATGAAGGACATGTCGGCCGAAACTTTCTGAGTTTAACAACAAAGATGAAGACAGTAGTCCATTTTTTTTAAGTGATAAAAATGATATGAATAAACTAACGAAATGATTCTCTAAAGAAACAACTACACAAAAACATAAGCATGAACGCGATTCCGTCAACTTTAGGCATAAAATAACCCTAGACAGGTTGGCATGCCGTTAAAACCAATCAATCCATCTATCAGCCTCTAATGAAACATGTCAATTTAATTTTTCCAAACTGTCTTTTACTATTTTTTGTATAGTTGTAAATCAGGTTGGTTGTTTGGGTTTTATGGCATATCAACCTTTGTAGGTTATTTAATGCCATATCCATTTTTATACAAATTATCAGTTCTATTTCAAATAATTCAGTTTAACATGAGTACACAGTTTAATTGTCCAAAACATTTCTATTTCAAGCTATTTAGTTTTTTTCAAACAGTTCTAATTCAGCTAATTCAGTTTAGTGTAAGTATAGATTTTCTTTACACACAGTTAAATGTCAAAACAGTTCTATATTAAACAAATCAGTTTAGTATAAGTACATTTTCAATATCAAAAACAGTTCCATTTCAAACAATGCAGTTTAGCATAAGTATGCAGTTTAAATGTAAGTACACAGTTTAATTGTCAAAAACATTTCTATTTCAAGCTATTCAGTTTAATCAAACAGTACTAATTCAAACAATTCAGTTTAGCATAAGTATGCAGTTAGTTCTATTTAACCCATAGATAGGGCCCTATCAAGTGCTACACTTCCAGGGCCAGAGTGGACCTGGGAGCAATGCCAATGAAGTGGGGGGCTCTGCATTCCCCAAAGCTTCAGCATTTCTGAAACCTCACCATCAAATTGTTTAGTATCATATATTCATCGGGGGGTGTCTAACCCCTATGCAGAGGTGCAGTCGGTATATTCTACAGCCCCCGCCAACTGGGCAGTTGTTAATCAGGCAATTTTAACGTTTAGTTTAGTTTTCTTGTTTAATAATATGTCAACCTTCGTGTGTTATTTAAGGCCAAAGCCACCCTTGGGGAAGAGTAGCAATTATACTATTAAGCCTATAACTTGAGAGATAAAAGGGTCAGGGGTATTAGTCCAAAAGTGAACGTAATAGCACAACTGGAGTTCGAACTCGCATACTTCGAAGCTGCAGTCCAGTACGTTAGCCATTACATTACGGGGACAATTTATGTTTTTAAAGATGAAGGTAAACTAAAAAAAAAAAAACCTTTGTTGATGATCGAAATTCGATTGGCAAAGAAGAGTCGTGAATGATTTCAAATGTGAGAGACATTTTCAGTTTATTCATATAATGCACACAAAAATGGAATCAAATGGAACAAAAGGAAAAAAAAAACTCACTTCTACTTTGCATAACGTAAGTGGGGCAGGGGTCTTCGTGGTGCGATGGCTAACGTACTGGACTGTGAGATTGTTGTACGCGAGTTCGAACTCCAGTCGCGCTATTACGTTCACTTTCGGACTAATTCCATTGGGAAAGGTATGAACTCTCAAATCCCCTCCCCCGTCCAACAAGGGGTTTAATAGTACCACCATTGTTCTTCTATAGGGATGATTTTGGCAGTAAATGATTCATGAAGGTTGATATGCCTTTAAAAAAAGAAACCAAAGAAAAGCATAACGTGAGTATCACAGCAAGCCAGTTCTGTAAATCAATTACAAATAACTAGTGAGTTCAATCCTCACAGAGTGCCCCATAATTCTGTGACAAATCACAGTTATGAATATTTTCAAAAGATACCTTGCGTTGTGCCAAGTTTTGCGAGCAAATCATTACAAGTTGAGTTCGATTCTCACTGGATGCCCTGTAACTTTTAGTCTTGTACCACAACTAAGCTAAACTTATTAAATATATAATTCTGACATTGATAAGTTTTTAGACGACTCAAGTGATATAGTTTGGAAGCTGGGCTATAAGACCATCACTAATGAGTTTGATTCTCACTGTAGGCTCCATATTTCTGGCCTTGTACTAAGCTAAGCTTTGAAAACGATAACTAACCTACTATATTCCCAGTTATCCCTTGGCACCTAATAATTGTGGCCTTGTGTCAGACTAAGTGTTACACTGGGTAGTATTAGTAATTTACTAAGCTATTTTGTTTAGATGTAGCACAAGGCCATAGAAATGGGGAACACAATGAGACTCGAATTACGTGTTACACTCGGTATTTGCTTGATCAACAAAATCAGTTTTGCTAAAGTTATTGAAATTTGTGCTAACTTAAGTTTTAAAAACTGTAATAGATATTTGATTCCACGATTGTAAGCAGACTTTGATGATCTAAATTGAATACGGGAAGAGTTATCTTTCTTGATTATGAACAAAAAATGGCTTCCTTGGAAAGCGACCTGGAATCGTGATATGTCGCCTTTCGTTTCCTGCAGTGAATGACTTAAGGCTCGCCTACTTTCGTAAATTCCCATCCTAAAGATTTTTCCTCTTTTGATGAAAGTATTCGCGGTTGATTTTTTTCGTTGAATTACAACTACAGAAAAGGTATGGTTGTTTTGTTTCGTTTTAATTTTTAACTCAACTTACCGTCTTGATTCCAGATGTTTGAATCTTAAAATTACAAATGATTCAATGAATAAAGAAATAATTTTCATAAATAATAATGTAAATTCTAAATATATATTTGTTCAATAAACAGTATGTCCCTTATTTCTGTGATAACGTAGAAAAATTATAGAAATTTATTTACATTCCTAGTCCTGATAAAAGTAAGTTTCAGTTGGTTGCTAATTTTTCTTTACCGAAAAGTTACATTTGAATCCGCCCAAATTATATTTATATATGACGCTATCATAATCTAACGTTTGAAGGAGAGGTAAAAACCGAAGAAGTATGGACGCTTAATGAATTCGACTTGTTTGTGGCAAGGAAAAAATTATTCAGATAAAAGAAATGACAGAAACTTGCTTTATCTGGATAATAGAATTAAATATTGCATTTCTATATAATTTTTTGTACCACGGAAATTTTCTTTACTAAGCTCTTTTCAAGTACAAAATATATTTTCATTTCTATTGAATAGAATGCTTAAACTTTCGAGTGTTAATCTGAAGCTGTGGTCTCAACCTTTTTTTTTCTTTTTTTAATAACTTATGCCCCCCCCACTCCGACTTATTATTCTTATTTTACTCTGGAGCCTCCATAGCCATTCTGTATTAAAAAAAACTCTATAGTCACTTTTATGATTCGATACTTTAAGGAAAATCATTAAAATGGTTAAAATATTGTGTATTGTAGATGTATCACTAAATTCTGTGGAAAATTAATGTTCACTAGTAAAATAAGTCACTTTATTCAATTCTAGCCATGTTGTTGATGCTGCTCTGCTAGTATTAAAATTATCGACTCCAATATGATCAATGCAATTGGCTCATTGGTCTTGTGGGTAGAGTGTTCGCCAATGGTCCGGAAGACCTGGGTTCAATCCCAGGTCGCGTCATACCAAAGACTTTAAAAATGTTACTTGATACCTACTTGCTTAACACTCAGCAATATAAGGTAGGTATCAAGGGTAAAGTGGATCGATCCTGGGAAAGGAGTAGTGCCCTCCCCTACACTTCGATGTAGTAGCCATTAAAAAGGGAGTCTTCTGGTCGCCCTCGATTACGGTCGCCAACTTTTATTTACTGTACTATCTTGAATGGGGTGTGATTTTTTTGATAGAAAGTTTGACAGGCGACTGAAACCCGATTCAACAAAGCAAAACCCAAAAATATGAAGAGTTTTGAGTGTCATTACTTTTCAATCATTTAGATCTTTCTTAAAATATTCCATCACTCTTCAGTTCTGAGATTCTCCTGCAAACAAAACTAAATCTGTATTCACTTCAAAATGAAGGGTCACCCAACGTGGTATTTTGAACTCAGAGTATGTCGATAAACCAAGCTTGCATATCCCCATCCAAGTCTTTCAAATGTTCTGCATAGAATGCAAGCTCATCATCGTGAAAACCATTGTCAATTGATATCCGCTAGAAAATTTTGATTATGCCCGACGTACGATATTCATTTTTTTATTTTTTATTTAGAACTGTACTCTTCCTAGAAAAGCTGTAATAACCTTTTTTAGTGAATAGGATCAGTTTTCTCCTCGAATCATTTAATTAATTTTATCGAATATATCACATTTAGCTGCAACCATTTGTTTTCCAAGATAGGAGTTAGCTAGATATGAGAATGGCCTTCAAGTGTAATTTACAATAGGTTATCTCCCTTGACTGAATATTCATTACATTCTAACTGCAATGTTGGTTGTTAGAGAAAGAAACCTAGTTATTGCAATAAATGTCTAAAGCAAAATTATTACCACTGGCCAATAAAATATTATCCTACCTCCCTCCCTTAGTATTTTGTTTGTGTGGAACCCAAAACATTTTGCATGACTCCAGCTGAGAATCGCTGATCTATAGAAAGGTTTGTCAGCGTTTAAATTATATCTTCTGCAAAGATCGTTTCTTATTGAAATATGACATAAAAATAAAAACTTTAAAAGTTAGACAATTAGCTTTCATTTATTTTCTTTTAATTTTAAGATAGATTACATAATAGGATTTTTGATAATATCACCGCATGTGATAATAGGTAAACTTAATATTCATCGTCGTTTTTTGCTTGTTTTTTTTTTACCTTACAATCATTGCCTTACATTTTGACTATTCTCATAGATTTTGACTATTTGTATTGTTTCGGTGTGAAACAGATTAGGGTAAATATGAAGAACTGAATCATATTTTTTCACGTTGGTCAGTTGTTACTTATTCTGAAAACATACACTTTTATCATTTTCAAAGAATACATGAATGTTTCGGTTATCATGACTCTTCGAGGTTCAAATAGAAAACTGTTGACCATTTTTGGTTATAAACATTCGGTCATTCGAGTCCATAAAAACTTTTGGTTTGGTCAAACCTCGTTTGATCAGAAGCAGTAGTTGCTCTTAATCACCCCAATTATATTTGATTTTCGAGCTTAGAAAATTATCATTCGTCATTGGTCGATAAGAATTTTTTCCCCAAAAACTTAAATCTTTAAAATTCGATTAGTTATATTTATTTTGCTTTTTACTTCACCATTTTAATTTAATGCTGCAGTATTATGGCGTTAGGCTACAAGTCCTTAGATTTAACTCATGGCGTTTCGTCTCAATACACAAATGAAGTCACAATTTAAACAAACTGAAAAATAACTTCAAATTAAATGCAAACTACATTACCCGCCACACACTCACACACACATATATAAGTGTCTGTTTCGACCTCAGCATAATTCCGATCTCCTGCGAAAACGAACGTTGGCAATGTCTCACCATTACTTCATGTCTCTCTTACAGGCATCTTTTGAAACAAACGTGAGACCACCACATTTGTGCTCTCTTGCCGGAGGTCAATTCTATGTGCAGCAAGTTTTTGATGATCTTACTTTCTGAAATGCTGAGTTGCTGCTAGTATTGGGCTGTAGGCCGAAAAGCAACGAATTTGTAATGAATGTCCAGTATTTTTTGCATTGATCGAACCCTTATTCTTTTTTCTTTTTCTGAGAATACGAGGCAACTTTCCCAGGTGGTCCCGAATTGAAATGTTGGATCAGACTGCATTAAACTTTGCGCTATGCCTTTGAGAAAGGCATAAATCCATCTGTTCTTTATACAGCTATGGATAAATACTTAGGCAGATAGGGTTCTTTATCCTTGGTTGGAAATTAGTAAACAACGTGATTTTTATGGTTTTTTCCCTATATTATGACAGGATGACTTGATAATTATCTTATTTTTTACATTACATTCTTAGCTTGATTTGTCTAATTAATTCAGTTTTTTCTTAAAAGTTGCCACCAAAAAATTACGAGTATCAAACTCCAAAATTTAGTTGCACTGAATCTTCAGAAGGAGCTCAATTCTCTGCTAGCAGCCATTTACAAAGTTCAATTTGGCACAAGCTCAGACATGTTGAGCACCCAGTGATAATCCAACTCGCTGATAACTTATTACATCTATTCGATATCTGTAACCCAATCCTACGGTGTACGAATTTCAGACAGTATTACTTTGAGATGGGATTAAAATGTTGTAGCTATTACTGTACCTCAGCTATATTCTTGTCTTCGGAAAAGGCAAATGTTAGAGTGAGCTTGATCCTGGAGATTCCAACCCTATATCGCTATCAAAATAAAGGGTTAGATTGTCTTATACGTTAGTCGCTTCTCTCTTTCTCTCTCTCCCACCCCGCGTTAAATTTGTATCGCATATTACACACAAGAACGTTAAGCCAAGCTGAGGGTATTTTGGAACAAGCCCAGAAGTATGTGGGACACACTCGGTAAAAATCTAACTCGGTAAAAATTATTTAAGCTAGTAGATAATTTACTTTGTGCTTACTTTCCACATCCGAGTAGGTGTGGTTTAATATTGATTCTGTCGGTTCACTTGATGTGCGAAATAAGAGGCAACTTTCCCAGGTGGTCCCGAATTGAAATGTTGGATCAGACTGCATTAAACTTCGCGCTATGCCTTTGAGAAAGGCATAAATACATCTGTTCTTTATACAGCTATGGATAAATACTTAGGCAGATAGGGGTTTTTAACATTGGTTGGAAACTAGTTCAGGAAAAGGAAATTCTGAACTAGAACCAACTTTAATCCGTTTAAAAGTTGACCTTGTGTCACCTCTTGACCGTCGTAGAGGATTTACATGAATACATTCCTGGATTTGAACGTTATCACATTCCATTTCGTTGCTTTGTAATAATTTATTAAGCCTTTTGCTTGGATATGGCACGAGGCCATTATGAATGGGGCATCCAGTGGGACTCTAACTCTCTCGTGAAGGTTTGTAAGTCTAGCTTGCTAACCATTACACCACTCGAGGTGCCCATCTCGCTGCTTTGACATTGTTAAATTTAGTTTAATCTATTGGCGGGGCTTAAAATATGCTGAATTTATTCACAGCAGAAAAGACCTCCCCCCCCCAAAAAAAGCTAGGGGGTCTTGGGGAGGACACTAAACTGCATCCGTTGGTGAGGCTCCCATTCTGAAGACGTGGGGAGTGTTGCCATTACTCTAAGGCCCACTATGATCGAGAGTAATAAGATTACCTGTTTGGGTCCCATTTATGAATCAAATAGATTTAAAAATTATTCTCATTCGATAGGAATACTTGATGCTATATAACAGTGAATTATTTGTTAAGAATAGTTACGTAAAGCTATTATTGTTTAGTAAGGTTTATTATTCGTTGAAACACTAAAACTATGTACAAATTTGTATCAGATAAGAATACTTGATATAATTGTATGCAAAAACGTAAATATAAACAATGAACGCGATTCCCTAACCTAGACCATAGACTGGTTGACATGCCGTTAAAATCTATCAACGACCAAATAGAATTGATCTGAATATCTAATTACTATATATATATATATATATATATATATATATATATAAGATAAAATACCCCCTAAAGTATACCCAGAAGTTAAAAGAATGTTTCTTTATTAAAGATAGTTGGATTTTTTTAAAAGAAATTTCTTAAATTATGTTATAAAAATGAATATTATTGGATGTTATTTATTACCATGCTCTACAGCATTGATGTTATAGCCTAAAATAAGGTTTCAAAACGTCTCCAATCAAAAGTAAAATTGCATAAATATGTGAACGAAGTTTTTATTTTTGAGTATTACCTCTATAGGGGACACAGCGTATAAGTTCCGCTGACTGTTCACACACACACTCACACACACACATATATATATATAGAAAAGAGACAAAACAATTCAACCATTTAATTTGATCAAAACAATATAATTTACTTACTGTTAAACACCTGTGAATAAATGTATGCAATTTAATCAATTAAAAAAAAAAACAATGTTATTCATTTTGTTGTCTTTACTATAAAACTAGGAACGTCGAGATTAATTTTATTTATTTATTTTTTTTTTTTTTACACGATTCTAAGAGTCTATTGTTCTAAGTTGATTAGGAGTAAATTCAAAACAACTTTCTGAAGAGAAAATGTTTTCGTGAGTAAGTTCAACTGTAAAGATACAACATTGGGATGAACACATGTTTGAAAGTTCGTTAAGGATACGCATATGTATAGGGAGAAATTACAAGGGTGAGTCAAAGTTTTACAATATTTTGGTACTTTCTAGAAGTAGCTGAAGCAGTTAAAGCTGCGGAAGGTTCACGCTGAAGTTTGTAGTGTCGTGGTAGTTGGTACACTGACACGTTGTGCATTGCTTCATTCAGTGTGTGATTTGAAAGCCGCACAGATGAATGTTCAAGGTAGTCTACTTCCATAACTTAGACTTTGAGTTCGAACTAGGAAGAAAACCAAAAAGATTTGCATGAAAGGTGAAGATGTAGTTGATCCCGTTACTGTACAGTACAAAAAATCGTCCTGTGCTTGTGACGGGGCCATAATCGTGGGCGGGGTATATGAAGTGCAGCTTTCCAATTTCTACCTTACCTGAGGTAGACAAGCAGTTAGTGGCCAGATCCGATCAACCAGATACAAAACACGACGAATCCTTTTAACACGTTAAAATATTAGTTGAATTCAGTTTTTTAATTTTTCAAAATTTTTTTGAACATTGTGGAGATGACATGATTTAGGTTTATTTTTCTCCAACTACCCTAATTATTGGTTTATAAGACTCGCTATTTTTTCCAGTCCAAAAGTAAGGTTTGATTTGATGGTATATCAACCATTTTGGGTTATTTAATGCCAAACACTGTGTTGTTTGAAAAGGATTTTTCTTGATAAGATTTTTAAACGAGCCGGGTCTTTTTTTTTTTGTTTTGTTTCAATGTTTTCAAGTATTGCTATATAACAGTAATACTTTAACATTAGACTTTTGTTTGCACACATTTAAATAGATATACACGATATGTAAGAGATTAGTTGGTCGGTAATTTCATTTTTAAATGAGTTAGAACTTATTTGTTTGCACACTTGTATTGCTATTGTTTCTACAATTAAATGGTTCCGATTATTGCTATCTAACACTAATAATTCTATTCGATATAATCATTAGTTTGTACAGTGAAGTTTTGAAGTATTGCTATTTATCACTAATTATTAAATTCGTTCGCACACCATTAAATGGTTCTAAGCATTGCTATGTATTATAGGGATTTTTATAAGCCCCAAAAAGCCCGGTTTATTCCTACGTTTTGTAAAAGAATAAACCGTACTTGGACTGCAATAGGGAGATAGGTGGCAGCTTTTGAAGAAAGGAGACGAACGACTTTTTGTGTAACAGAATTTATATACAACAAACAATAAACAGGGTTTTAAACGCCAAATAGAACAAACAACGAATATGTAAGAGTTCAAAAAAGAGTTCAATGTTCTGGTAGGTGTATAAGAGTAAGTTTAAGTAAGATTTTGTGAGGTTTAGGCGAGGTTGTAAGTTTAGGTTGTAAAGTTAGGTTGTAAGGTTTGGTTTTGTAGGGTTAGGTTTTGCAGATAAAATGCCTGCGGGAACTTAGTTGTGATCCTGGTTCCTTTTATCTCAGCCCGTGCGTTCGTCGCTCTTGGTTCCTGGCTGGTGATGAAGGTACTAAATACGTTTGCCGTCGAGGCCTACTACGATATGGATCTGTTGCTAACAGCGGTGGGAGTGGAAAAAAGAGGAAGAATCTTTAGATGGAGCTCTTTTTATAGTGGACACCACGTGACCCCAAGGGGCTGCTGATATTCGGTGAAATAGGATCACTAGTTCTTTAACAAATTTCCACAGTATCACAAATACTTCAATTAAACATCAGTCATATGTTGACACACAGTTAAATTCAATTTAGCGTAAAGCATTTGTTTGCACTCGGTTCAAATGTCAAACACTTCTATTTAACCCATAGATTGGACCCTCTCAGGTGTTACCACTCCGGGTCAGAGTAGACCTGGAGTCAATAGCAATAAACAGTTACTCCGCATTCCCCAAAGATTCAGCATTACTGGAGCCTCACCATCAGATTGTTTAGTGTCCTATGCAAGAGATTCATGGGAGAGGGTCTTACCCCTATGCAGAGATGAAGTCGGTGTATTCTACAACTTCAGTCGACCGGACTCCAAAGTTAGGGATGCCGATTATATACCAAAACTAAATAATTAACTTTTTCTGACCACATTCGGTACGACATGACTGAAAGTAAATTATCTCCAAATAAAAACATGTTTTACAGTTCCTGAGAAATATCTGGAATGAAATGTTTCTCCATGTCGAAATGAACCGATCTTGTTTTTTTTCTTTCCGTTTATTCAGAATATAAATAAATATATTAAAACTTGATGAGTGGCGCAGGCGCTTAATATCTCCACTAACCAATTTAATATCATTATTTAACAGCAAGATTAATAGAAAAATGCTTCTTTTATATCTACTGAATATAAAAACAGTAATTACTGTAAGCTGCCCTGTCAACTGGGACTGTAGAATCTGCCGACTGCACCTCCTGAAGAGGGACAAGTCCCTACCCCCAACGAGTGTCCTCTGTTCGACCCTGAACTATTTGATAATGCTCCAGTCTTGGAACTTTGGGGAATAAGGAATACCCCTTCATTGCTATTACACTTGGGTTCACTCTGACCCGGAGTGGTAGTACCTGTCAGGGTCCCATGTATGGGTCAAATAGAACGATGTAATCATTTACTATACTTGAAACCATTTAACTATGTGCCAACAAATGAGCTCTGGATCGTTTGAAGTTGGTACCTACAAACTATTTGCTTGCAAATCATATATTACAGCTGTTAGCATTAAATACACAAGGGTTGATATGCCATTGAATCAAATAGCCTCATTATTGTGCAATATGTCAGGTATTGGGTGTTCCGTCTAAATCCATGAGAACTCTTCCATATCAGTTTTAATCCATTTTAATCCATTACATCAGTTGTCACATGACTCGTGTTGGACGCCCACGAAAATCGATCAAAGATTTTTTTGTTTTTGTTTTTTTTTTTACGCTCTTCTCTAATTGGAAAGCACTTTTGAAAACATGTTTGGTACCTCTTAATTAGGACAATTTTTTGGATTGCACGTTGCTATTTTGAAGTTGACGAGATTTTTAATAATAATAATAATAATAATAATAATAGGCAGGAACGTCATTTTGTTGAAAATGTAGCGTTTTATCGACTGCATTATTCGTGGTATCAAAACTAAAACCAAAAAGAATGAAGTGAATAAATAAAGCAAATAATAAAATCAACTCTTTATAAAATACCTTTTTATTATTATTTCTATTTTTTCATTTTTTTTTTAAATAATCATACGTATCGTATATAGTTTGTATATACGTCGACTCTTGACTTGTCAAATTAATTTTTTAATTCCGAGGATTGTTCCTATTTTAATTTTACAGTATTATTACTCAGAGGTAGACCAGTTTTGGTACTAAGTTAGGTGTTTAGAATTCGACCCTATATAACATGCAATTCTGTTTTCATTATGTCAATTCTCCGATAAGTTAGCATTCAATACGTCTGACCTTCACATCATGTTTTATACTTGAAATATATTACTGTACATTTTTGTTTATTGAGCACTGTAAAAATTTTACGGATTAAAAACGCTTTAAGCGTTGAATTTGTGTGTGAGAAACAGAAGCCAAATCGAGTGAAAAATATGCGAATTGCCTTAAAAATGTTAACATATTTAACAAACAATTCTTAGCCACCTTTGTACAAGGTGTGCCATTTAATAGTTTTCCAGTAACATCATTTAGTTGAAATAAATTGATGTTTGCTTAAAGATCCACAATTTTTAATAAGTTATATTTTTTAATGACCACTGTAGATGAGTCAATGCTACGTAGTTTTTGTTAATTCATTAGATTTTTTTTTCTTATGGGGTTTGATCTAGTTGGGAAAACTTGATTACTTCAATTTTAATATTCAGTGTTTGAATTCAAGACTCACTATGGATTTCACTGAATTTTTATATTTTTCCCTTTCAGTTACATAATTTATATTCAAAGTTTTTAGAAGATGGTACGAGACCAATTTGGTAAATATGTGAGAATGTTTTTGCATCTGATTCGGTGATGGACTGGAAAAAAATTTTGTAAATAATTTTAAAGGATTTTATATCAAGTGTACAATATAATTTAACAATAAGATAATGTAATATTTTACTTTGTTTTGCAGCTATCTAAAGTGTTATACATTAAGTTGTAGATGACTTTTTTGTCCGTTTGTTTCTTAAAATCTGGAATTAAGTTTTGCGCTTTTCTTTTCCCCTTTATATTTATTATTAATAATAATAATAATAATAATAAAACAAAAAAACTTTAATGACTTTTCCATGTATCATGTTTAACTTTAAGAAAATTAAAACAAATACGTTATTTGGCTATCTGAACTTGATTTTCAACGTCTGCTATGTTTCCTGTGTAATAAGTTTAAATTAAACAGACTTTAGTATCGGAATTTTTGTTGTTGTTATGAAATATATACATATTTACCCACCCCTCCGTTCGGCTAGGATATGTCACAAGGTCAATTTTTTAAGCGGAGTTTAACAGGTTTGAATTCAGAGTTTTACTTCTCCTAGACTAGTTGCCTCACCAAGGCTGAAATATATAACTTTTTTTTATAAATCGAATACAAATATTACTTATATAAATACACAGTTCATTTAATTTAATTTCTTGCTTTAAAGACTTTCAGCAAGAATTTGTTGATTGTTTATTAGAAACTTTAACGTTAAAAAAATCTGGGTCAAAATTATTGCTAGTTTATCACATGATCCCGGAGAAGGCCCAAAATCTTGTAACCCTTAAAATATGAGTGGCTAGTATATTTGTCGCTACCAAAAAAAGTACGTATACTCGGACAACTTGAATTCGAGCCAGGGATTCTGTTTCTACATCATCACTATGGCTAACAGTACCATATCTATACATAATCTGTAAGTAATTTATACTTACTACGAACGTCAGTAGATCTAATGAAAGAAAATGGTCTCATTAAAAAGACAAGAAGCAGATGATATTCCGCAGAAACGATTACGGATACAGATAATCTAGCACTTCTCGCAAATACACACTTGCCTCAGCCGAATCTCTGCTGCCGGAGAAGGCAGGAAATAGCATTGGCCTATTGGGGAACTCGCTTAAAACAGTTCATGTATTTTTAAGCAAGATGGTGTCATTTCCAGATGAAGTGGCCAACTTCCAGAATTGGACCATTTCGCATAACTCGGTAGCAACATCCTATCTACTGAAAGCGATATCAAAACGCATAGAAAAGGCATGGATTGCTATCAACAGGTTATCGGCAATATGGAAATGTCTTTTCGATAAAATAAAACGGAACTTCTTCCAAGCTGAGTCCATACTGCTGTATGGTTGCATCACTTTAATGGAACGCTTGGTGGGAACTATAAAATGCTACGCACAGTTTTAAAACAACCCCCTACTAAATAACAGCTGTAAAGCCACTTACCTCCAATCTCACAAACCATGCAAGACGAACCAAACCTGCTAAGTACTGCTGTAAAAGCAAGAATGATCTGAGCGACACTGCCTGCATCTCTGCAGAGGGCTAAGACTGACCCCACCCATAACGAGTTAAGACACAAAACCATTTGATGGTAAAGATCTAGTCCTGTAGCTTTGGGGAATGTGGAGTACTTCTTCATTGCCACTGCTCTTAGGTCCTGTGATACTATGCTCGTCACGGTACTTTATTGTGGCTTTGTGCGTTTTCGGCCAGTTGGTTTATCAATTCTGTGTGCCCTCGTTGTGTTTGAAAGATTCACAGATGGAGATGACGCAATCTATCGGGAACTTCTGACGGTCGAGGTGGTTCGTTGGGGCAAGTTGACTAGGCTTTGGCAATTCAGACAAGGAAAACTGTCCGTTAACAATTATTTATTGATACACAATGGTGCAACAATAATAAATCGAACCATTGGCCTTATGAGTAGAGTGTTCGCTAATGGTTCGGGAGACCAGAGTTCAATCCCAGGTCGAGTCGTACCAAAGACTCAAAAAATGGTACTTGATGCCGCCTTACTTAAAACTCAACATTTATAAGGTAAGGATAAAGGATAAAGTTGAACAATCTCGGAAAAGGGGTAGCGCCCTTCCCTACACCTCGGTGTAGTAGCTATTGAAAAGGGAGCCTTCGGGTCACCCTCGACTAAGGTCGCCAACTTATTTATTGAGAGAAAATGTTGCTTTTGTTGTTTGAAAAACAGACTATTGAGGTATTTGGCTGGTGCCGTTTTTCTATCTTATTCAATTTTTCGGAGAGAAGCTTTAGTTCTTGGAGAGATTTCTTTTCTTATTCCCTTGTCTTTGGTATCGATATCGAATCTCTTTCTAACCATAAAAACATCTATTTTTATAGGGGATTCCCCTGGGAACAGCCATTCTCGATTGGCTAACCAATCACAGATCATTGTATACTTTTATTACCTTTTTAGTCAATCAAATGCGCTGATCTACGTCTGTGGAAAGAGTATCCCTTCCACTAATCAGATTTTGATTGGTTATCCAATCAAAACACCCTATTAAGAGGTTTGGTTGATTAAAGATCCCAGCCTACGCTTTGTGGGAGAGTATCTCTTTTCACTTGAACCAAATCAAAGATCTGATCTTTTAAATCCTGTTAGGGTGGCATCCAATGAGACTAATTGACTCGTGAAAATTTGCTAGTCTAGCTTGCTTACCATTACACCACTCGAGGCGCCCACCTCCCATTGCTGCCTTTGCAATGGTGGAATACTTTGTCGAGTGAGTACAAGATTTCATTTTTAACAATGGTGTCTTTTTAGCTTTTAATCATCAATGGATAAAGCGCCTTTTTTTTATTTGCACATCGTCCTTTATCTGTATAGCTTATACTTTCAATGATCTCTCGACAAAAACAAAAATGTTTAAGTTGATAAATTTCTTGATGTCACTCACTTAATTTAAAAGGTATTTTTCAAAGAAAAACAGTAAAATATTTTATATTGAATCTCTAAGCTGGTAATAAATTCGTTAATCTCACTTCTGTTCTATGGATTTTACAGAAATAATTGTTTGCGATCGTCCGGTATAATAAAAAAAAATTTACCAAGATTGACAAATAACCAGCTGCGATCAGATTGATTTTTTAACGACGTGCCAACTTGTCTATGGGCATTTAATGCCTAGAGGTTAGGGAGGTGTGTGTGTGTTTTGCGCTCAGTTGTATGATGTCAGGTATTCATATCTAATCCAAATATTTAGCACACATTTATATAGTTTAAAGCAACTTTTATTCAATAAGTCATTTGTTTGCACATAAGAATACGTAAAATTACATAATGCCTATAATTTACTAGGGTTGCAGAATATACCGACTGCATCTCTGTAGAGAGGTAAGACTCCTCCAACGAGTGTCCTGGATATGACACTAAACAATCTAATGGTGAGGATTCAGTAATGTCGAAGCTTTGGGGAACACAGAGTACCCATTTATTGCCATCACTCCAAGGTCCTCTCTGACCCGGATTAGTAGTACCTGATAGGGTCATATGTATGGGTTAAATAGAACTAAACTGTGTACTTATGTTAAACTGAATTGTTTTGAAATAGAACTGCTTATATGTATAAAAACGGATTTGGCATTAAATAACCTCCAATAGTTGACATGCCACCAAACCAATAATTTACACAAGCGATTCTATGGTTTCAAGTAACCCAAAGCAATCATCATTATTAAACAAATATAGCTTCAAGTAACTCTTCCTGATATAAAGAATTTGAACAGTTATGACATCAAGAATTCCTATCCCCAGTATAAGTAATTTTCAAACGGATCTATTTGACCCATTGATAGCACCCCCTCCTAATTGGTACAACCACTCTGGGTCAGTGGACCTGGGAGTAATGGCAATGAATTCCATAGAGTTCGAGAACTTTTTTTTATTGAATTACTAATGGATTAGGTGGTCCTTTTTTTAAAAAAACTTGCCCAATGCAAGTCTCCCTTTATCCTTATCCATATAGCTCGTACCTTCGATGATCTTTTTCCCATCCTCGTCGGGAAGGCGAGTTTCGTCTTATAGATTGGAGAAACACAACAATAAAACAATCATGAGTTCTAGAACCAATGAACTTGTTCCATTTCACATGAAAGTACGCAAACTTATAATACTGTTTCTTGTCAGCTTATTACTTTAGAAAAAAAAAAACTGAAAATAAATCTTTAATGTCATAGTTGATCTTGACAGTGAGAGCAAGAGTTAACTCTGTCAGTAAAATGTGACAGGTGGATGTGAAGAGTTTATTTATTGTAAAAGAACTTGGATGAATTATTCAATGTTTTGAACTTGGAAATGAATCTTAAATTCTTTCCGACTTTGCATGCAGCCAAAGACAATAAAAGTCATTATTAGAACTATATCTGTGATATGCTAACACTGAACAAAACAGACAAAGCAAACTATACTCGTATAAGAACAAATAACCTTCTGTATATCATGAAGTCGTGCTGATAGCACGAAGTTCCCAGACTTTCTCTCGATCCGCACATACCTGATGTCTTTGTTGGTCAGTAAACGTATAGCGATGGGGATAACATCATTATTATTGGGTTTTTGGTTTAAGTTGGTTTTGTTGGTATTTCGTTGGTTTTCTTGGTATTTCGTTGATTGTTATCCCCTCACTAAATGTTAATGGGAAATAAAGGTGGTGGAGAAGAACGAAGACGTCGTTAGGTTTTTGTATCAAGGTTTGAATGGCAGTATGAAGTAAAGGGGTTTACACAAGTATGCTGCGAGGTCTCGTTGTAAGGAAAGAAGGTAGGAAGTTGTTTGAGTGTATCATCTAATTTGTTTTTAACAAGGAGCCCTTGGTCTAGAAGAATAGACCCAAGGGGTCCATAAACTAGATGGCTCTCCTCATAGTGTATGATGCTGCTACTGCTATTCAGGAGCAGACGAATAGACGTCCGTTCCCATTGGGGATTTCTGAGGGAGAGAGAGATTCGCGGGCTTTCTTCAATTTTTGGTGCTGCTAGGAAATATGGTTCAGGCTGAATAGGACAGGTCATCCTGATTGGGTGAAAATGTTCAGCGACTCTAACGGTCAAATTAAATTACACGCCAAACAAAAAATACAAGTTTCTTTCTGCTAAAAACGTTGGCACGTCCATATGTCTGAGTCCCTTAGAGAACGTCGCTTATGAGTTCGTCTTTTCTTCTCTAACAGTGCTCCGTTCATCTTACTTAAATGTTTTGGGAGATTGGAAGTAGGTGGCCGTGCAGCTGTTGTTTAGTGGGGTATTACTTCCAGAATTTGTTCAAAACAACACGCAGCATTTTTTGTAATTCCCATTTAGCCTTTTCTGTGTTTCGTTAGCGTCTATGTGGTGCATCTATATCATAGTATTGACACAGCTATGGCTTGTAAGAAATCACGTTCTGTTTTATCGGAGAGATCAGATTTCCATATGATCGATAACCTGTCAAAAGCATTCAACACTTTCACTCTGCATATGTTGACATGGCTTGCAGTAGATGAGATGTTACTACCGAGGTATGTGAACTGGTCTATTGATTTTCAAGGCTTGCCACTTAGAGTGGATATGGCTCCATTTGGTTTAAAGCACATGAATTAATTTATTTGCATTCACATAGAGGCCAATGCCTCCCGCTGCTTTGTTATGCCATAGCGATTCGTAGCATATATATATATATATATGTGTGTGTGTGTCCACTTTTAAAAATTCTCTGAAGAAAGCTACAGGCTCGAAATGCTGCGAAAGAACTAAATAATTTTAAAAATATAAATCGCTTTGTGGACCTATTCATTTTGAAATATTTACTTTTTTTTTCAACCAACAAAAGTGTGTGTGTCTCCTTGTAGAATTATATCGGATATTGTTCCATGAACTCTGTGTGTGTCCTGGGTGTATCACTAAACGGCATTTAATGTTGAGACTTCAGTTCTCTGGAGTACCCCTTCATTGCTATTACTCCCAGGTCCACTCTTATCCGGAGAGTTAGTATCTGTTAAGATCCAATTATGAGTGAAGTAAAACTGTTCAATCCTTTACGAAGGATTATTTGTTATTCGTATTATATTCAGCTGCGTGCAAGTTATTCGTATTTGATAAGAATATTTGATAAATAGAATTATTAACGTTAAATAGCCAAAGTTGAAACCATTTTGAACTGTGCAATTAAATTATTAAATAGAATTAAGAGATAGATTCTGTGGTGTCGTGGCTAACGTGCTGGAATGCAGTCTCGAAGTAAGTGAGTTTGAACTCGTATCGCGCTATAGCGTTCACTTTCGCTATGAAGCCCCTTATCCTTTACGATATCACTGCTATTCTAAAAAGATGGCTTTAGATAACATACGAAGTTTGATATGCCATTAAATAGACTTATTAGGGTTAAATAGCAATACATGAAACCATTAGAATATGTGCAAGCAAATAAGCTCTAACAAATTGTTCTAAAATAGTTTCCTGCAAACTATTCACTTACAAGGGTTGATTTGCCGTAAATCACCAAGCATTATGTGGGAGGAGTACAAAATACAAAAAAGATTTCTTGACAAGTGTGGAGAAATAGCCAAGTGGCTTTACCATTCCCTCGCAGTCAACGTTCAAAAACAGGTGCAAAAGAAGTCGAGAAGAGGTTTCTGGTATTATCATGTGACACTTAAACGGGTTTGTTAATTCTCTAAGGGAGATAATCATTTATATATCCTTAGACTCGTTTATCTCTAAAAAAAAATGCAAAGTCGTCTTGACAGAATTAATCGTTAGATGCATTTATAAGTCCGTGTAAGATTCGTCTTTTACTATAAACGAAACTCATCTTAGACAGATTGAACGGAAACTGAATATTTCTGTTAATTTTCAGCTTACTTGTCTTATTGTGGTTTTAAAGTTGAACCGTCGAGGATAGTTATTCAGGTTGTTATTAACTGGGATGAGAGTATAATATTTTGGATAGGCATGTCGAATTTGTTATCAACTGTTTACAATCCCTGCGGGAGTTTCCTAGTGGGTATTTCCCAACTAGTTCTTCACTTACACATTGATTGTGTTTGCAAGAGAGCAAAACGGAAGTACCAGAAGAGTCTAGAAAAATAAACTAGGTGATAGTGTGTGTGTGTGTGAGAGTGAGAGAGAGAGAGAGAGAGAGAGAGAGAGAGAGACTGACTGATTGACTGACTATCGTTAGATTAGTAGTGTGCACGTGGCTGCATCAATAGATTTGAATGTTCCCAACAGTATGACATACAATCATGCGTCTCTCTGTTACACATATGTATATACAGGGAGTCTCTCCAGGTATAATGCTTGTCATCCTAGAAAATAGATACAGCTACTAGTTCAAATCCTGGACAAGGCTGTTAAAGGTATGAAACTAACTATTTTCCTTTTCTTGCTATGATGAAATAGTAGGGCAGACTGTACTCTTGAAATTCGGTATGACAACCAGTGTAGGAGAAGGAAAACTCTGAATTCAAACCTGTTAAACTCCACGTAAAAATTGACCTTGTGTCACATCTTGCTCGTGCGAATAGGTTGGTAAATACCCACTCCCACGTGTGTGTGTGTGTGTGTATCCATTGATAAACTTGCAAGATGACTTCCTGTCATAACGAACCATCCCGATGACTTTTTTTTTCTTAATCCTGTTCAACACTGAATATTTGCCTCGAATGTCAAATTTGACATGTGTTCGCATATCTGTAGCCATTTACTAATCTTTGCTGACCAGAAATATTGGGCACCTTGTGAGAATTGAACTCGCTAGCAATTGTCTGCTAGACTAACCCATTACACACTAGGTGCCCTGTGTGTGTGTGTGTGCTTTATATAAATCTGATAGCGGCTCTTTGTGAGCACAACTAGCGTGGAATAAAGTTTGATTTTTTTAGATTCACCTCGTCACTATCGCAGATTTTAGATATTGAATTACAGTATATTAAATCACCACAAATCTAGCAGTGTTTGGCATCATCATCATCATGTCGTGCTGGTAGCACGGATATCCCTGACCCTCTCTCGCCACTTTTCCCTATCGTTCATCGCCTCAGGCAGGTCTTCTGGACAACATCCCGTATCCTCACTTAGTTGCTGAATGTATGTTCGTGCTGGTCGTCCTGCTTTTGCACGGCCCTGTGTGGGGGTCCACAAGAGTACATCGCTTATGAGTTCGTCCCTGCTTCTCCAGCAGTGTCCTGCATGTCTGGTTCGTCTAACTTAAGTGTTTGGCATAAATCAAGTTAATTTTCCGGAAAGTTTGCTTAGATAAACCCACATACCGTAAATTGTGCTCTAAAAGTCGACGTTTTCAGCCTGGAAAAATCTCTACAATATTAGAGATCAACTTTTAAAGGCTAAAATCCAAACCTTTATCACAGAGTGGTCAACCAGCGGAACAGTACTCCTAACAACAAATATACACCACTTACTATAACTTCAGCAAACATTTGCAACTTAATCTCTGTTGATTTGTTTAATGTTTGATAAAAAATGATAAAACTATAATACAAATTAAGTATAATATTAACGATTTATATAAACCGGTTCATTGGCCAAGTGGGTAGAGTATTTGCCCCTAGGGTTCAGTCTCAGGTCGCGTCATACCAAAAACTTAAAAAATGGTACTTGATACATCCTTGCTTAACACTCAGCATTATAAGGTACGTATCAAGGGTAAAGTGTAGCAATCCAGGGGAAGGACTAGCGCCCTCCCCTACACTTTGGTGTTGTATCTATTGAAAAGGGAGCCTTCTGGTCGCCCTTGACTACGGTCGCCAACAACTAATATATATATATATATATATATATATATATATATATATATATATAATTACCCGCCGTCTCAAACAGCTGATGTACGGATGGTGAACATTTACCAGTCCGTCAAACAACGATAATATGTTTATCAGCACAGTAGATCGTAAATTCATACGAATAAAAGTTCTAATGTGTAAGATCTGCACGTTCTATATGGCTGATGTAATTCTGATTTCAGAAAAATTACGTCCGTCATACATTACTGGAGAAATGAATTTAATGAGCCCTAAAAGTAGTTTGAGTATACATACATTGGTATTATTATTGTTCTCTTATGGCACGATTTTTGAAATAGAGATTACGTGAAGGTTATTTTATTGACGATCACACTTTATTAATGTTTATGAATTTAAAAAGGATAAAAATGATCATAATTTCCGACAGAAACAATAAGCAGTGTATTTATCCGAAATACTGCACTGTAATTTTAAAAGTATTTAAAGTAAAACTCCAATGCTATTGCTACCGATTATAACCTCTCCTCATTGATGTCCCAGCTAAATATCACCACTACTGTCTTTCTACAAGGACTGATTTGGCAGTAAATAACCATGTGTTGAAATGGAAGAACCTATCACCCCTAACAGTGGATCCGTTCAGCCATATTGAATATGGTTACACACATTATACAATGGGGCAGTTCTGCTGGGTGTGCCTCGGCACTGGAGAGTTCCTCCGGCCTCAGGGGGCCATCCCCCCAGGCTTTTACTCCCTTCGGGGTGGTTAGGTTTATTGCCTGGCGCCCCAAAAAAGGGGAATGCCGACGGAGTCGAAGGTATTTTTTACCTTGCCGGACGCGTGTGGGCTTCGGCCCTGCGACCTGACCCACCTTAAAAACGGCCTTGTGCCATATTCGTGCGTTGGTGGGACGTATGATAAATAAATCAGAACGTAAGAGAATAAGGAAGACGTAAGAAAAGTATCTCCGCTCCCATTTCCCGTATCGGCTACCGCGTGTGGACTCTATTCTACTTGTACCTTTTTAGTACAATAAACCTGTTATTGTTATTCCATGCATATTCGAAGAAGGTTTTCCATTTGGACTGATCTCATCGTTGATATCGTATTTTGCAAGATATAACACCATGGATGGTTGATATGCTATTCAACAAATAAATCAAACCAAACCTAATTTATGTCTACTGTGTAAGTTTTGGCCTCACAATACCCTACTGTATGTTTGGGAGTCGACCTATAAAGCAGGTATTTGTGTAAGCAGAATTTTGAGCTAAAAATCTTGATCGACTTGTACGCCGCAATTTACAAGAAGTTGAAATTACTAAGATTAGAAAAAAATCTTTGGGCTTGGATTGAAGTATTACAGAATTGAACTTATGAGTAGTTTTGAAAACCCGTGTGTATAACAGAAAACCAAATAATCTTATCGGAGCTATGGATTTATTATTTAGAACATTTTATGCCCTTAAACAGAAATAAATTTAATGTTAGTTTTCGGTCATGTTGCTGATTCTGAATCTATCCGGTCCGCACTCTGTTTCTCGAACCCATCTACTCCCAATTAAAACCTGAAAGCTTCTGATTATATCCAATGTAGCTTGTGGGGGTCAGCCGACTTAAATTAAAAAGTAAAAATTATTTCCGAGGGTCCTGTCAACAAATCTATAAAAGAACAATGCGAAGAAACGATAGCAAGAAAAGCAGATAGAATTAGTCGAACATGTATAATGAAAATTGTTTGTTTTTGTGCTTTGATGAGTTGTGGTCGTAAGAAAACAAGTTCAAAAATGTTCTTGGTGAGAAGTTAGTGTGTACGTGGGAGTGAAAGCACATATTCCGTTCATATGTTTCACTGCTGACTGTATGTGTGTGGGTGGAGACATATGAAATCTGATTGAGGCGATTTCATAAGAAAATAAGCAGACAGAAAGATAGTAAACTTCATTTCGCCACAGTTATAAAGGTTGTTTTTGTTGTTGTTGTTGTTGTTGTTGTTGTTGTTTTTTTGTTTTTTTGTTTTTTTTAGTGTGGACTCACAGTTGTCATAGTGGAATTGTGGTCGGTGTTAGAATGTCTATGTAGCCATCAGTGTGTCGTCATTACGATGGAATTTTGTAGAGTTTTAATATGTCTTGTCCGTTTGCTGTGTAAAGAGTTCGTGTCGCTATCTTAGTTGTTGTCGAAAGCACGACTAGATAGATCTCCAAATCACGAAACCGGCTCCAAATGAAGGACTTTTTTGCGCTGGATATCGTCCCAGTCAAGTTCATTTGGAGTTCATCTGTGCGGACGTTGTTGAAAACACGTGACTATTCTGTCTAATCAGATTCCAGAAACCACTTTAATTTTTTACTGATTAGTATTAGTGTTTGTGGTTTTTATGTTTATGATCCGCTTTGTTTTGAGGTTTTTGTTTTTGTGCTTTCCTATGGGTTGTAGAATATAGGATTTTATATTTTTATAAGCTCTTCTGTCATGCCACTGTTTTGACATGGTAACTACGCAGCTCCCTCATGCCGATTCTATGAATATTTTGAATATAGACAATTTTTGTTTACCAATAAGTGACTTTGGCATACCTTTCTGCCATTTCGGTAAACTGTGTACCAAACTTTTTGTTGGGCTTCATGAGACATTTTTCAGTATCTTTATGTATTCAGATCTGTATCTTCATTTGTCAATGGGAACCCAATTTGCACTACAGTCCTGAATGATGAATACTATTCAGGAAAGTACGTTGTCGAACACCTTCAGCATCAAAGTTATTTTGCTTGTCATTAGCGTTTTAAAGGTTGGTTGGCCGCTTTATTTTACGGCATTTCAACCCTTTTCGTGTTATTTAACGCTGAATTGAGTCATATTGATAAGTTTCAAACAATTCAGTTTAATATAAGTATAAATTTTCTTTTGTTTAGACACAGTTCAATGTAAAAGTTAATTTCAAATAATTCAGTTTAGCATAAATATACAATTTAGTTCTATTTGACTCATTGATAGGACCTTATCATGTGTTACTACTCCACGTCAGAGTGGACCTGGGAGCGATGGCAATTAAGAGATACTCTGCATTTCCCAAAGCTCTAGCATTACTGAAGCCTCACCATCAGATTGTTTCGTGTCATGGCCAGAACACTTGTTGACAGTCTTACGCCGATTGCATCTCAGCAGAGGAGTATTTTCCAGTCCCAGCTGATTGGGCCAAAGCCTTTTAAAGGACCCTATATGAGAAAGACAGTTTTGAGAAAATCAGCGTTTTTTTTTTGTTTTTTTTTTCCTCTGGAGGTCTAGCCTCATTAAAATGCAAATGATTTCATCAACAAAAACAAATAGACGTCAAAAGAAGAAAAACGTCCAGATTGACGTAAAGCGTCTGAAATTTCCAAATTGGTCAGCTTTTATTTTTTGTTGTTCATCTTTGCTATTACATATTCTGTGTATTGATTTGGCGAGTAATGGCGATATACTGAAAAAAAAACCCGGATGTAATTTTACTACAAAAGATATGAGGCAGAATCGTCTCGGTCTGTGCAGTCTCGCCCACTAGTCGATGTTTCCCCACATTCCCTACGTTGCGATTGTTTCCAAAATGAGATTTATTGGTCACTTAGATTGATCGAAATCGTTCCAACAGATCAGCTCCACAAGGTGGTGGGGAGGGAAGAGAGAGAGAGAGAGAGAGAGAGAGAGAGAGAGACGCTAAAATTAATTTCGGAATACACAGGTGTGTCCATCTTTTATTGATGACAATTTCTCTTCTGGTTAATCAGTGCCCAAGTCCATATGGGGTAGGGGTGTAAACCCAGGAGAGTTTACATCAAAATAATGTTACCAGCACAAAAAATAACTGAGTAAAGTCAACACGGGTTAGAAATGTAACACTTTTTGTTTATATCGTTTGTTGTATACGGTGGTTTTAACCCTTCTCATTCGGTCTTAGTCGTCAGTCCAATCGGCCGGAGCTATTGAATTGTTAGTGATACATGGCAATACTTAGAACAATTTAACTTTGTTGAATAATTATATATATATATATATATATATATATATATATATATATATAATCTCAACAGTGGTTGATATGCCATAAAACCAAACCAAACCTAGTAATGTGATGCTGAAATATGCAACACATTTATAAACGGTCTCGTATTTAGTATTTGAAGTCTGGTACAAGGTCTGTTCAGGAACAATAGTAGAATTTCTTTTCCAGATCTTCCCCCGAAACTCTTCAACTAACTCTGAGAATTCAAAAACTCGTCCAGATTATGTTGAGTTCAAGGTCCAACCAGAGTGGCGGTTGGCTGGGTATGGTATTTGATCATCTTTAATGTCAGTTTCTCATTATCCCAATTTCTTTTTTTCAAACTTGAGGAATTATCCATCTCCTTTTTGTTAGTCAGAGGCTTGGATCCACCCTCTCAACTCCAACCTACTTTAACTTGTATCTCTCACCGATACTTGGTGTTAGCAGGTTCATAGTTTCATTCTTCCTCCTATATTCCTCCTGGCCTTCATCGCAAGGTGTGCAAAACCTTTTTGTGACGAAACTGATTTTCAAAATGTGCAGTCGAAGAAAAGTTCATAAATATTATCAAACTACGGATTTTTTCTAATCAGGTCGACCACCCAGATTCTTTTCAATGCAAACAACCCTATTCTTTTTCCAGAAATAAACAAGACGACTTGTCTGGTCATTTTATAAATTTCAGTCTCTTGGTATTTTCTTTGTCCAAATAATTTTAAGCAATCGATATTCCTTTAATGCAAACAAAATCTGTTTCCTTTCTGATAATTTTCCTAAATCAACCAGACATCTTTTTCGTCTCCCAAATTTTAGTAGTCCAAATGATATAAATCAATTAATATACTCTTATCAGACTTTCCCCCGTGAACATTTTATAATGCAAACAACCTGTTCCCTTTCTGATAACTTTAGAAATAATCCAGACATTTTTTTTTATTTCACCCAACCCGATTGCCTGTCAAAGTGATCTTATCTTTTGGGTTTCCAATATTTCTTTATCTATCCAAAAAATATTTAAGTAATTAAGATTCTCCTAAGAATACAACTCTTACTCACTTCGTCTGCTTGCTTTGATATGACTACTCCACTAAGTTCGTGTAATAGGGAGTGGTTAACGAGCTGAACTGCGACATCAAAGAAAGTGAGTTCGAGTTCACTTTCGGACTAATACCTTTTAGGAAAAGTATGAACCCGCTTATTCTTCCAGCTATGGGTTAAATAGTATCATTCTGTCTACAAGGATGGTTATGGTTTTTAATAACCCAAGAAGGTTGACATGTCATTAAAAAGAAACCGAACCCAAGTTCATATTGAGAAATAACACTTCTCGAATGGATTTGGGCGCTGATCCCTGGCTGTCAACAGACCAATTGACGGGAGCAATAGAACACACCAACTGCATCTCTGCAGAGGAGTAAGACGAGTATCTTGGATATGACACTAAACAATCAGATGGTGTGGCTCCAGTAATGCTGGAGCATTGAGGAATATTTGGAATACCCTTTCACTGCCATTGCTCTCAGATCCACTCTTTCTGGAGCGGTAGCATCTGATAGGGTCCAATGGAACTGTTTGATCATTTAACGGTGTAAACAAGTATTTAATTGAATTGTTAGTGATACATAGCAATATTTGGAACAATCTAACTTTGTTGATTTGTTTACAAATCATATATCTAATATATATGTATTAACCGTATTTGGCATTAAATAACCTACAATAGTTGATATGCCATAAAACCATAACTTACTGTCGTGATATGGCTGCCAGATAAAAATTTGATCAGTTTCCTCTTCCATTCTGTGTCTAAAAGCAGACTCCTAACTGTGTTGCCTGCTCTTTTCTGACTAATTATGGTGGGCGAGAGATGACCACAGTCCCATGATCAATCCAACTGTCACTTGTCGGGTTGCCAGTGTAACTCTTGATTGCTTCCAGAAAATAACTCCCCACCATCTCGCGTGAACCTCCCAGAACTAAAGTACTAAAATAAATTTGGCTACTGACCAATGACCGCAATTGCATCGAATACCTCTGTTTATGACAAAACAAAAAACCTAGCCCTTTTATTCCCATCGAGAAATCCTTGTCTTTCTACTTTATCATCAAATAAAATCTGCCAATTTCCCCTAACTCGTTTAGCTATTCTTTTGATACTACTACTACTACTACCACACACACACACACACACATCCATGTAAATGCATATATGCTTCCTATTTCCACACAAATCCACACAGAAACGCTCGCATCCACATGCATATACATACATATATGCTAAGCTTATACATACAAGGGTGTGTCAAAAATAATGCCTTTTTCTTTAGTACAGGAATAATTACCGACACAAGAACATGTATCATACATCAAAATGAAGCTGGTCCTCTGTAGATCACATCCCTACTTCTCAACATAGTCACCGTTTCTCTCAATAGCAATTTTTCACCTTTTGAGTGACAGTACGTAAATTTCTGTTGACTGTTCTTCGAGCCACTTCATAACTACAGTTTTCACTCTCGTCACTGACCTAATGTTCATCATCCCTTCGGCTTCATGAAAGAAGATTTAAGAGACAAACATCCTATCAGTGACAAAGAAGAGAAAACTGCCGTTATGAATATATTAATCCCATAATTTTGGAAACCATAATTGTTAAATTGACTTAAGATAACCCAAGGGTTAACATGCCGTAAAACAAAACGGCCATCCAACCAAGTGCCAGCTCATTAATGTTTGTAAGTACTCTTTTAACTTGAGACTGATTTGCAAATTTAAACTTGTGTTAGGATTTGTTTGTTGTCTGTGTGTTTTTTGTTTTTTTTTTCGGGTGGGGGTAATCTTCGCCAATTCTTTGTTTTTTCACCCTCGTACTTCACTGCTACACTTGTTTGAATGATTTATACATTTACTATTCCTAGTCACGTAAGCCCCTCCCCCAACACAATCAAAGGTCAGTATTGGCGCATTCTTCTTACATGAGTTTTCGAAACACAAATTACAAGTTGATTCCATGTTTATACGATCTAATCTGTGTATAAAAAATGCCTTAAATTTAATCTGATTTTTGGTATATTTTCTGAAGCCAGAATGTTGAACAGCTAAAGAAAAATGTTCCTGTCATATTAGGAATGCGTATAGTTGCCACGAATTATCTATGTATAGAGGCAAAACGTTGGTCTCCCAGATTGTTAGATTTTCTCTGCGCATACGTCAACGAGGCTGACATCGCTAATCAGAAAACCGGACGTTATATTATCAGTATTACTTTCTAGGACAGTCACTGACGGAGAAAAGTCGTCCTTAGGATCCTTAGTTATCGTTTGAGACAATAGTTACCATTTCCAAAACCTAGAAGAGTCCCAAGAAATAGAACTGTATTAATTACGGAAATTTTGATTGTTTGAAAGTATTATTGATGTAACACTGTGTCAAAAGGACAGATATAGGAGTCAGTTAGGTCGGGAGATTTCAAGATATTAAGCTAGGAAGTGTGCATGCATTTTCATGTCCAAAAGTCAGTAGGTAAGGATATAATACTTTAAGGTACTTTAGCTCCTGCATGACCACGCAGGAGGGGCGGTTTTCTTTTACGGAAGTTGGAACCACGATATATTCAGAATAGTAGCGGTTGGTTTGTGCCTAGGATCTCTCCCCCTGGCCACCGTCCACGTTGATCTCAAAGAGAGCATTTCAAGTTTCGCGTGGGTCTGCAGGAATGGTTTGTGAAAGAGTTAGCAGTTCGCTGTAGGGTTTTCTTTTCGTTTTATGGCATATCAATCAGTCATTGTAGTTTAAGGCCAGATCCTTTTTATGCATTTATATATATATTCTAAACAAATTTTTGTGTAGATATTTTTAAAATGGCTTGACCTCATTTTTTTTCCACAGTATTAAACTTTTTCTCTTATTTCCATATAATTCGAATAATTCTTTTTTTTTTTTTTTTTTGCACACATTTAAATTTTTTCAAGTATTACTATTAAGACTAACAATTCAATTAAACATCAATCATTTGTATACCGTTTTAAATGATCAGTTCTATTAGAAGCAATTCAGTTTAGCATGAGGTGCTACCACTCCAGGCCGGAGTGGATTTGGGTGCAATGACAATGAAGGGGGTACTCCGCAATCCCCAAAGCTCCAGCATTAATGGTGGCCGTTAGGTACTAGTCACTTTCCTATCCCTAAGTATTTCAACTGCCGTCCATATTGGATGAAGATCGACGGAAAAACGTGTATTCTTGGGGATTTTTTTTTGCTGACGTGTGAATTATACAGTTTTAACCCAAACCTGTGGGTAAGTTATCTTTTCTTTTAAAGATAAACAATCTCAACTACACTTTTCTTTTATCAAATGAAATTGCCACATTGGAAAGTAGCATTAGCTTTGTTAATATTAATCTATGAGGTAGAGTCCTCATGGTGTGATGGCTAAATTGCTGGATTGTAGCCTCAAAGTAAGCAAGTTCAAGCACAAGTCACACTGCTGTGTTCCCTTTCCAATTAATGTTTAGGACAAGTATGAACCCCTTTATCCTCCCAAGTATGGTTTATTTAGAACTTCTACTGTCCCTCTACAAGTATGGCTTTAAATAACCCCATGAAAGTTGATATGCTATGAAACAAAGAAACTAAATTAATCTGGGAGCCTGTTTTGTAAGACAAGTGTTTGCAATTAACTTTACAAGTACTGCATCATTGAAATCAGTACTTGCCATTTTATATGTTGTCCTCATCAGCCACCAACCAGGGGTGATGCCACAGTTTGAGAGAGTCTGAGTCTGTCCATTACACGTCAAATGCTTTTTAATTTTTCTTACGATGTTAATGACTGCAGTAATATTTGTCATGTTTCACAGTAAACTGGTCTTCTATTGTTTATTAATTGGGCGCCATTCATTTAACCAACTTTTTCTACCCTCATTTATTTTTCAGCCTTGTCTCCCCATTTTTCTATTTTAATTTCTTTCAATATATCACCTTGATTTAATCTTGGATCCATATTGAATTCTTTCTAACGTTGATTCTAAGTTTGATTATTTACATGAGAAGTTTAGCTTTTTTTTTTTCTTTTTTTTTTTTTCTTAGAAAAAATTTTGCAAAGAATTCCTTTATAACATATGTGCTAATGCCTCATGGGAGAAAAAGTATGAATCTATCTGATTTCCCTCCCCAACTTGTAACTATGGTTGAATAGTGGGGGCTAAAGGAAGTTCTTTAGCCTTGATTAGGCAACCAGTCTAGAAAAGAAAAAAACTGACTTCAAACCAGCTTTATTCTGTTACAAAAATTAACTTTCTGTTGCATTCTGTCCATGGCTGATTGATTAAAACATCTAGGGTTATCTTATGTGTAGATGTTAGGAAAGTGTGTGTGTGTGTGGGGGGGGGGTAATTTCATATCGTTTCTGACAAATTGTGACTGAAAATGTGTGCTGTTTTATTTGCCCTACTTAAAATGCAAATATAAATTTTTAGAATAGCTTTGTGTTTCATATATCAAGTATTCCTAATATTAATAATTATATAGTTTCAAATAATCATTTCTATTTAATTATATAGTTTCAAATAATCATTTCTATTTAGTCATTTGTTTACACAATTATATGGTTTCAAGGAACTAATGATAATTTTTAGTAAAAAAAAAAAAATTATAGCTTCAAGTAACTATTGTTAATGCAAATAACGTAATTATCAGGTATTTCAATCAAATCCAAATAACAGATCTATTTGACCCATTGACAGGATGCTAAAAAGTACTGTTACTCCAGGTTGGTAGACCTGGGAGCAATGACAATGAAAGGGTACTCCATATAGCTAAGAATTTCAGAATTGGAGGTTTACCATCAGCTGCTGTTTGGTGTCCTACTCGGGACCTCCTGTCTTTTTAGTTGGTTCCTTACTTATTAGCAGGGGATGTTGTCAGCACAGTCTGTTGATGCTTCATCTCCCAGCATTCCACCCATCATGAAGATTGAAGTAGATGTTATTGCCTATGCAGAAAATAACCACAGACCCAAGCGAGGTATATTATGGTCACTTTTTGGACCAACATGATTTTATGGGAAAAGAACAGACAGTGAATTTTTTTTAACAATTGTACATAATTTTCACTACTACTTCTAGTGGGAGGTGGTTTGAGATGGAGGGTCACAGATTGTGTGGGTGGGAGGAGGAAGAGGAGGTAAACCTGTATCCTCTCACCATTCAGTCTCTGATGCTCAGCTTCCATAAGTATTTACCTCCTTCCCCACAGGCAGGATGTGAGACAAGATGAATTTGTAAAGCAGAATACAGCTGGTTTGAATTTTGAGATTGGTTGCTAAAATACCCGGAATAAGAAACGAATTTGCACTTTTTCAAAGAAGAGTATAAGTGCAAAGGGAAATTCAAACTGCCTTTTCCAGGGTTTGAACTTTAACTGCCAAATTCATTTCTTACTCTAATAAGTGTTGCACAAAGTGTACCAAAAACAAAAATGGTCTCCCTTGACTGTTGAATGGCACATTTGAACTGGTTTTCTTCTGGAGAATCATGTTGGTGCTGTACTGGTACTACTTGATAGGGATATTTTTTTTTATGATGAATGAAATTCCTAATTGTCTTCATTGAATCCTGAGCAATGGTTTATGAAATTCCATGTCTAATTGTGTCAAATGAGTTTGAGCACAGAAAAGATTTTAAAGAGTTGACATAAATGTTTGGTCAAACCTCATTTAGAAATGATTCAGAAAAAATCCAATATGCTTGGAAAGTATTGAATTTTGTATAATTTCAAACCACAATACTATCAGTTTTTTTTTTTTTTTTTTCATCTCCTTATTTTAGTCATGTTTGTGCTGAAAAGTGCCAAAATCCCTTATTTTAAATAATTTGGCTTCATTGAGTTTTTTAATACCCACTTTGTTCAATTAAACTATTAATCAAACAGATTGAAGGCTAACATCTAACTTCCTATTTACCTATTATAATCTAAATATCAAATATCATTATTACAGTACATAAATAAATTTTGAAATGGAATGCTACCAATGTTTTTGTTTTGTTTAATAACTAACAAGCCCTGATGAAAGTGTAAAAATGGAAGAATTTAACAGTGGCAAATAATTCCATAAAAAAATTTGTAATATTTTTTTTTAACTGTACATTTTCTTGCAATTGGATTTATTTAGTTTTTTTCCCCCTGATAGATCTTTCTCTCATATCTCTACTCAAAGTATATGGTCAATATTTTGTCTTCATTCCTCGTAGCTACAATGAAACTGAAATATAAACATTGTATGTTTTAACATATTAACAAACTTATTTTCTTATTCAACACCTTGTGGATCATTTCATAATCAAATGATCTTAAATCTAAACTGTATGTGGAAACAACCCTAAATTTTATATATATGTATAATCCAACCTCCCACTCCAAGGGTATATAAATTTTTTTTTCTTTTATAGAAAGATCCAAAATTGAATGTGGAAACACATTAAACTATTGAGACCATTTATAAGTAGTTAAATTAACTTTACTTGCAGTGGAATTTTATGGTGTGACAGTTGTGAAAACCTTTTTTATTTAAAGAAACTGTCAGAGGAACATACATTTTCATGGTTCTAGGTCACTCGTTCTTTGTTAGGCTGGTAACTTTTAAGTATCTATCTACTGAGTAGTTAAATTGCTTTCTTTATATTATTAAGGTGAATTTCCTTGACTTTCTCAAACTCTTCTAGACGGCATTCAGTGTCAGCACAAAACTGAAAAGCATCAGTGTTTGGTCAGCCAATACTGCAGTATCCATGTGTAAGAGATCATTACTTCTGCAGCAATACCTTTCAATCACTTTCAGTAGCTGAGATATTGCTACCCAAGTATATAAACAGGTCTACTAATTTTGTGAATTTTTAGAGTATATTTTAATGTCCCCTACCAATGATTAAGGTTTATCACATTACTACTTTAGTAAAAGTTAATTGTTTTGTTTTCTTTTTTCCCCCCCATCAATTATTCTGAAACTGGATCAAAAAAAAAGATCCAGTGTCCTGGAGACCCTAAATGAAAATAAACAAACAAAAAGAAAAAAATTCAATAAGTTTATTCAAATAAATTTTTTGAATTTATTAATTTGTTGGAAAAAAAAAACTAAAACTTATAAATCTTCTCGTTCCTCAAATTATTAATGGTTGTGAAGAAAGGGGAGGGAATTCTGTTCATATCATATATATATATAATCTGAGACACATATACACACAGAAAAAAAAATAAAGTGATAAAAAACAGTCTGGCTTTATATTGAATATAAATATTTCTTATTTTCTTTGTTGAATAAAGTTAAAAGATGTTAATATGAAATGCATTGATAATGGATATATGTATTTAAAAACTAAAAATAGTATAAAATTTAAATAATATTGATGTGAGAGAAGAAATCATGTTTATACTAAATCAATAAACACCAATTGTAATTGGATTGTATTCGTAGCATAATGGTTATTATTATAGTGAACCTTGGTAGCCAAGTTCAAATCCTGAATGAGGTTGTTTGCATTTCACATAGCACTAAAAAAAAAAAAAGGTATGACTGCAACTATTCTCTCTCCACTTATGGCTAAATAATCAACAATCAAACAAGGTTATGGGACAAGTTTCTTATACAAACTTATTTTCTTTAATTCACTAAGCATTGCTTAGTCTGGCATACAAGCCCAAGTAGTCACCCATACTGGTTTATAGGCATGAGTAGACTATACTATAAGCTACCAAATAGATTTAGTTCTTTTATTAATAACAATATAGGACTTTTGCTCACACCATCTACCACTATAAAAATGTTTGTTATTTTTAATCTGGCCCACAGGCTTTAGATAGTTTTCAGTATTTATTGATGCAAGAAAATAAGTCTCCCATCTAACTACTGAACAGGACTATTGGTGCTTAATTTTGTAAACAGTTTATCATTATTACTACAATTTCTTCTCCTTCAGCCAATAACCTATTATGGATAAATTTCAATGTTAAATGAAGAAAAATCCCAAGAGTGGGATGAGATTAAAAATGAATTGAGATGTATGTTTAATAATATTTGTAAATTGTGGACAGATTATGGCTATTATATGTATAACATATAGATATTTAATTTGCTTTAAGAAATGTATTGCAAAATGACCAGGACTTGATATCTGAAAAGTTTTATGCAATTTCATTTCTGAAAGAGAAAACCAAATGAGAAAAAAAAAAAATTTCTTAAATATAACAATCAGTAGATTGTACTGTTTATTAAAATAACACAATCCTAACTTTATTCTTAACTAATAATTTAACTTTTTTTTTTTTTTTTTTAAATATTAACTAATAAATAAAATAAAAACCAGACAGTAGTAAATATATATTTTGGTCACTGATTCACAATTTTGGGATTTGAACAATTTCCCCAACCCTCTTCCCATTAATTTAAAAAAAAAAATTTTTTTTTTAATTTTTATTTTTTTGGCTTTAAATTAAATCAGACATTGGGCTAAGCTACAAGTCATTTAAACAACATGGCAATAAAAAGAAGCACAAAATGTTGACAGGGAATTTCAGGATTTAAAAAAAAAAATCTCCCCTTTCATTATGGGACTGAGGACGGGACATGGGTCTGTTTGGCAGGACACTGATGTGAATTCATTACAAAAAAATTCTTTGGACTTCTTAACCCATCTTTGTTGTGTTTTGTCTCATAATCATTTCCTTTCCCACATTTTTCAGCTTCCCTCCCCAACCTCCAAAATAAAGTTTTAAAAAAAATTTTAATAATACCAGAAGTTGTATCATCTTCTCTTTAATCAGCTACCATCAAGAATATATAAATTTCAACCTGAGGAAGATCAGAGATTACTGACTGAAACCTTGTGATTCCCAAACTCAACAAAGGTGGGTGAGTTTATTCCATAGAAATGTTGAGGTTATCTTTGAATTAATTAAAGAATAATACAAGGACTTTATATTCATCAAAGCTTAAAACTTTTCTAGAACTTTCAATGAATTTAAAGAAAAAAAAAAAATCTTCAAGAGTATCAAATTAAGAGTCAAATAAATAAACAAGCAGGAAGAGGTAAGAGACCACCATCTAATTGGGATCAATTTAATAGAGATTTATCTCCCCTGGGCATTTTTATTATCTCGCCTTGCTAGTCCCTCAAAATCTCCAGAGACATTGCCCACAAATACTTCTGTGTACTGTAATATAAAACAGTGGCTTCTGGTTTCTGATTCTCTACAAGTTTCCTTCCCAGACACAAGTTAGTCCTCCATGAACTTGTCACCACCATCAGCTGAAACATAATCATTATTCAAAGAACTAACTTGCTCATAGCAGTTCCTTATGCATATCAGGCTGTAGGCATAATTAAAAATAAAATCAATTGCTGAAATGCACAGCTACAATGTATGTCGAACAACTGTCGGCAATTTTAGAAAACAAGCATAACGGACAGATCAAGAGGGAAGTAAACGGAGCAGATGAGATAGAGAAAAATTCCAAATCTACTCAGAAAATTCTCTAAAAGTGCAAATCTCCATTGCGGAAATAATAAGGGTCCCTAACGCCCGAGGCAGTCCGTGACATAGGCATCCTCTGTCGCATGAAATCGCTGCCAGGACTAATAAGTTCCTCTTGTATAGAATCATCATCATCTGGTTCAAAATCATCTTCATAATTTCTGGAAAGAAAAAAAAAATTCCATTATTACAATAAGTTTGACATGTAGATTGATATAGAATATATTGAGAGATAGCATAGGTGTAAAACCTGATTATTTTGTATGGAAAATGGCATTGTATTGATTTAAGCACAAGTGATGGATAGTAAGTGTTTCAGTTTAAAAAGCAGATTGTGACACAGATCTCATACAGAAAGTTGTAAATTGGGATTACTAAATAAATAAAATAGGCCACGAATATAATTGATCCATTCAACACAACAAAATACCCCCCCCCCGTTTTTTTTTCCATCCATATATGAGAAGAGAAAACAAATTTGAATATCAAATTACTGAAATACACCTCTGCCATTAAATATGAAAACTTTTTCTTTTTCTTTTTTTTAAATAACGTCAAATTGTTTAGCTTGTGTTGGGTTTCCTGCTAGATGTGAGTTTGTTAACAGTTTCAATCCCAACTTGAAGCATTTCTCATGTCTAGCCACCCCAAAGTTCTGTGGATTATATATATATTTTATGATAGTCGACATTGAATGTTTCGGTTGTAATAAGTTTGTTGTTTCTTTTTCCCAACTATTCTTCATACTGTCAGATTCATCCCCCTCTTTACCTATGTGTCTATATCTGTAGTTTTGATACAATCACTGCTTAGAACAAATCTCATTTTAATTTATTGGATAGATCAACATTCCATAGAATTGATGGCAGCCCATGCTTTCCCCTTAAGATATATTCCTATCACTTGTAGTAGACGAGACCCTGATACCAATATACTACACTTTCTACTGGTGTGTCATCTCTATTTTTCTGACTTAATATAAGCAAGGCTCCTTTAAACCCCTATGAAGGACAGGCATTTCCTTTTGAAGTTTTCAAACCACATCAAGAAATTAATTTTGTACTTTTTTTTCTCCATAAGAAACACTAACCTTTGTTCTTATTTTTGAAATATTAAAACTTTCTCCTATTAAATTGTTTCAGTCGATAGAGGACAGCCATACAAACCCTTCCAAATTATTACTATATTCTACTTTGTTGTCAGACAATGGAGACTGTCAGTGAATTGTGAACATAGACACACACACAAAAAACATAAGATAAAGTTTCAAGGAAAAAAAAATCACTGAAATAGAATCAAAATGCTCTCTGCTTGGTTTAAATTAAGTTGGGGGTTGGCAGCAAGCATGTGTGGAAGAGATGTAACTACAGATTTGATAGCAGATTAGCTGGAAGCAGACATACGAACTTATTTTTGTTAGCCACAGTAAATGAAATGTGAGAAGGAGAGAAAGTTGGTTGGTGTGGCAGTGGGCTGGGGCATTTGTGTTTTTAGCAGTTCATTTTAAGTCTCCAAGAAGAAGATTGGAAAACTGACTGACTCTTAGAAGGAAAATTTTAAAAAAAAAAACGAAAATATATTTAAAAGAAACAAAGTAAAATACTGAGTGGATTGAGAAGATTTCTCCCCCCACTCCACAATCATTGAATGCAATATCGGTATCAATTTTTAAATTCCTCCCAAGATGGTTTCAAGACAAAAGAAACGTAACAGAAGAAATTTAATAAATCAAATAGAATTTGATAAATTTAACTCAATTTTATAATCTTTTTTTAAATCCCCCCCCATGCAAATAAGCTGTATTGGGGGTGGGTATATTGATAAAATAGTTCTAATATTTGAAAAAAAAAAAAAATAATGATAAATTAAATTACCTTAAAAACTGTTATAACTTTAGTTGTGAATTGCAACTTGTATAAAGCTAGTGTTGTTTCTGGTAGGATTATTTATATATAAAGCATTTTTTTGGTTAAAATACTCCACCAAATTTGGATATATATTTTCTAAGCACTGGTGATACTTTAAATGGGAAAATTTCAGACTACAAACTTATATATATATATATAATGCATTTTTCCTATATGGAAAAAATACCATATACACTTGAGTGATGAACAATTACTTGTAAGGAATGACACCCAATTTTTAACCACAAAAAGGTGTTTTATCATATATTGAGTGTACTACCCTCCCCACCAACTTTTGACAACACAAACCTACAAAAATGTTTGTTTGTTTGTTTTTTTTATAGTAGAACATATTTTTTTCTTTTTAAATGAAACATGTCACACTCATAAAATCTGGAGAAAAATCTTATGTATTTTGAAAGATAATTTACAGGACAATTAAAGTTAGTTAATTTTTTATCTAATGATAAAAAAACAGTAAAGGTTAAAACTACATATTAAAGGGGAAAATTTGAGGGTACAAATTAAATTACATTGTATACTTCTCATACAGAAAAAAATAGTCACTTATTTTTTCTCTAGACAAAACGATGACACGAACATTCACATATAAATGTTAAATTGGTCCCATACCATCTTATTAAGTTTATATCTAAGTTAAATATCTGAATAGAAAAACAGCTTCTTATTCTTAAATAAAAGTTCAGTTTTCCCAACTAAATTAGACAGTAAACCTCATTAAAAAAAATGTAACACTAACCCATGTACAGTGGTTATTAAACAGAATATAATTTTTAAAAAATAAATTATGGATCTTTAAGCAAACATTAATTTATTTCAACTGAGATTGGATGCTAATGGAACACCTTGAACAAAGGTGGCCAAGAAATTTACATATATTTATCACTGTTAGTAGGAACTAACTAATAACACTCATTATATATACAAATTAAGATTAAAATTTAATACTGTAAGATATTTTTAATATGTAAAATCTTTACCATGTTTTTTGCACAAAACTGAAAAACAATATCAATATATTTCAAGTATAAAATATGGCATAAAGAAAGGTAAAACATGTCAAATGCAAGCTCACTTCTTATTCTGTTTTCATATATATATATATATATATATATGTGTGTGTCTGCATAGGTCAAATTTTGAACAGTAAAATTTTAGTCAAAGAATCACTATCTACCAATACATGAGTAATAATTTTATAAGATTAAAATTCAAGCAGGAACAATTCTAGTCTTTAAAAATTAATTCCATAAATCAAAAGTTAACTTAAATATCATATCATGCTATCAGCACGGATATCTCTGACTCTCTCTTGCCATTGCTTCTGGCAGGTCCTCACAAAGCTGCTGTATGTAAGTGCGAGCTGGTTACCCTGACAAGGGGTCCATAGGAGTACATCACTTATAAGCTCATCCCTACTTCTCCAGCAGTGTATATACACAAGTATATAAGATGAAGTAATAAATGATTTTCTAACAATACTAATGATATTTCATTTTTATACAGATACCAAAAGGTTGGCTCTTGACATGTCATTTTCCACTTTAAAGGCTGGTGAATGTATTTACCTAAACCCTCCACCATGAGCAGGATGTTACACATGGTCAGTTTATAAGCAGAATAAGGCTGGTTTGAATTCAATTGTCCTTCTCCTAGACTGGTTGCCTAACCCAGGCCACAGAAACCAATCTGCCATACAATGTACTCATAGTTGGGGGCATTTCAGATAGATTCATGCTTTTCCCCAAGGGCATTAGTACAAAATAAAATGCACATTAATTTGGGAATTGAACTCTGATCCCCATCTCCAATGATAATAATCATTGCGCTAAGCATGCCTCTATCCTAAAATAAAAAATGGGTGATTATTATTTTAAACAAATATACAGAACTTTTTTTTTCTTTTTGAGAACCAAATTTTGTTTTCTTTTTAGTTATTTTACTTTCTGCTACAAAGAACAAAGCTTTGTTTCTTACATAAGACAAATTGATCTACCAACAACAACCATCTTTCAATACAAAAATGAATAAACTAAATAGTAAGGAAATTAATTGGCCCATTCTATTTCCTCTAATTATAGAACAAAAAATGTTTTTAAAGGAATAAAGCTCATTTGAACAAGCAGATGACCAAGATCAAAATATGAGGGATCAACTCATCTCTATACAGCTACCATCACTTAAAATCAACATAAAAATAATTCCCTTTGCTTGCTCAACCAAGGAAATCATTGAAGATCAGACAGTCAAAAGTTAGGATCAAAATTCCATTACAAGGATTTCTTTACCTTTTGATCTTCCATCTGGAACCAATATTTTAACTCAGAATCAGCAGACAAAACAAAAATCAGCAATAAAGACTGATCAATATTATTCCAAGCAATTAAAAATGGTGAACAGCATTAGTTCAGAAAAGATAACTTGGAAAATTTGCAAATAAATACTTTGTTAAGGCAGCTCTTTCAGTTCAATTAACATTTTTCAAAAACCTTAAATTATTCAAACCACTTTTCTTTTTATTTCTTAAAATTTTCAGTCAAATGAAATGCAGAACTGTTATTTCAAAGAGTTTTCACAAAAAATAAATAAAATTCTCTTCACATAAATATATTCAGATATCTAAGAAAAAAAAATTGAATGAAATAAACTTTCTGAAAATCTATGGTGCATCTTAACAATTTAGAAAAAGAGCAAAAATTAATAGATTTTGTCAAAATGAGGAAAAATTAATTTCTAATTTTAAAATATCACAAAAAAAATAGCAGAATTTCCTGAGATAAAAGCCTGGAAGAGGTAGCAACAACTGCAATGCAATCTTCATATATTCACACAAACTAATCTGATTTTATCTCATTGTCAATCAACATTTATATTAGGTCTGATCTGGCTATGGGTTAAAAAGTACTGCTACCATTCTTCTGCAAAGTTGTCTTTGGCATTAAATGACCCATAAAGGTTGATATGCCATTTAACAAAGAAACCAAACCATATTAGGATAGGATTTTTTTTTAAACTATATATAATTATACCAGATTTTATGATGTCAAAAAACATTTATAGTTTATATCAAAGTCAGTATCTCATTTCTTTTTACTAGTCAATGACCTCTAGTGATCTTGGAGGTTAACTTCTCTTCATATGTACTGGAGCTCAAAGTTACATCAGTTTCCACATATGTTTTTACCCAATTCCTCCACTATAGACAAGTTGTGACACATGGTCCCTTTTTTAAGTAAGTAAAACTGGTTGCGATTCAGGGTTTTCCTTCAAGACTGGTCGCCAAACCGAGGCTAAAGAAACCAGTCTGCCTTACTATTTACCAATAGCTTAGGTTGGGGGTGAAAAATACATGGATTCATGATTTTACAAGAGGATTGACACAAACTGAAATGCAAATAGCTTTGTCCAAGATTTGAACTTGGGTAACCAATTCCATTTCCTACAACAGTAACCATTACGCCATGATCATCTACAGTCAGTTTCCATGGAAAATATTAGGTCTCTAAGAATTTCCATTTGTCTGTGTTCCTCATAAACTTTGGCATTATAGGACACAAAAAGAACAAATTGTTCCCTATTTTTCAACAGACATGGCAGAATGTAGTCTCTATGGATTCAGGTATCAAAGATATCTCTCAAAACTCATGTCTTTTTTGTGACATGTCTTTGGTAAATTAGACTCACTCTTGCTGACACTGTGACACAATGTGCAGTTAAATACTTAATATGTAAAAATTAAAATTTACGAATTATATGAAAATATATATATATCTCAAAAACAAAAAGATCCTTAAAATAAGTATCTTTTGTTCAAATTGACCTAAAAAGCTAGTTGATTGTTCCTAAAGATCAGTTAAGTGCAAGACAAATGTTTTTGATTTCAAAGGTCAGCAAATTTATTCAATTTTTCAGTTGTCATCTAACTCCATCAATCTTCTAGTCCTTATCTTGGGGAATGCAGAATACCTCTTCATTGCCATTACTCCTGGGTCCACTCTGACCCAGAGTGGTAGCAACTGATAGGGTTCTATCTAAAGTCCATAGTAACATAAGACAAACTAAATATATACCATGACTATTTATGTATAAGATGCACTATTTTTCCAGATTTTTCAGCCCCAAAGTTACATATGCATACTGCACATGAGAAATATATAATCAACTATTTTTCCAGCCATATACCTCATCATATTCAGGACGGGATGACTGAAAGTAAGTTGCATCTATAGTCCAAACTAATATGGTTTATACCATTACAGAAAAATAGCAACTGGAATGTGTGTTTGCTTATAATTTTGTTTCTTCTAATGTGAGTTTATTTTTTGACACAAGTTTGTTGCATTTTTGTGTGAACATGTCCCTGTCTTTGTTCTAAATACTGGGTGAATTTTGTGTTTTAAGACAAATTCTTATTTTTAGTCAATATGAACGGATGAAAAATTGAACAAATGCTGAATTTAGGTCAAATTTAGTTGCTACAAATTCTAAAAAGTCCGAGCATGAGAATCCCCCCGCTCCGAATTTCAATGTCTCAAGTTAGGAGTGTGTATTATACACAAAGAATTACTGTAATTCTAAACCACACAACTTTAGGCTGGTTGGTTTTATGGCATGTCAACTATTGTTGGGTTATTTAATACCAAAGTCTTTTCTTTTTACATGCTGGTTTCAACTATTTCTATTCATTAATAATAATTTACTTGCACATGGTTTGAAAAATTCTAAACTAATACTCAACTTTTCAACAGATCTGCTTGACTCATAGATGGGACCCTAGCAGTGTGTGGGCCTGGGAGTAATGACAACGAAGAAATAACATCACAATCCCCAGGGCTTCAGAAATGGAGACTGTTTAGTATCGTACTGGGGAGGGGGTCTTACTTCTCTGCAGATGTAGTTAGATGTTCTAAACCCAGTTGACTTGGCAAAGTATCAAATAAGGTAACCCTTCAAGTACAATAAGGTGAATTACTGAAAGGATTCTTCCAAATCCAGAAAGACAACTATGACAACTACTGTCCATATTACTAGTAGGGCATGTCAAAATTCCACTTGAATAATTCAGCCACCATAAGGAGCTAACAGTTAAAAGTACTAACAATCTAGATTCAATAGGCAAGTAGTCAAGAAGGTATTTAACTGACTTCCAACCAAGTTGACTGAGGACACAAGGTCATTTTATTATGTGAAGCCATACACAAATTGAGAATCATGCACAGCTAGACCAAAAAATACTTGGTCCTATTAGCATTCCCTTTTGGGCTGCCTTAAGTACCGAGCAATAAACTCAACCCAGCAACACAGGTAGAGCCCCCCACCCCCACCTGAGACTAGGTGATCATCAACCAAACTGCTACCAAAAACTTGGTCTTTTTAAAACAGATTTTTGGAAAAAGTCTATTCCTAATGGGTAGTGTGGTCTATACCATTCTCCAAGTAAACACTTTAACATTCATTATTTAACAGGGTAGATTGGGTTGTTTTAGTCTCATTTAAGAAGACTCTTAATTCAAACCAACTGTAAGTTCTCTTCGTAGGCTCCCTTTTAAATAGCTACTACACTGAGGTGTAAGGGAGGATGCTACTCCTTTCCCTGGATTGCTCCAGTTTACCCTTGGTATGCACCTTATAATGCTGAGTGTTAAGCAAGGAGGTATCAAGTACCATTTTTTTTAAGTCTTTGATACAACTCGACTTGGGACTGAACCCTGATCTTCTGAACCATCATCGAAACACCATTAAAAATTAACCTTGTGTTATATCCAGCTTGTTGGTTGGTTGGTTTCTTGGGTTTTATGGCATATCAACCTTTGTAGATTATTTAACGCCAAATCCATTTTTATGTAAATAACCTGTTCTTTTTAAAACAATTCAGTTTAGCATAAGTACACAGTTTAATGGTCAAAAACATTTCTATTTCAAACTATTCAAGCAGTTATATGTAATAATTCAGTTAAGTGTAAATACAGTTTTAATGTCAAAAAACAGTTCTATTTCAAATAATTCAGTTAAGCATAAGCATGCAGTTTAAATGTAAGTACGGTTTAATTGTCAAAAACATTTCTATTTCAAGCTATTCAGTTTATTCAAACAATTCAGTTTAGCATTAGTATGCTGTTAGTTCTATTTAACCCATAGATAGGGCCCTATCAGGTGCTACCACACCGGGCCAGAGTGGACCTGGGAGCAATGGCAATAAAGAGGCACTCTGCATTCCCTAAAGCTCCAGCACTGCTGGAACCTTACCATCAGATTGTTTAGTGTCATATCCAGGACACTTATTGGGGTGGGGGTCTTACCCCTCTGCAGAGAAGCAGTCAGTGTATTCTACAGCTCCAGCCGACTGGGCAAACATCCAGCTTGTGATGGAGAGGTTGGTTAAATATATACTGCCCATATTACTGGATGGGGATACTTTAGATAAATAGCATAAAAAGTGATCCAAGCAAATGGCTTCCAATCCAATATGCTGACTACTGAGCCATCAACAACAAATCAATTGTTATTAACTAATATCTCAAGCAAATCTTTATTGATCTGTGTTACTTTTTTTTTTTTTTTTTGGTTTTGTTTATCTATTCTTTAAAGATCAAAAAGATGCCAATGATCTATTTTTTTTCCTATTTACTTATAAGTCTATTGTTGTTCGCTGATCTATAAAACAATCTGACCTACTTGTCAACATGTTCAGTGTCTATTGAGAATACCAGGTAATTGGTATTTATTGTAAGTTCTAAATAAGAAAGAACAAGTTTGATCTATGCTGAATTCTTTTTGGCACTTCTGTAATATAGAGGATTTACTTGCCTGCACCCATCTCCTTTCAAAGTAACATATGGCATTAGAGTTACATCCCTCTCAATCAATCATTGTGACATGTCAGTGATAAGATATTTATACCTTTCAAAAGAACATGGGCAAAAAGATATAGCAACTCTAATCTAAGGTTTACTGTGTTCAAAAGTGATGTAAATAATATTTTATGCATTTTTCACAAAGTGTAGAACAATGAGACTTGCACAGATTTTAGATTTAATACAGAGCTATATGTAAACTTCATTTTATTTAGATGGATTCTTTTGTAGTTGAACACAAGTATAAAACAATGAAAGTTGCACTGTTTGGAGATCTTATATAGAGCTATCTACAAACCATGTTTTAGATGTGTTATACTATTAAAGAACCAAAGTGTAGAAAAATAAATCTTGTTCAGTTTGGAGATCTTATATAGAGCTATCTACGAACCATGTTTTAGATGTGTTAAACTATCAAAGAACTAAAGTGTAGAACAATGAGACTCGCATTGTTTGGAGATCTATGAAGCATGTTTTATTTAGGTGATTTGTTTTTAGATAGTCCAATATGTCACACAAAATAAAAGAAAATATTAAGCAGTAGATGTAAAGCAGCATGAAATTCAATAATAATTCTACACAGCACTGCTTTAAAAATTTGACAATAATCCTTCCTGAAATAGAAAAGAAGTCTTACAAAGCCTCAAATAAGGTAAAATATGACTCTTCCGACTCCCAATAAAGACAAATTGATCTACAGCTCTGTAAGTGGAGCTTAGAATATGGTGACGGTATCGCCTGCAGAGGGGGTAAGACTCCTACTCCCAAAAGGAGTGTCTGGTGTAAGACTCAAAACTGCATATTATGGTGAGGCTCCAGTTCTGGAAATCTGAGCAGTGTGAACCACCCCTTCATTACTGTTACTCCAAGATCCCCTCTGACCTGCAGGGGTAGTACATGTAAGGTCTCATCTATAGGTCAAATAGATCTGTTTAAAAATTATTTATATTTGATTGGTTCGTGTAAAACAAACAAAAAAACTCTTATCATTAAGGGTTTTCGGACTATTGTCTTCATATTTATTGTTATTTCCACAACGGTTCAGTCGATATATCCTCCGGCCTTCTTCAGGTGTTTGTCAAACTCGGGAACCAACATGGAACTTCGAACTACATCCTTTACTGAATCCACAGGGGTCACCTGTTCTGATTCTCTTAGCCATAACTGGGTACAACTGTTAAGTATTCCTGTATTGTTACTCGCCTGCAGTCAGAATTGAACCTGCAACCTCTAGATGATTGTCGCCTTAGAAGCTTAGCGTAACGGTTATAGGCATTGGTTCCTATGTGTCCTGCTGGACAGTTTAAAGTGAATTTTTGGGACTTATAAACTTAATGTTCTTACTTGACTAGGATTACTACTACTGTGTATGATTTCTTTACCTGTGCTCATATTCAGACTTTTTTATTTTCAAAAAAGGATGTAGTTCGAAGTTCCATGAAGATTCCCCGAGTTCAACAAACACCTGAAGAAGGCCAGAGGACATATCGGCCGAAACGTTGTGGAAATAACAATAAAGATGAAGACAATAGTCCGAAAACCCTTAACAATAAAAATCATCAAGCTTCGTCTCAGAAATTTAAACAACTAAAAAACTCTTAAGAATCTAACTACACAAAATATGTAAATATGAACATACAATGAACAAGATTCCCTAACCTCTAGGCAAAAAACAATCCTAGACAGGTTGACATGCCATCAAAATAAATCAATTAACAAACTGACTACTAACAACAGTCATGGAATTTTAAAGTAAGAAAATTCACTATCACTTATTATTTGTAATCTAGTATCATGTCAGAATGTTGCTTACATAAAAAAGAACACTTAAAGAATAAGTTTTGCACACATTTTAGACAGCCATGGCAAAATGTAGTCCCTGTCTATTCAAAGGTTAAAAATCCACCTCAAAACCAAATATCTTATTATCAACATAGATTTTGGGTAAATTAGTCTCACTCTTGCATATATTTGTATTTTCTGTTTTTTATGGTTTCAAGTATTTTTATCAAATACTGATAATTCTGAGTGGACCTGGGAGCAATGACCACATAATTACCAGAGCTGTAGAACAGGAGCCTCACTACCAGATACACTTTAGTGCCTTACCTTTCTACAAGGGATGCAGTCAGCCTATTCTGAACCCAACCACCATATATACTCAAGTAATGAATGACCCCTTCAAAAATATTTCAACATCCAATGACATAAAGAGAAAACATTCAAACCCTTATACTTTCAAAAATATTGTAATACAATCAAAATAATTCAATACCATAAATAAACAATGTAGACTAGACATTGATGTAGCCTAGCTAATGCAAAACAAAGCTTAATTTAATCTTAATTAAGATAATGAAGTTATGGGGATTTTTTTTTTTTGTAACTTTCTTTACTATTTATAATATTTGTACATATTATATACACAGATGTTAGAAACAGTAAACAATGTCAACTAAAAACTTTATTATGTTAGCCTTTACCTAAATGCTATCAGTTACGTGAGGATACAGATCAAAGTTACAGCAAGGTTAGGTCGAGAAAAAAAGGTAAGCTTGAAAAGTTGTTCATTACACAAGAGTATATGATAAATATATTTTTGATACCTGATTACTATCTACCTTTTATTGGCCTTCTCTACATGTAATTTTTTTCAAATATCTCAGCAACTTACATTAACAATCAAACCATTAAAATAACTACAGAACCTTATAAATACAAGCACCTTCAGTTGTCTAAAAACAGTTTAGGCCATATCATATGTGGTGCATTCAATAAGTTTCCAGACTTTTTTGTACAGGCATTTAAAATTGTCGCAGACTCTTGAAAATTCAGTATGTTATTGCTATACATCTTATGAGATGACAGACCAATTTTTATGATTTCACATTCAAATGAACAGCTACAGCAGAATTTGGAATACACCCTACTAAAGCCTGATTATCACAGCTGGTGAATTTCAAAAATGCAATCTGACACTTTAGAAAATTCTGTTTTAAACTTGGAAAAAATGCCAAAGAAACATATGGAATGCTTCAGATTGCTTTTGGAGCATCTTGCATGAATCGAGCATCAGTTTTTGAGTGACATATGAGATTCAAGGAAGGCACGGAGTCTGTAAGGGATGATGAGAGGTGTGGGAGAAGTAAGGAAGTCAATACACCAGAGTTGATTGGCCAAACAGTTAGGGTTAGGGTTACTATGTTGAGGTTTTAAGGGAGTTCAGGAAGAGATTCCTTGTGAAGAGGCCAGCACTCTTCAAATCGGGTCAGTGGCATTTCCACCAGGACAATGCACCAGTCCACAACTCCATCCTTGTCACAGACTATTTGACCAATATGGGCATCAAGACAGTTCCTCAGCCTCCCTATACTCGAGACCTTGCTCCCTGTGACTTTTGGTTATTCCCTAAGCTCAGAGGCTGTCATTATGAGACAATTGAGGAGATGAAAGAGGCTGTGACGAAGGTCATTGACACGCTCACACAAGAGGACTTCCATGGGGCCTTCCAGAAGTTGTTGGAATGGTACTACAAGTGCATTGCAGCCAGAGGAGATTAGTTCAAGGGGGACTAGAGTTTCATGTGTGTACTATCAATAAAAGTGCCCATACGAAAAAAGTCAGGAAACTTATTTAATGATCCTCATACATCTTTTATCAGAATACAAGTGTCACATGATATCCCACGGAGACGATAGAAATAAGATTAATACTATCCTCCCGTTGGAATGAACAGTGGCAAACCGTTAAGAAAGAATGTAGGTCACAGAGGGGATACCAACAGATGTTGGTACTTAGTAACCTCAGGTCGCCGGACACCAGGGGGAAGGAGGGAGAAGCCAAATGATTGGCTGGGACCCTAAAACGGAAGTGGCACCTTCTCCCCGTCGTCGAAAAAAACGAGAAGAAAAGGCAGTTATTGGAAAGGGGTCATGGCAGACAGACCCATAGCCATTACTCCGGGTGAAGAGGACAAAAACATATCTTGGACACGAGGGACCCAAGTTCTTCAAGCCAGTGTTAAAAATAGCATAAAGTCTATTAGCCCGTGAAAGAAGAAAGATTCTCCAGTGGAACCCCGTCGAAAAATAAGATAAGTAACTTTGGGGCTATTTCTCCTTTATACCCAAATTTTATATACCACCCACTCTCTCTCTCTCAATTTGAAGAAACGAAAGAACAGATAAGAAGAAAGACATTTATGTCCATGGACTGTTCAATTCCTTATACACATTTGACACTTTGAAAGTGTATCTCTTTGTATAGTAAAGGATTCATGTATTTTTATGTTACCACGTGGTCTAAGTTGTTCTTTGCAGTTCTGCTACGAATTTGTTGTGTCACATTTCCTTTTCAGCTTCTATTCGCCTTATGTTATCTTGCTTAGAATTGTCCTATTAATTCCTTTAAAATATCACATGGGAAACCGGAGTTGCCAACTACTACAATATAATATTATTACGACTAAAACCTATAGGTCCATATCTTCTGTTGTCTAGGGGAGGAAGTTTAGTGGCCTTGGTGGGTGTGTGGATAGTGTGAAATTTGGAACCCCTTGCCAGCGGCGGTCAGTCTAGCCCTAAATTAATCCCTCATGTAATATGCCAGGTCTTATATGCCTGAGAGAAAAACTCTGAACGAGGACTTATTCTATAAGGGATCAAGTGCCAACCTGCTCCGTCTTCACACGTGCAAAAATAAAGTCCCGTTTTGGGATTTTAGTCAATTTGCCGTCACAGACATAAAATGGGGGCTCGGCCGGGAATTAATATTATTATGTCTCAACCTAGAGGTCCATATCTTCCATTGTCTAGGGGAAGGAAGGAAAGTGGCCAGGTGGGTGTGTGGATAGTGTGAAATTTGGAACCCCTTGCCAGCGGTGGTCAGTCTGGACATAAATTGATCCCCCACATAATATGCCAGTTCTTATATGCCTGAGAAAAAACTCTGAACGAGGACTTATCCTATAAGGGATCAAGTGCCAACCTGTCCCGTCTTCACACGTGCAAAAATAAAGTCCCGTTTAGGGATTTTAGTTGATTTGCCGTCACACAAGCCAACAACAATATTCATATTGCAAAGATAAAGACAGGCCCAAAAATATATAATTAAGATTTTCCACCAACTTAGTAAACCTAGACTTGTTAGCAAATTTTGAAATTAGTATCTACTTTCACCTATTGATCAAATACTTAAAATAGAGAAATAAACTTTGTTTAGTCTATTGCAGTAATATCTTCTGTGTACAGGCCAAAACAAAGTCCCAGGTGCTGATATAGCTATTTACTAAGTTTACCTTAGTTGTGGCCCAAAGCCGAAAGTATGGGGCACTCAGTGAGGATCAAACTCACTAATAATGGTTAGCTAAGACTGATTTTAATACAGGTTTATTTTATGCCTCAAGGTTAAAGTTTCTCATCATTGAATATATACTCATATTTACAATTTTTGTGTAGTTGTTTCTTAAAATTACCCCCCCAAACTCAGTTACATCAAATACAAATGATTTTTAAACAGATCTATTTGACCTATAGATGATATCCAAATAGGTACCAGCCAGGATCAGAGTGGACCTGGGAGTAATGGCAATAAAGGGGTACTCCACGCTTCAGAACTGGAACCTCACCATCAGATGTAGTTTAGTGTCACACCCAGGACACCCCCTATTTTTTGGGATGAGGGTACCTCACTCCTTTGTAGGGGATACTTATTGTATTCTAAGCCTCACCAACAAGGCATCTAAGTTATTAGAGCCTGTATTATACTAAGCTAACCTTGGTAAATAATCATTATTTAGAATTTTTCTTTCTAATTCCTTCTGAACATGCTTACGTATTTGTCCAAAGCTACATAACTGCTTTTAAAGAGTTAACAGCAAAAAAAAAAAAAACAAAAAACATTGAGATCATGAAATATAAACTCAGACATGCATTGCTCCCATAAGAATAGTAACAATTTTTATAATCTTGTTTAAGAAGGAAAGAAGAAAATATGTTAATAAAAAAAAAAGGCAAAGCACAAAAGAATGCTAAGATGATCAATTTTTATGTTTGCAATGAAAATGACGCAAACAAGATTTTTATTTTCCACAGTGATACTCTTACAGAATAAAGCAATTTCCAATCCAATTTACAACAAAATAATAGTGGGGTTTCATAATTTACAATTACCCTAAGAATTATCATTTCCAAACGGAGATAACTATTAGATGTTAATTATAGATTACTTTCCTTTATTTATCTGTAATCAATTATAGCGCAAATTCTATAAGAATGTGACTCAACACCAAACTTGGAAACCACTGAAAGTGGCTGCCTGGCCTTTAAGTAACTACAATAATATACTATTATAGCTTTGTGGCATACTAAATTATGGTTAATAAATATTAAAAATATACAGCATCATATATAGATATTAAATAAGTTTAGCTTAGTATGGCACAAGATTGCAAGTAAAGAGTACCTGGTAAGGACTAACTTCACTCATTTTTGATCTTTATAAAGTGCCTTATACTTGTAACCCTATGCTGTACTAAGCTATGGTAATCAAGAATTATACCGTATGATGTATAGTTTTGGGGAAACATGAATTTGAAAACACACACATTATATATATATATATATATATATATACTCACTCACTCACTCACTCACACACACACACGGTATGATAAAAAAAAGTATCAAGACTGAAGTTTACATTTATTTTTTATAAAGCAAGATATATACACAAATTATATATAAAGGCATAAGTAAGGGCCAATTTAAAAAAAAAATAGACTATTTTTTTTTCAGTTAAATGTTTTTGGTGAAACACAAGATTGTATAAGTGCAACACTCCATATAGTAACCATAACAGTAAACAAGTGTTGTAAGAAAATATATATATATATATATAGTGTGTGTGTATTCTTACAAGCTGTAGCCATGTTGGTACTACTGTAGGGTTGCACCACTCTACAAAATACCACCTGTCAAGCCACTTGCTTCCCATTTCACAAACCATACAAGGAAAATGAGCAAGACATGCTAGGCACAACTTAAGAAGTAAGAACACACTTACAAGAGATGTTCTCCAATGAACACACCAGTGATCAACAAAAACTTACATTCATCAACTTTATGAGGACACTGGATGCCGTCTAGAGGACATACAAAGAGCGATGACCTATAGGAATGAATAGCAAGAAAGAGTCAAGAGATTCTGTACTGCTGACACACCTTGATGATGTGTGGGCCTACAGATTTAGGCAAGAGTTAAGTCACAGACTAAGAGACAGAGATAGTCCATTAAGAGAGATGATCAAAACGATGATCTGCTAGACGAGCTCTACAGCCATTATACTACAAGAGGTGCCCAAGAATGTTAAGTAGCTTCATTCACTGACAAATATGTAGCAAACAAGACTGTCCTGTCTAAGTGGAGCCTGACAAAGAATACAACCAAGAGATCGAACTGAATGTAGCTCCTTGGATTTTTCTGTATATACAGAAAGTCAATTTCAAAAATCTCAACTTCAATCAACATTAGTGATTGAAAAAGTCACAAAATATTAGTTTTTCATGTCTTACAGAGTTGCTTCTGTAGAACACCTTGCATCTACACAATTCTTTGATTGAAAAGAGCAAATTCTTTTCTTTGATATTTAAAAAATAAATAAATAAATGGAAATTATAAGAAAAACGTTTTATGTATTAAAATTGTCCATTGCAGAAAGATCAGAGAATCACCAAGTTAACTATTTTTATTTATTTTTTTTTCATTTATTTATTTTTTTTTTTTGAGAGACATTTAATTTTATTCTGCAAAATCTTCAATGTGTATCAGAAAAAGAGAAAGAGTGTTGGCCAACGGGTTAGATGGGTGAATTACAAGTTTTGAAGTTCGATTAAAAGTTTTCAGTGAATAATACTTATTAACAATAACATAAGAAAGAAACTACAACTTGAAATTTCAAAACTGAAGTAAAATCAGTCCAAAAAAAAAAAAAAAAGGAAAAAAGAAAAGAGAGAGATAAGAGAACAGACTAAAAAGAACACACATGCGAATGGAATGAAAAGGGAGAGACTAGAGAATGGAATGAAAAGGGAGAGACTAGAGAACAGAATGAAAAGGGAGACAAGACAATGGAAGGAAACAGGAGAGACAATAGAACAGAATGAAAAGGGAGAGACAATAGAACAGAATGAAAAGGGAGACACAAGACAATAGAAGGAAAAGGTAGAGACAACCACCCATCCCCCCTAAAAATAAAGGAGGAAGAAAAGACCAGAGAGAAAGAAAAGCTCTATTTTACTGAGTGAAAACTAATAAAAGCAAATGAGACTAAGATAAAATCTAAGAGGAAGAATATGAGAGAGTGAAAGAGAGAGAACCCTAATAAATGTCATCAAGCCAACAAATGATACCACCCAGTCTTACAATATCTAAAGTTGGTTTCATCGTTTTGTTCTCACTTGCCAGAATGTAATAATATACAATGACCTGAAGATAATTAATAAACAAGGAAACTAACTTTATAAAGGAGTTAAGATACACTTCTTAATGAACAGCTGACAATTGAAATTTAACAATAATGGTGATAACTAACGGGTTTGATTGATAGCTATATGTTAAATGAGGAACACTCCAAAAGTAAAACTGATTTATTTCCATGGAAACAACAGCAGATACAAGAAACACAATAATACTACTGAATTAAGCAAGTCTTCAACTATAAACATTCATATAGAAATGAGAAAGAAAGAAAAAAGATGGAGACCCTTAAATGAACAAAAAGTTGTATGCCATATTTGTGTTAAAAAAAAAAAAAAAAAAAAAAGAAAACTGCCTCTCATATATTTTTTGTTCTGGTTTCTTTCTTTCTTTGTTTAATGGCATATCAACTTTTGTGGGTTATCTAAAGCCAAAACAAACCTTATAGAAGACCAGCAGTGGTTTATTCAACCCATAGCTTATAGGATAAGGTTTTTTTTTTGGTTTTTTTAAATCTTTCCCAAGGGTATTAGTCCAAAAGTAAACGTAGTAGCATAACTGAAATTCAAACTTACTAAAATTTCAGAGTCCAGCTCTAATCATTACACCAAGGGCATGCCTGTTTTATGGTTCAGTATTAATATTGATATGAATGAATAAATGTTTGCCCACAACCTATTTAAGATCATTGGGTGCTATATCCAGTAATTCTATTTTATGGCCTCTTTTACAAAAATATTGGCCCTGTTGGTGGGGGTTAGAATATGCTGATTGTTTTGAGTTTTATGGCATATCAACCTTTGCAGGTTATTTAACGCCTAATCTATTTTCATACAAATAAACAGTTCTTTTTCAAACAATTCAGTTTAGCATGAGTACATAGTTTGATTATCAAAAACATTTCTATTTCAAGCTATTCGGTTTAGCATGAGTACAGTTTCAATCTCAAAAACAGTTTTATTTTGAGCAATTCAGTTTTGCATAAGTACACAGTTTATTTCAGATAATTCAGTTTAGCATAAGTACACAGTTTATTTCAGATAATTCAGTTTAGCATAAGTACACAGTTTAAATATCAAAACAGTACTATTTTGAGCAATTCAGTTATAGCCTAAGTACTCAGTTTAAATGTCAAAACAGTTCAGTTTAGCATGAATACACAGTTTAAATGCAGAAACAGTTAACTCTGGAAACTACAGTTAAGTTCATTTGATCCATAGATAGGATCCTATCAGGTGGTACCACTCCACACCAGAGTGGACTTGGGAGTGATGGCAATGAAGGGGTACTCCGCATTCCCCAAAGCTCCAGCATTACTGGAGCCTTACCATCCGATTGTTTAGTGTCATATCTAGGACACTTGTTGTGTGTGTGTGAGTGTGTGTGTGTGTGTGTGTGGAGGGTCTTACCCCTCTGCCAAGATGCAGTCGGTGTATTCTACTGCCCCAGCCAACAGGACAAGGTTGGAATATGCTGACTGTATCTAATGCCTGTATCTACAATATTAATACTGAACCAAAAAGTGTGTCCTGGGTATGACACTCTGAAGATCTAGGGAGAGAGGAGTACCTTTTCATTGCCATTACTCCTTTACTTACATATTCATAAGGACCATGTGCAAAAAAAAAAATTAAATGTAAATATGACTGTACAATGAACACAATTCTCTAACCTATAGACATGAAATAACCCAAGACAGGTTGACATGCTGTTAAAATCAATTAGGACTAGGTGGTAATTTTGTGATTCTTCTCTCTCTCTAAAGCAGATTATTTTATAGATGTCTGATGATAATCATGACTTTATATCTTTGATATTCCATTGCAATCATTTTATTTAATTGCACTTACTTTTATTTCTCTATAATAATTTGCTTACAAACAGTTATATGGTATCAAGTATTCCTATCCAATACTAGAATTTTTAAACATTTGACCCATAGATGAAATCCTAACAAACACTACCATGCCAGGTCAGAGTTGACCAGGGAGTAATGGCAACAAAGGAGTGACTTTATATACTTCTGAGCTCCAGAGCTGAACCCTCACCTCTGGATGCAGTATAGTGTTATACCCAAGATACAAGACCCGAGGAGGCACCACCTGTAGTATAATGATTATCATCATAAGAAATGGACACAATGCCCGGAGTTAAAATCCTGGACAAGGCTGTTTGCATTTCACATAGCACTAATACCCTTGGGAAAGGTATGCATCTAACTATTTTCTTTCCAGCTATGGGTAAATAATAGGGCAAACTGAGCTCTATAAACTTGATATGGTGGATGTGCCCGTAGTGTAATGGTTATCGTTGTAAGAAATGAACACGGCGACACGAGTTCAAATACTGGACGAGACTGATTGCATTTCACATAGCACCAATACCCTTGGGAAAGTTATGAATCCAATTATTCTCCCTCCAGCTATGGGTAAATAGTAGGACAGACTAGGTTCTTCAGCCTTGGTTAGGCAACTAGTCTAGGAGAAGGAAAACTCTGAATTAAAACCTGTTAAACTCCGCTTAAAAATTGACCTCGTGTCATATCCTGCCCGAGCGAAGGGGTTGGTAAATAGGATAAACTTGATATGGTAACCAGTCTAGGAGAAGGAAAACCTTGAATTCAAACCTGTTATACAAATGTGGCTAGGAACCACCTTCATACACCAATCCTGGTGAAACTCTGCACAGGAATATATGGTGAATGCCATCATGTGCTCTCTCTCTCACACACACACACACACACACACACACACACAAACTTAATATAAATGCTGCAGATAGAATAGGGTTATTATCTTTCTTTATTCATAGAGAATTAGACACAGAGATACAGATTCACAGCCCTGTGAAACATATAGCCTGATATCCTTACTCTCATATCCCATAACATTTTTAGGTTATCAAGAGTGTCATGATTGGGCAATGAGAGGGTTACTTAGTAGTATCCATCTCCTCTCGAAGTAATATACAACAAGTTGTACAAGGTTATATGTTGCCAGCAGGAAAGAACAATCAATGACCCAATAGGCTAAAAGATTCCAATTCCCCAGTGATTTTATTTATAACTGAAGGAAGCAGTGATCTCTTGACTTTTCTTAAGAGTAATAGAGTGAAGTTCCAATTGCCTAGTTATTTTACAGATAAAGGGAACAGTTATCTCATGACTTTTCCCAAGGTTATTTGAACAAAGTGAATGCACATTATCTTAGTCAGAACAGAGTTTGAACCCAGCTCATCAATTTTGTTCTCAACTGTACAAACCATCACACCATCAACATGTCCACCATTCTGAAGATAACTTTATTGACTCATGAAAAATGTTGGCTAGTTACAATTAAATCAAGCAATAAATGTTGCTTGCTGTAATTGTAATTAGATGTAAGCGGTGGACGAAGCAGAAGCTTTTAATTAATCAATTAATTAATAATGGAAAATAATCTTAAATGAATCTACACATGTACATCAAAAGGAAATATTTTTCATTGTTATATTTCTCACTTGAATTGTGAAAACTATTTCACTGGGTACTTGGAGGAATGGGGAAGAAAGTAAAACGACTGAAAGAAATGAGAAGGAAAAAAGAAAGAATAAGAGAAAAAAGAAAGAATAAGAGAGATGAGAAAGGAAAAAGAAAGAATAAGAGAAAAAAAAAGAAAAAAGAAAGAATAAGAGAAAAAAAAGAAAAAAGAAAGAATAAGAGAGATGAGAAAGAAAAAAGAAAGAATAAGAGAGATGAGAAAGGAAAAAGAAAGAATAAGAGAGATGAGAAAGGAAAAAGAAAGAATAAGAGAGATGAGAAGAGAAAAAGAAAGAATAAGAGAGATGAGAAAGAAAAAAGAAAGAATAAGAGAAATGAGAAAGGAAAAAGAAAGAATAAAAGAGATGAGAAAGGAAAAAGAAAGAATAAGAGAGATGAGAAAGAAACAAGAAAGAATAAGAGAAACGAGAAAGGAAAAAGAAAGAATAAGAGAAATGAGAAAGGAAAAAGAAAGAATAAGAAAAATGAGAAAGGAAAAAGAAAGAATAAGAAAAATGAGAAAGGAAAAAGAAAGAATAAGAGAGATGAGAAAGAAACAATAAAGAATGAGACGGTAAGAAGATAGAACAAGAAAGAAAGAAAAAGTAAGAAAGAAAAGAAAAAATGGCAAAAGAAAAAGAAAAGTGAAAGAAAGGTGAGAATGCAAGAGTTAAAGAAAGAAAAAAGAATGGGGATAAAGAGCAAAAAAGAAATAGAAAATGATAACAGAAAAAGGAGAAGAAAAAAAGGAAGAGAGAGAAACTTGAGCAATTACAATGGAAATAAGAGAGAGATCAATTATGATAAAAAATATACAGGGAGAGGGCACTAGAAAGAAATCAAAAGAGTGAGCATTAAAAGAAGCAGAAACCATGTAAGTTGTCATTAACTAATCTTAGCTTAGTATGGCACAAGGCCAGAAATATGAGGCCCCCTGTGAAAATCAAACACTCTGAACAGAAAGATGTGGTGAGAGAAAGAGCTAAAAACAGCAAGATGTAGCAACAGAGAGAGAGCTAGCAACAGAAAGATACAGTGCTTGAGATCATGCAATAGCAACATGTAGAGAGAGAGAGAGTGAGGAACAAATAGATGTGGCGAGAGAGAGTGAGGAATAGTAAGATATTACAAAAAAGAGATCAAGCAACAGAAAGATTCAGTGAGAGAGAGAGAGAGAGCAACAGAAAGATACAGTGAGAGAGAGAGAGAGAGCAACAGAAAGATTCAGTGAGAGAGAGAGAGAGCAACAGAAAGATACAGTGAGAGAGAGAGCAACAGAAAGATACAGAGAGAGAGAGAGAGCAACAGAAAGATACAGTGAGAGAGAGAGAGAGAGAGCAACAGAAAGATACAGTGAGAGAGAGAGAGAGAGAGAGCAACAGAAAGATACAGTGAGAGAGAGAGAGAGAGAGAGCAACAGAAAGATACAGTGAGAGAGAGAGAGAGCAACAGAAAGATACAGTGCTTGACATCATGCAACAGCAAGATATAGCGAGAGAGAGAGAGAGACAGAAAGATGCAGGAAGATAGAATGGAAGAGACAAAGCAAGAGGAAGATGAGGTAATAAAATGAGAAAAATGAGCAATAAAAAAAATATCAAGTGAATGTGTGATAGAAAGAAAAGCGAGAGAGAGAGACTGTATTAATCATTTATGGGTCTCCTCCAGTGTCATGGGATGTCTGATCTAACATCCACTTTTTCTTAAGATGAATCTATCAGAGACTAATCAGTGAACTACAAACCAAAAAATAAGATTTTTTTTTCTCTCATGTAAACACACTTCTTCCTTATTTTTTTCTTTCTTTGCCTTGGGGTATCATAACCCCCACACCACATTTAACTTCAGATTGTGGGGCAGCATTAGCAAAAAATTTCCAATGAACAAATATATACATACATATATACACACACACACATATATGTGTGTGTGTGTGTACACACACACACACACAAATATATATATATATATACACACACACACACACTCTATATATATATATATATATATAAAAATGAATATTTCATGAGACCAATTGATTTTTTTTTGTTTTATATTTTCAAGAGATATTTTTTTTGCCTTTTACAATGTGTATATTCCTTCTTACATTTCATTAACATAAAAAAAAGCATAAAAAAGAAAGCTTTTGCAAAGTAAAAGTAGACAAGTAAAAAAAAAAAAAAAAAAAAAAACAATACAAAAGAAAATACATTCTAATATGATCTTTTATGAAAAACAGTCTTTTACTCCAGGGAAGTAAAATGAATTCAAAAAGAAATTTAAAAAAAAATTAAATTAAAAAAAATGCTTTTATGCTCAGTAAAACAAATACTTATATCTTAAATCTTATCGTTTTAGCATATATGAAAGAATGTATATAAAAAAATGAATAATTAGTTTATCTATTCAAAAGTAAACTACACAATTACACTGAAATATATAAATATATATTTTCAAAATAATTTGCATGTATTTTGATTTTTCTAAGGCTAAATAGCTAAATTCTGTAAATTTTGATTAAATGAAATGACAAAAAATGCTTGCCAAAGTCACTTAATTGATAAGTGACATGGTAACATAGATGTTTATATTTACAAAGAATTTTGAAACTCTAAATTGAAAAATCTCAATATTTTAAATATAAATATATCCATATCAACCAATTGAAGAGCAAAAAGAACTAACGTTAGATTAATGATACATAGAAGCTTACATTGGTTTAGTTTATTTGTTTAATGGCATATCAACAGTTTATGGGTTATTTAATGCCAAAATTTGATGAATTTCTAAATGTTTGATTACTATCATGACTATATTTTCAATGCTTCACTACATTTACTTTTTAAATTGCACTTGTATTTGTCTATACTCACATTTGTTTGCACACAGTTATATATCAAGTATTCTTATCTAATACAAATAATTTTTACAATTTTCCAGTAACTATTTTTGATTGATAATAAACTGTTTGCACACAGTTATACAGTTTTAAATAATAATAATAATAATAGTGATAAGCCTTAGTAAACAATTATAGCTCAAAGTAACTATTCTTGATACAAATAATTTCCACACTGTTATATAGTTTCAAGTATTTTGATCAAATAAGAATGATTTTTAAAGAGACCTATTTGATCAAGAAATGGGACCTTAACTAGAACTATCAGTCTGGGCTAAAGTGAACCAGAGAGTAATGGCAATGAAGGTGTACTCACCACAGCTCCAGAACCTTAGCCTCCCCATAAGGTGCAGTTTAGTGTAATATCCAAGACACACTCTCTGCAGGGGACACATTCGGCATATTCTAAGCCCGACTGATGGTGGGGGTGGCTTACATATTTAGTCAGACTAATAGGTTAGAAGAGGAAAGACACAAACCCTGAAGACTAATTAATGAGAGTCCCTAAAGAAGAGATTGGGGGGGGGTCAAAGAAGCTCCTGAAGGAAAAGTTAGGGGGTCAATAAAACAGTCAAAGAAAACCAGAGAAATGATAAATTCCTAATATTTTATATCATCATTTCAAGTGACAGTAACTCCAGATTTTCACTTTTCCCAGATACTCTAAGGAAATTACATGAGTCTACATTTAAAAAGGTTGTTGTTGATTTGCTTCTCACACCTACCAAACAATCCCTGCTCAATAATCCACTTCCCTATTCCACTTAAGATAATAAACAGAGTATTGAGTTCAATCCTCACTAAGTAACTTAGACTTGTGGCCTGGAACTGAATTTCTAAGGATGTCTTAATGGTATGAATACAAACGTAAATTCACCCCCCACCCATATGGATCCCCTACACTTTTATTCACCCTGCCAAAATTTCATTTACCACCAGGGATCAATATGGATGACTTTGAAAAGCCCTGATTTAAAACTCATCATTCCATTAAGAAAAAATATGAGAATGATCACTATTCTTAGTTTTATTATAAGTACTTGACATAATCTCTCTGGTCTTGATGGTTGGTTGGTTAGTTGTGTTATATGGCATATCAACCCTTATAGGCTATTCAATAGCAAATCATATATGATTTGTAATCAAATAGTTTGTAGGTAACATTTTTAAACAAGCCAGAGCTCATTTGTTTGCACAGAGTTCAATGGCTTCAAGTATTGCTATTTAAGTTAGGTTAGTTTGATTGAGTTCTATGGCATATCAACCATTGAGGGTTATTTGATGCCAAATTCTGTTTTTATATAGATAATTAATAAGTGAATTTTTGTTGTTCACACTTTCAAACAAGCCAGAGTTCAATTTTTGATAAATGGTCAGTTAGTTGCTTGTTTTATGGTACATCAACCCTGGGAGGTTATTTAATGCCAAATCATATTTATACATATATATATCAAATATATAGTTCTTGTAAACAAACAGTTTGCAGGTAACAGTTTTTAAATGAACCAGAGCTCATTTATTTGCACACAATTAAATAGTTTCAAGTATTGCTATTTAACACTAATAATTCTATTCAACATTATTCATTTGTTTGCACACAGTTAAACAGTTTCAAATATAGGAAATAATTAATGTGATTGACACAAGCTACTGACTCATATTTACTGGGAATTTTTTTATTTATGGGCTTAGTTTCCTGGCCCTCTCAAACCAGGGTTAGATGGCTTCAAATGTTGCTTTTGTTTGCACACTGTTAAATGGTTTCTAGCATTGATAACACTAATAATTCTATTTGCACACACTAACATGGTTTCAAGTATAGTAAATGATTAAACAGTTCTTAGACCCATAGATAGGACCCTAACAGGTAATACTCTTCTGGTTCAAAGTGGACCTGGGAGTAATGGAAATGAAGGAGTACTCCACATGACTGGAGCTTTATTTTCAGATGATTTAGTGTCATATCTAGGACATTCATTGGTGGGGAATTCTTACTCTTCTGCCAAGATGCAATCAGTGTATTTTACAACCACCAGTTGACTAGAATTTCTGATCTTGAAATATCAGACGTATTATGTAAAGTAATGTAGTACTAAGCCTGAAATATCAGGATTATGAGTTCAAGAGATTATTCAGCAGCAAAAAATAGTTTTTTTTTTTTATCATTACTAAGAATTTTTGGCTATTGACCTCATCTTTATTGTTATAATCACAATGTTTTGGGTGATATGTCTTTCACCCTTCTTCAGGTGTTTCAAATCAAACTCTGGATTCCACACAGAATCTCAAACTGAACCCTTTATTCAAACCACAGGGGTAGACTATTCCAATTCTGCTAACCATGACCAGTACAAGTGTTAAGTTATAGTAAGTATTCCTTGTTAATCTTACCTGTTGTCGGAATTGAACCTGCAACCTCCAGATAATTACACTCAGATGCACCTTCCAATCAAACACATTATCCACTGGGCTATGTGTGCAGGTGGACAATTCAGAGTGAATTTTTGGGACTTATAAGCCTAATGTCTCCATCTAGTTCCCCCCCCCCCGTGGACTTCTGAATTCAACATAAACACCTGAAGAAGGCTGAAGGACATATCAGCCAAAATATGATTATAACACTAAAGATAAGATCAATAGTCTGAATATTCTAAGTAATAATAACTATCAAGCTTTATCTCAGAAATTTAGACAAATAGCTTTTTTCTTCTCAACAATCTATCACATTTGCAATCCTAGAAGTAGATTTTGCAAGGGTAATTTTTCAATAAGAATATTCTACCTGATGGTTACACATTCATTACTCAGTCTCCTATTCATAATACTTAACAGTGTGGTAATTCTATGTATGAATAATAGAACTATCTCAAGTCAGGTCACAATATATCTTGCTTTATTCCTTTAAAATCCTAATTATGTCAGACCAACAGAGTTAAAAAAATTTTCAAGGAAATTAAATAGCTTCTCAAAAACATTTAACAATAGAAGATAAGGAAAAAAGAATTTTAATACTCACAAGTCTTCACTGACTCCCACTTCAGCTAATAAATTTTCATATTCCTCAGCTGCATATTTCTCCCAGTCTGACAGTTCAGGTCCATCAGTATCAGGGTCCTTGTTTAAAAAAAGAAAAAAAAAATCAGTGAAGGTATAAAAACACAGTCATAGTTTTTATTATTATCAATAATATTAATAGGATACATGAACATACATTTGAATGTTACACTGTCATCACCTCAAATAAATAAAAAAAGGAGAGAGAGAGAGAGAGAGAGAGAGAGAGAGATGTGATAATGCTATACATTAGAAGCTTATTATCTGCTTCAATGTAATTGGAAAAAAAAGAAAGAGGAAGTGATAATGCAATACATCAGAAGTTTATTATATGCATCAACAGAATATAAGGAAGGAGGAAAAAGAAAAGACAGGAAGATAAAAGAAAGAACAAAATAGAAGGTATAGATATAAAAAAAGAAATGAATAGCACTTGGAAGTTTATTTTTAAACAAAAGCTAACAAGATATTTGAGGAAATAGTAAAATCAGTTAACAAATTGTTCAATTTTAACAAAATTTTCAGTACTTATTTATCAACAGATAAAATTAATTAAACATTATATCCAAATTGGTCTAATTATATATATATATATATATATATATATATATATATGTATGTATAGGAATAAATGATCATTTATGAAATAATTTACATAAAGATTACAATACAAACTTATGTAATTTAAAGAGAGTATTTTTCCTTTGGAAATTTCTATATAAAAGACTTAAGAAAAGGGAAAAAATAGAATTGCCATGGATATAACTAGTTATTATATAACTAGCATAGTACAGGTTGAAAGGGTTTTGTCTAATTTACATATACATAGTAATTTCTGCAAAGAAACAGAGTATATATGCACCCCACCTGGGATCAAAATAATAATCCCTAGCCATCTTGCTAAGACCAGAATGTAGTATATGTGCACACTGCTCAAGATAAAAATATTACTCTACAGCACTTCTGCCAAGAATTAGAGTGTAGTATCTGTGAAAAATGTTACACACAATCACACTCTTTCCTAACTCTCTTTCTGTCTGTCTGTGTATATATATATATATATATATATATGTATACACACACACACACACACACAGAGATACACATACATACCCAATTTTATATATGCAGATTTTCTTTTTCATTAACTTTGTATGTTTGTATCTAAAAATCCCTCGGCCACAGACAGGATGTAAAACAAGGTCAATTTTTTAAAACAGAGTACAGATGATTTCAATTCAGAGTTTCTATTCTCTTAGACTGGTTATCTAACAATGCTAAAGAACTCAGTCTACCTACTAGTAGGGGGTGAGGAATAGTTAGATTCATGCCTTCTCATAGGGCATTAGAGCAGAGTGAAACACAAAGAGCCTCAATCCAGGATTTGAACTTGGGTCCCAAATTTCATTTCTCGTGATGATAATCATTACGCTAAGTGCACCACCTTTATTTGTATGTTAATTGTTTTGACGTTAACAATCTATCTAATGCCAAGTCTCTTACTTGTCAGTTCTGCCTTTTCTACTGCATCTATTTCTTTTGTTTTAGACAAGTTGAAACTAATCAACAACTGACTTCACATCAACATGAAAGCACCAGACCAACAAAGTACAGATTATAAAGTCTATTTTAACAACAGATACTGAAATTGGAAAATAATTTCATTTGTAAGCCAGAGTATAAAATTGCCAACACTGTCTAATAGCAATAAAAGAATAAATGAATGAAAATTACAAGAACTTATCACAAAATCACAGACAAAATATTAGGTCTATAAGATCTTTAAAATTATATATACTCATTTTTAAATCATTCATAAATGGGGGAAACTAATTATTCAAAATCAAACATCAGCTTGTCATGAGTTATTCAATTGGCATTTCAGTTAATAGAAATGTTGATCAGTATATTCAAGTGGTGGAAGGGGAAAAAAAACACCAAAGCATAGGGAGAGGCATGAGAGAAAGATAGAAAGGAGAGAGAGAGAGAAAGGAAAGACAAAGAAATGGAAACAGAAAGAGTAAACAAGAAGAGAGAGAGTGAAAAAAAAAAAGAGAGAAGAAATGCAAATGCATTTAGCTAAAATGGAAGGACACTCAGAAGCGAGAATGGTAAAACAGAAATCATGTGTGTGTGTGTGTGTATATATATATATATATACACACACATACACAGAAAAAAATATAAAATTGTGATATCCTAAAGAACAATGCTGATTTTGACCTAGATACAACATGTGCATGATACATGTGTAGTAGATATTCTGAAAAAATTTTTCAATCTCTGGATGGAATGCGTTGCAGGATTGTATTCACTATCTCCATCATCATATGTATTTGAGAGTTCAAGCCTGTATTAATGCTCAAAGAGGATATACAGTGTATTAATCTGAAATCTGAGTAATAATGATACACCAATTATTTTGAAACCTCTGTATGTATTGATCTTTGATCATTTAATGTAATCCAGCTATATTACCTGTACATTTAATCTTGAGTAAATTCTGAAAATACCAACAATTCGTTTCTTAATGAAATAATCATTACTTATAAGCATACCTATCAAATTTACATACAACCTTCAGACATTTAGACTGTCTGCTGATTGTTGGTTGGGTTTTATGACATACCAACCTTTATAGGTTATTTAACACCAACCCCATTTTCATACAAATAATCAGTTCAGCATGAGCACACAGTTTGATTGTCCAAAATATTTCTTTTTCAAGCTATTCAGTTTAGTCAAACAGTTCTAATTCAAACAATTCAGTTTAGTATAAGTATAGTTTTTGTTTACACACAGTTAAATTTCAAGTAATTCAGTTTAGCATAGTACAGTTTCAATTTCAAAAACAGTTCTATTTCAAACAATTCTGTATGCAGTTTAAATGTCTAAACAGTTCAATTTCAAGTAATTCAGTTTAGTATAAGTACACAATTTAGTCCTATTTGACCCATAGACAGGACCCTATCAGGTGCTACCACTCTGGGCCAATACTTACAAAAAAAAAAAATGTAAATTAAGATTTTGGGTTTTTAAACCATCAAAATCTATCCATAACTTTTGAAATATAAGCACTTGGTGTTGGAACAACTGGACAAAAAAAGGCTCCTATTTTTTTTCAATTTTTGTACAATCACATTTACAGCAATGATGATGATCATCATCATCATCTTGTCGTGCCACTAGCACGGATATCCCTGAACCTCTCTCGCCACTTTTCCCTATCGTTCATTGCCTCTGGCAGGTCTTCGGGGCTACATCCCGTATTCTCACATAGCTGATGAATGTATGTTCGTGCTAGTCACCCTGCTTTTGCCTGGCTATATGTGGGGGTTCATAGGAGTACATCACTTATGAACAGCAATGAAATTTGGAATATGTAAAATTTGCTAGTGGATATCATGGAAGATGTAACTTATTACTTGAGCTTATTATAGTAGCAATGCTCATGCTACCTTAAAATGCTGTAGACAATATTTGCAATTTCAGTGGACTCCATTTGAAAAATGCTTATAAAAATACCATAAACCCATAAAATCCTGTCAAAACAGACATCAAATGAAAGGAAATTAATTTACCTACAAATTTATTGAGGTTGTATATGTGTATTGTATTTTTATAGCTTTTAAGCTAGCTTGGATGAGTTTAACTTGGAGGAAGGTACATGTTGTGAAAGAAACAATTAAAACAATTAGTAGTAACCTTATGTCTCTTAAGGGATATAGAAGACTGATGATGATGGAAGACAAAAGAAATACCCTATTTTCAATCAAGCACATCTTAATATAGGCAGGTTCATTCTAGAACAATATACATTTTTATTCAATCTTCTCAGTTGTCCCAACAATCAGATTATTTTGAAGCTTCACAAACATTAGTAGCCACAATATGTTGTGCAAGACAAACAGAAATTGAAGCAGAAATTATGTCTCTTTGGGCATAAAGGATGATGAAGAGTTTCTCTCTTTTAGACTAATTAATAACAATCAATGTTTAATGGTATATCAACTATTGTGGGTTATTTAATGCCAAAACTATCTTTGTAGAAGAAACATGGTACAATTTAATCCATAATTGTGGGAGATAAGAGGATTCATACCTTTCCCAAGGGTATTAGTCCAAAAGTGAATGTTATAGTTCAACTGCAGTTTAAATTCATTCACTACAATGTCATAGTCCGGCATGTTAGTCACTACATCACAGGGTCTCCTCCCTCTCATAACTTTTAAAAACAGCATGGATCACCCAGTGAGAATCAAAGTCCTTAACAATGGTTGACATACCAAGGCTAAAGAACCTAATCTGTCCTATTTTACCTTTTGCTCGAAAAAGACTTCATGGTTTTCTGAAGTGAAATGCAAGCAGCCTTGTCCAGGATTTGAACTTGACTCACCAAGTTCATTTCCTATAATAATAACTGATATGTTGGAGGTGTCCATGGTGTAATGGTTATCGTCGCAGGAATTGGACACAGCAACACGAGTTCAAATCCTGGACGAGACTGATCACATTTCACATAACACTAATACCCTTGGGAAAGGTGTGAATCCAATTATTCTCCCTCCAGCTATGAGTAAATAGTAGGACAGACTAGGTTCTTCAGCCTTGGTGAGGCAACTAGTCTAGGAGAAGGAAAACTCTGAATTCAAACCTGTTAAACCCCCGCTTAAAAAAACTGACCTTGTGTCATATCCTGCCCGAGCGGAGGGGTTGGGTAAATATGATAACTGATATGTAGCATGCAAATAAATAAATAAATAGATAAAAATACATAAATTATACTGCAACACTGTCTTTATGTATTATTTTTACTCAAACGATCTGTAGAAGAGAAGACAGTTTATCCTGTATAACAAAGCAAGCACATTTGTGCCTCAAGTGGAGAATGAATGGTATGTCGGAGAGAGAGAGAGAGAAAAAGAAACATGGCCACCCTAACACCTCAAGTTGAAATAAAACACAGTCTCAAGCAAGGAGAATTTGCAAAAGTGGTGTATGCAATTTTTTTTTTTTTGAAGCAGGTATATTGGCTGAGCATAAAACACCACATACAAGAGAAAGGAGTAAAGCAGCAAAAGCAATCAAATGAAGACGTGACTTTTGTTGGTAGAGGCGAATAGTGAAGAAGTTATTTTTTTGTTAGTGATCACTGGAATCCACTGAAACTAGTTCGAGGACTGAATATCATCCCATAAACATAAAAGCCTGTAAGGCCTTTTAAACCAGGAAAATTTTAACTTTATCTAATCTTATCCCAAGATTTTTAGATAAATGTCCAAGTAAGTTAAGTTAGTTTAATTTGATTTGAATTTTGTACATTCTAAAACTTCAATAAGTTTGTCTATACATCATAGCAATTTAACTACACCATGCAGAATATTTTTTTTACACTCAGATAGACCTCGCAATTAGAATCACACTAGACAGCTTACTAACAACAGATCCAGTAATGATTCTCATGGAACAGGAATTCTATGAATAAAAAAAGCTCAATGATTCTATGGTTGGAATATAAATGGCACAACCAGTATTTAACCACAGATAACATTCCTTATAGCTTTATCACAGCCAAGGCAAAGAAAATTAGTCACAGAAACATAAAAAGAACAAAAACAAGTTGTTTTTTTTCCTCCATTCTTCATAAAATTCCTGAAAATTAGTAACAAAAGCAGAACTATATATATATATATATATATATAAAATGAGGAAGAGATAGTGACAAGAGCAGATGGAGAGTCCTCAGTTTGAATTTCACACATAGGTGGTATGAGAGAGATGGCTGCTGACAAAACAATTCTTAGTAGGTTTGAATTGTCTTTTTTTTTTTTTTTTTTAATTTAATGGCATATTAACCCTTGATGGTTATTTAATGCCAAATCATGTTTATACATAATTCTTAAATGAATAGTTCGTAGGTGACAATTCACATTCAAACACATTTACTACATTCTGAGTCAGAGTAGACCTAGGAGTAATAGCAATGAAGGGTTACTCCACATTTTCCAAAGATCCAGGACTGAAGCCTCACCATCAAATGGTTTAGTGTCATATCCAGGATATTCATTGACAAGTTTCTTACCCCTCTACAGAGATGCAGTCAGCATATTCTTAAGCCCCAGTTGACTGGGCTGACAATTGCAAGTAATTCTCATCTTCATATCCTTATTTCACAACAATGAAACTTTTTTCTAGGGATGGCACTGCTTTCTTCTCATAGAGAGGAATCTAGAAAAGGTGACTTTAAAATAGTTTAATTATATATGTCCCTATCACTAGGTACAAATGACTAGGCTCATAATTCCCATCTATCAGTAAAAAAAATAGGGTAGATTAGACTCTCTAGCTTTGGTTGGGTGACCAGTCTAGAAGGAACAACCTGAGGAGTGTTGGTCAGGTGAATCTGTGGTACATTGGTGCACCATTCTTCTGTTATCATCTCATCCAAGAAGCATAACTAGTTCTACACAAACTTTCACCACTATAAACAAATTATTTAGGACAATGTGTAGCACAATGGTTAACTAGATCATTTTGCAGATCCCCTTTTTGCAAGAAGAGTAAATTCAATCCTCAACAAGATGCCTCTACAACCCTGATTTAAACCAGTTTAAGCTATGATTAGAAAATATTTAGGGAACTCACCATCATAGTATGATGGTTAAAAGGTCCATCTCAGAAATGTTTTATTTAGTTTTAAGAATTTACAACCCTCAATAAATTTATAGCCTTACATTAGAAGAAGTGAAGCTAAGTAAATAATTATTCTTTTTTTCTTTTCTTCATGTATTATTAAAATGCACATATTCCTACTCTGTAAAAGATACAATGAAGAAATTCCACATATTTTTACAAATTTTATTTCCTTTTTATTTTACTCTTTGTGTGGCATACTTAGCATAATGGTTATTGTCATAAGAAATGGAATCAAGAAACAGAGTTTAAAGCCTAGACAAAGCAGTTTGCATTTAGCTTTGCACTAATGTCTTTTGAAAAGGCATGAATCCATCTTTTTCTCACCTCAGATATGAGTAAATAGCAGGCAGAATGGATTCTTTAGTCTAAATTCAAACCAACTTTACCCCGCTTAAAAATTGGCCTAGTGTTGCATCCTGCTTATCACAGAAAGGTTGGTTAAATACGTATTATTTGACACAAGTAGTAACTGGTGGTTTTTCATTAGAGACCAAGCAACAGCAAGTTTCCTCAGCTATCCAGAACTTTTCTATGTATCTTTGCTGATTTCAGTAGTGCTGTTGTCTGGATAGTTTCAATTCTTCATTGGATTTCTAGTAGCCACATTCTCTTCTCTAGAGTTCTATATTTATCATAATTATCTGCATAAACTCACAAAGGTTCTCTAGACACATTTGTCCACTCAAGATATCTACTTTGTCCTGTCTTTTGCCAATCTTTTCATTGTTAGCTGAAGTAGTTTTGTGTTTTCTCTTAAAGTGTCATTCCATCATTTTGATCATCCTCTAAGTGAAGTCATTCTTGTATGAATCATTCACATAAATGGTATTGTCTTTCCATACCATGGGACCAAACAGCTTCAATCTGATTTCCTTCATAGAATAGTTATTATTATTTCTTTTATTACAAGTTCATATCATTATAATTGCTTTTAAAGACAACATTTTAGGTTGATACACTCTTCCAGATTTGCTTTAAAAAGTCCATCAATCAACCCAAAGTGTTAAGATAAAAAGCAAAAATAATATGTATGTATGTATGTATTTATCCAACCCCTCTGCATGAACAGGATATGACTCAAGGTCTATTTTTAAATGTAGTTTAACAGGTTTGAATTGAGACTTTTCTTTCTCTTAGACCAGGTGCCATAACAAGGTTAAACAGCCCAGTCTGCCCAAATATTTATCCATAGTCAGAGGAAGAAGAATTGCATTCCTATCTTTCCCAAGAGTATTAGCACTATGTGAAATGCAAATAGTCTAGTCCAGGATTTGAACTCGGTTCATTACCTACAATGATAACCATTATACCATGAACATGTGTACATGATATGTACTATGTATTTATCAAGGCCAAGCAGGCTGTGACACAAGATTATTTAGTTAGGTGGAGTACAGCTAGAGTTTTTCTTCTAGAATGGTTGCCTTATCAAGGCCTAAGAACTCAGTCTACCCTACTATTTACTGATAGCTTGAAGGAGGTGGGGGTAAGAGATGGTTTCATGCCATTCCCCAGAGAATTAGTGTGATGGGAAATACAAATAGCTTTGTCCAAGTTTTGAATTTGGGTCACCAATTCTATTTTCTTCAATGCTGACCTCTACACTAAGCACACCTCCATGTTATTTACTAAGGTTTGCTTAGTTGTGGCACAAAGACAGATGTATAGTGCACACAGTGAGACTCAAACTCACTGTCTGTCTAGCTTGCTAACCATTACACTATGTAAAAAAGGGACTATGACAAACTCATCAACTTGAAATGTGATAAAAAGCAACAATGATTAAGATGGAAAAAAACTAGAATTTTTTTTTCACGTAAAAATATTTTTTGATTAGTATTCATAACTCATACATCCGAAATAATTAACATGCTGATTGATAAAGTATTTTCTAATAAGTATAAAAACAAACATGCATTTCTTAAAATAAAACAATACAGCAAAAATGTTTTGAGTCACTTTATACTTCTAATAAAATTTAATAGATTACTAATTTATATATGATTTTGAACTTCAGTTAAGGAAAGGCAAGAAAGAAAATGTCAAGGAGGATGATTAACTATCTATATATTATTAATCTTATTGTAGCTAGCTATATACCTTTGTGTCCAGGATTTGGTATATGTCACACTGGTGTGGATAAACAGACTAATCTAAATAAAACTCATAAAATCTACTTATAAATGCTATTACAATGAAACAGGTTATAAAACTAGTTTCTAACACACCAGCTCTCCCTGTGATATCTTTGCAATAACACTGTAGCAGTGGGGCAGAAAACGATGAAATATCTTGCTGTACCACAATCAGGTGGTTTGCATGTAAATAGAGAGGCCAAGCAGCAGAGGAGGATGGTGTTTATATGCTTGCTAAAACATGGAACACCCAGATGTCACCACTTAGGCAAATCAATAATGGGAATAAAAAAGAGGCAAGGGGAGAGACAGGCACTTTATCTGGTTTGATACTTGCACCATTCATTTCCCAAGTTGGACTGCAACTGTTATATTTCAAGAACAGACACCTGTCCCAGCTAACTGCTTTCCACCATACTCTCCCTTCTTGCTGAAATACTACAGCGGTATTGCAATAGTAACTTATAACTGCTTTAATTTTTTTTTTAATTCTAGAAAATTTAACTATACTTAAAAACTTGCAAATATTAAATTTCCACAACTAGATATCATATTGTAATGTTACTGGTTTGGCTTAGTTTGGTTTTATGGCACATCAGCCATTGTAGGTTATCTAATACCAAATCCATTTTTATACATATAAACAGTTCTAATTTCAAATATTTCATTTCAGCATAAGTACAGTTTTTTGTTTACACAAAGTTAAATGTCAAAATAGTTCTATTTCAAACAGTTCAGTTTAGTTAAAGTACATAGTTTAAATGTCAAAAAACAGTTACATTTCAAACAATTCAGTTTAGCATAAGTACACAGTTTAGTTCTATTTGACCCATAGATAAGACCCTATCAGGTACTACCACTCTGGGCCAGAGTGAGCTTGGGAGCGATAGCAATGAAGGGGTACTCCGCATTCTCCAAATCTCCAGCATTACTGGAGCCTCACCATCAGATTTTTTAGTATCATATCAAGGACACTTGTTGGGGGAGAGTCTTACCCCTCTGTAGAGAAGTAGTCGGTGTATTCTACAGCTCCAGCCGACTGGGCAATGTAACGTTACTGGAGTGGGTTATTGAAATAATAACTCAAATCGTAATTTACAATGAAAAGGGTTTACTGAACAAGATGTACAAGGATGTGTTTACAGAGATATATTGCTTGCTAGTCTCACTAAGAATACTGGTCATTCAGCCAACACCTTCAGTACTTTTGTTCAAATAGAATAGTCCATAGAGAGTTATCATCTTTTCTCTACAATACATAGTAATGCAGTCTAAGATAGTGGAATGCAGAAGCAGCCTATTATAATCAAAACTTATAAACAAAACCTCAAGACATCTGATTCTTTAAATTCTAAAAATTGTTTTCATATCTTTTTAATGTTAAAATGAAAGTTATACAATCCAGGATTAAAGAAAGTCAGAGTACAAAAACAGAATTAATTTTATGAAAAATATTGTAAAGCATGAAGTTTTAAATGACTAATATATTATTTTCAATAATATCTTGATTTGAAATCTTCCATTTACTACAAAACACCAGATAAGTGGCAGCCATTTGTGATTTTAAGTTTTGCCTTCTGTGATTACTAAAAACAAAACTTGGACCAAACTTATTAACAAGTTAGGGAATCCTAAACAGACTCATTTTTTGATGGTCATAAACAGAATTATGAATCGTAGAAAGTGAAATTTTTTAGGATATGAGAATTTAAAAATTACATTGCATTATTCAATCTAACCATGAGCATATTGATGATAGTTATTTTGTGATCAATAATGCTACAGTATTTGCACAATTAATTCTATGTCTTGATGATAGAAATCTGTTTTTAATAATGTGAGATGCTAAAGACAACAACAGGAAGGCTTCAGGTATTCTAAGAGAGCATTATTTGTCAAAAAGCAAACCAAAATTTCATTACACATGGAATTAACGTCTCTACACAAAAGTTGAACACGGAAACTATCAATTAAATAATTTCAGCAGAGAAATCAACAATTTTATTAAAAAAATCATTTATTAATAGTAATGGTTTTAAAGGGACTGTTAATAGAATTTAAATCATTTACAACTTATAGAGAATGACAAAATCATAAAATTCAGTTAATTTAAAGTCACATTAAAAAGTTTTGAAAAGACAGAAGAAAAAAACCTAACAATGTAATGACAATTAAAACAGACAAGCCTCAAACAAAAACTACACATATTTCAGTTTGCAATTATTGTCCAAATCCAGGCCACAAAGATTATCAAAACAGAAATCCCATTATTTAGATAATGTAGTAAAAAATTACATCATATCATTTAGAATGAGAGCCTAAAATTTCAGGGCATTTAAATAAGAGATATTTAATAAAACTATCAGAAAAACTTGACAGAATGAAAATTACTAAAAATAAAGATTTAAGTTGCAAAATTTGTGTTCAAAGCAAGATGTTTGAATTGAAAAATAAACCCATGATAAAAAAAGGAAGCAAAATTTTGGCCTTGTTTTTCTGGCAACAAATGAAGGACATAAATACATACTAATTTTTTAAAGGATTTTTCTGGCTTAATTAGAAATTATTCTTTTAAATGGGCAGGTAAAATGCATTCACAATGGAATTTAATCAGAATTTACATTTGAAAATTTCAAAAATTTATCATTCAATAATCAGATTAAACATCAAAATGATAATAACAAAATTGACAAAACAGTATAAGAAATGTTTATTGGTTTAAAAGCAAATTTAAGTAAAATGCATGTTTTTGGTACGATTTGCTATGCACATATACAAGCCAAAACAAAATTGGATACCCAAACAGAACAAGAGGTACAATTGTATATTACAATAAAAGCAGTCCAGCTTATTTAGTACATTTTCCAAAAACTCAACAATTAAGAAAATGTGTTACATAAAATTTACAAACACATTAAAAAATGATGGATATAAAATCAGCAATTTATCATTAACACCTGAAGAAGTTGTGATGCCATGGCCTGAATGTATTCAAAGTGATTTTCCAAAAAGAGATTGCAATGAACAAGAAATCAACAGAAATAAGGATGGTACAAGTTTACATTATCCTACTAAAGAAAGAAAGAAAAAAATTATTTAGCCATTGACAATTTTAGAAATTATACAACTCTCTATTGTGATTTGATAGAAACAATCCCTAAAAACTATAGTGAAATGATAAATTCAGTTAATTCAAAAAACAATTAAAGCTCTAACAAAACAAAACAAAAGCAAAGTGTGACAGCTATATTCAAGATAAAACTGATTGCTCAAGTATAATTAATGAGTTTCCACACTGCCACTAAAGGAACCCAAATTTAAAAGAAATTGGTCCAGGTATGAAATTAAAAAACTGCAACCAGTGATGTGTGATCCTAAATACTAGGGAGTTGTGAGGAATGTGAAATTACCCCTAAAACATCATTGCTTCCAGGCCTATTCTGACTCAGTATGGTAGTACCTGTAAAGGGTCTTAGTTATGAGTAAATTACCAAACTTTTATTTTTCTTTAAATGTTCACATGTTATTTCTTTTGCCTAACTTAAAATAAATGTCTAAAAGGTTAAAGTAAAACAAGGTCATTTCACTTATACCAAGACATTGGGTGGGGGTATTGGTTTCTTAGTGGAAGTAATAAACAACTTTCAATCTGATATATATCACAATTTGGCATTGCATTCTGGAAAAAATGAATATTCCAATTGCTATGAAATGCCAGATGAGTGGCAGCTATTTTGGATTTTGAAGTTTTGCCTACAATGTCTGCTGAACATTGAACTTATGACATTGATAAACCATTTGTGAGTTTACAAAATTTATTTTCAGTATTTATATTTAATATGTCAAACTTATAAACAAAACTCCCTTGCACACAGATTCACAGTCAAGGACAGTGCTAAAAAAATTGCTAAGCTCCATCTATATTCCCTATCTGGAGTTTGTGGGGCTCAGTCATCAAATAATAAATTTGCCCTTTGCCCTTTTAGAATTGGAGGCTAGGTGCTGGCTGGGATATGGGCCCTTGAAGCTTTTCAATGTATGGCCAGATTGGAAGTCAACTTTCAGCCTCAAAGTTAATTTGACCTCTCCACTATGAGTAGGATGTAATATAAGCTCAAATTTTTAGGTAGAGGCCTTCCTACATAGGAATGCTGGCTCCTGGCAATGCTAAAAATTGCTTTACTTTATTAGTATACCTTCCTTGGAAGGTCGTCTCAGGCACCAAGAAATGAAACTATCTTTTGTTTTGTTTTTTGTTTTTTTAGGTGAGTCAGTTTCCTGAAGCCAAGTACTTCAATGTAAGGTCAAGCTTGGAGAATTTTGCAGCTTCAAACAATTTTCTGAGTAGCTTGCTATGTAACTTGATAACAAAAGTCTAGTATGGTTTGTTTAGGTTATTTTATGCCAGAATTGTTTTAAAATTGGAAAACAATGATCAGAATATGATTCATAAAAATAATTTGTGGGAGGACTAAATAATTTGTGCTGGATATTTTACAGATTATGTAGGAGTATAATTGTTCATGGTATTTGTGTTGTTAGGGTTATATTTTCATATTAGGTCTGTCTTCTTTTAGAAATTGAATTATTTTGTTTAGATTAACTTTTAAATTGTTTGATTCATAGTATTTCATTCAGATTAAGTTCAAATTTCCACAATTCAGTAGCTTCAGTTTCACTGTTCTTCACATACTCTACACATTAATGGTTCTCCATTTTTCAGGAGAAAACTGTGCGTGATTTGGGGATGGTTATTGCGGGAGAGTCTGGTTTATACAACTTTCCACTTTTTTTTATTGTTCTGTATTCAGGTTACTATTTTCTAACAGTAGGTTTTTGTTGTCTGTACTGAAACTCTATTACTCCTGCCATTTATCTGTGAGGAATTTATTGATAGTAGGTTAGAAGTCTGTAGAGGGGATTTTTGTGTTTTATTGGTTCATGTTTAGCATTTTTTGGTCTCTGCATCAGCCCTGGACAACAGGAGTAACTTTTTCCTTATAGGGTTAACTAATTTGTATACTTTGCTTTAAAAATTGATCATAAAAAACAATAAAAACAGATTACAGCATGAATACAAATACAGGATGTACTTATTCTTGTACTGCTACAAATTCATATTTTTGTTTATTGTGTTTTAATGCGGTAGAATCTGGCAATTAATAATATCTGATAATATCTATTTTGGTTATAAAATGCACTACTAGAAATAATAAAATAAAATTCTCATAAAAAATTTGAATGGGTGTTGTTATTTGTAGGAGAACAAACTTAATTCGATCAAAATATTCATTTACATTTACAGTTTTCTTTTATAATATTAAAGTCAGTGTTTGGTACTATATTAAGAAGTATATAAGAAATTTAGGATTTTTAAAAAAGTCCTTCTTGCTGGTTTTTTTTTGGGGGGGTGGGGCTGAAACTAAAAAACAGAATTTAGATCTTTATTATTTAGAAGATGAGATAAATTCCAAATTAAATTTAAGAAAGTTATTGAAAATGTTTCAAATGATTTAAACACACACACACACAACTTCAATATCTACTAGAAAATTGTCTGTCAGATACTGAAAAGGGGGAAATTATATTCATATGTCTATGAGGTATTTTTTCTCAAAGACAAAATGAAACATAAGGAAATAGTAAGATGAACAGCATGTTTTACAACTTTGTAGTTTATGAGTGTTTTAGAATTTGCTTTAATATTAGATTAGTTTCTTCAGAAACGATAGATATAATTTAGTTTGCCATATTTATAAAGAACGCTCAATATCAATGACAGAGCATATATATCTAATTTAGGATAGCACAGACAGACTTGGTCTAATGATTGCTTAGGAGAGAAACCAACAGTCACCAAGTGCCACTGACTTAGTGTCTACACTATTCTAAATTATATATATATATATATATATATATATATATATATATATATATACATACATATACATGCACACAGTGTTATCACCCTGGTTGGCAGCTGATGAGGACAGAGTATCGCAGGTGCTTTCACACGTTGTATGATGAAAAAATATACACATACACACACACATTTGTGTGCATGTATGTATAACTCTGGTTGGACTTTGAATCCAGTTCCAAGCTACAGTCCCATATTCTTTGACAAATTGAACAGGTGTTTGTCTTTAAGGGATAATGTTCCTTTTATGGATTGCACAGAGAGGAGAAACTATATGACCAATTTTAACTGCAAAGAGTAGGAGTCACTTCATAATTCCCATAAATAAATTTCTTAAAAATGTAATTGTTATTGTATAATCTAATCATAGGTAAAACTGGAAAACTCTTGGACCTATAAACATTTATTAATATATCACTAAAATTCTTATTACATCTGTATAAAAATAATGATAACCCAGCAAAAACAGCACATCATAACCAGATTTTTAATAGAGCAATACACTTAGAATACTCCAACTTAGATAATAATGTAAGTTTTCAGTACGATTTTCAACTAAATGAAAAACTTGTGGGGTCTGCATTTGCACTGAATGTCACTATTAAATTATCAAAATTCTTGATATAACATAACTATGAAATGCCAATTAGATGATGGATTTATTTTAATGGCATGTCAACATGTCTGGGGTTATTTTATGCTTTGACATTAGGAAATAACACATAGTGTACATTTATATTGTTATTTTTTGTGTATAGTTGTTTCTTAAGTGTTTTTTTGTACACAGTTATATGATATCAAGTATTCCTATCTAATACAAATAATTAGTATAGTTGTATGGTTTCAAGTATTCCTTTCTAATACAAATAATTAACACACAGTTATCAAAATTCTTGATATAACATAACTATGAAATGCCAATTAGATGATGGATTTATTTTAATGGCATGTCAACATGTCTGGGGTTATTTTATGCTTTGACATTAGGAAATAACACATAGTGTACATTTATATTGTTATTTTTTGTGTATAGTTGTTTCTTAAGTGTTTTTTTGTACACAGTTATATGATATCAAGTATTCCTATCTAATACAAATAATTAGTATAGTTGTATGGTTTCAAGTATTCCTTTCTAATACAAATAATTAACACACAGTTGTAGGGTTTCAAATATTCTTATCAAATACTAATGATTCATACATACACAATTATTTAGTTTCATGTAATCACTTCTATTTAATAATAATTTGTTTCTACACAGTCATATAGTTTCAAGTCATCATCATATTGCACTGCCAGCATGGATCTCCCAGACCCTCTCTCGCCACCCATCTCTATCGTCCATCACTCCTGGGAGGTCTTCCAGGCTATATCCTGTATCACCACACAGCTATATGGTTTCAAGTATTTAATAATAATCCTTAGTAAATAACTATAGATTCAAGTAACTACTCTTTATGCAAACAATTTACAGTTATATAGTATCAAATATTCTTATTAGATAATTTTCTAACTGATCTATTTGACCCTCACATGTACTACCACTCCAAGTCAGAATGGACCTGGGAGTAATGTCAAGAAAGGAGTACCTCATTCATCCCAGATCTTCAGAACTGAAACTTCCCTATTAGATTCCATTTAGTATAATACCCAGGATACCCCTTTTTTGGAGGGTGTGAGGGTCTTACTTCTTTGGAGGGGATACACAAAGTGTATTCTAAGCCCTGCTGATAGGGCATAAATTCTGATTAGAATCTTTAACTACTTCCTAAATGGAAGTACCAATATCATCATGGACTTCTGCACACAATATAAACCCAATAGATTCATAAGTGATTTAGTATATTTTAAACGTACTAAGCCAATGCCCAAATGTTGAAATTGAAAATCTGTTTTTAACAGTAGCAACAACAAGCCATTAACATTGTTAGTAGAAAAAACAAACAAGAAGACAGTTAATTGCAAGGAATATTTCATATTAATTGCAAAGAAACCCTTAAAAGGGGGTCAAACTAAAGCAACTACAAACCACACAGGACGGGTACAGTCCAAGCAGGGGTGGCAGGTCTAATTAATAACTTACCCGTACATTAGTAAAAGGATCTCGCTGTTCATGGTCGAGGAACTTTTCCAAGTTGAAGAATGTGTCAAAAAAGATGTCAGTCATTTTACATGATTTGAGGTCACTGAGTGTTATTCGTTCTGGGACTTTTGGACGAACAAGATCCAACATCTACAGAAAGAAAGAAAAAAAGATTTGGAAATTATATGAATGTTACAAAATTAGAAAAAAAAGAAAAGAATGATGAGAGACTGTTAGTTTTTGGCTGCTTCTTAATGGCATTTCAACCTTCTTAGGTGATTTAAAGCCAAAGCTCTCCTTGTTAGTTTTTAAAATACCCAGTAATTATAAATATTAACAAATTTGGTATCAGAAATGTTTGCTTCTTATTTAAGAGTATAAAATAAGTATTTTTATTTAGGTTTAATTAAGGGGTGTCCTCGTGGTGTAATGGTTAAAGCGATGGACTGCGGAATCGTAGTATGCGAGTTCGTACTCCAGTCACGCTATTACATTCACTTCCAGGCAAATACCCTTGGGAAAGGTATGAACCCCCTTATCCTCCCAGCTATCGGTTAAATAGTACCACTACTGTTTTACTAGGAGAATGGCTTTGGCATTAAAAAACCTACAAAGGTTGATATGCCATTAAACAAAGAAACCAAACTTAGGTTTAATTTGGTTTATTAATTGGACAACATATCAACACCCTATGGGTCATTTAATGTTGAAATTTGATTCAATTGGGTTTCTTTGTTAAATGGCATATCAACTTTTGTGGGTTATTTAATACCAAAGTCATCCTTGTGGAAAAACAGTAATAGAGTGACTGGAGTTTGAACTCATTTACATCAAGGTCGCAGTCCAGCACTTTAACCATTATGCCATGGGAACTTACCCTGATTCCATTGTAAATAATTGTTTGCAATCATAACTATATTTTTAATGTTCCAATGCATTTTTTTATTAAATTGCACTTTATTTATCTATAATCATTTGTTTGCACACAGTTGTATAATATCAAGTATTCCTATCTAATACAAATAATTTTGTATTCAAGTATTCCTATGTAATACTAATAATTTTAAAGAGGTCAATTTGACCCATAAATGGGACCATAACAGGTACTACCACTCCAGGTCAGAGTGGATCTGAGAGTAATCGCAATGAATGGGTTGGCTTTAGTTTCTTTATTCAATGGCATATCAACCTTCATGGATTATTCAATGCCAAAGTCATTCTTGTAGAAAAACAACAGTGATACAATTTAATCCATAGCTAGAAGGATAAGGGAATTCATACTTTTCTCAAAGGTATTAATCAAAAAGTGAATGTAATAGTGCCAGTGGAATTTGAACTCACTTACTTCTAGGCTGGAGTCCAACACTTTAGCCACTATGCCATGGGGGACTTTCCTTCTGAACTCATTGGTGAGTTGGTGATTTCGTTTTTAAAGCATATCAATCCTTATGGGTTATTTAATGCCAAATTTTTTTTATTTTGTATATATGATTTGTATACAAATAATTGGGTACATTGTTGTATATTCACAACACAACTACACGTGTACACTTACAAATATACACTTACATGCAGAAACATCATTAACTGGTAATGACGACTTCAATAACGAACGAATACACTTCTTATAAAAATATAAATCTCTCACACTTTATTCTCAAAAGAGTGATGTTTGTTGTGTGAGAGAAATGAGTGGAGACAAGGACGGACTGCTATATTGACCCCAAATTCTTCTCTCGATCATAGCAGCACTTCTTTCTCATCTTGGCTTGGGGTTGCTCAACCGTGGGTCACTGAAGGCCCAAAGCCCTCTGTCTGGAGCTGGTTTTCACTTCAGCATCCTGTCTCCAACTGACTCAAACTATCCGGGCACCTGGTTATATCATTTTCTAATGCCCACCTGCTTCCGCTGTTCTTCTGCTTATTTACACCAGTGCATCTCCTGATTGACGGCTCGGTCGAGGGTCAATATATAACAACATTGGTTAGTTCTTTTTTTTTAAAGACATATCAACATTTATGGGTTATCCAATGCCAAATCTTTTTTTTGTACATGATTTGTAAACAAATAATAGGGTAGATTGGTTAGTTATTTTGTTAAATAGCATCTCAACCCTTATGGGTTATTTAATGCTAAATCTTTTTTTTCTTTGTATATATGATTTCCAAGTAAATAGGTTGAGTAGTTAGAATGTGAGACAAAAGTTAGAAGTCAACTTTGCATACGCTTTGTAGATAGTCCCACTTCATAGATGTATACTTTTTTATTTATGTATATACACCAACTTTAGGCTTGTAATTATGTTGTCAGGTTGAATATACAGACTTGGATCTATTTAGGGTTTTGGTTTTATTGCTTTGATCCTTCTGAGTTCCACTGTTTTTGCTTGTATTGTCTTGTTTAATATTTGGTTTCTCAATTTTTTTGGATGATTTTGTTCTTGATGATAATAAGGGTTCTCTGGATTGATATTATCAGTTATTTTTGTTCAGCTGTTGGTTGGGTATGACTTATTTTGGATTGGTGGTGAAGATCTGGGTTTGGTTGGAGTAATTAGAATATATTTTGTTTTAGTGTTTGGTTCTGGAATTAGTGGGTGGATCAGCAATTCCATCACCAGAATATTTATTAGTTTGAGATTTTTTTCAACAGTGGTATGGGTGTTTGTTGTGGGTTCATTTTGTTTGATTTCAGTTGAATGTAGTTTTTTTTTCGCTGTTCTTGAAACTTTGGCCAGTCATTTGCTTCTAGTTGCACTCAGTCTTTGATGAGAGTTCTGTATTGGTCCAGTTGATTGAACTCACCCTCTGTGCTATATTGGCATAGGAGTTATCTTTCATAGAGGTTTCCACAATTGTCCTTGCTTCTAGAACTATTGTTTTTTCTATACTTTACTTTATTATTTGTATACAAATCAAAACAAAGGTTGATATGCCATTAAACAAAATAACTAACCAATCTACTCAATTATTTGTATACAAATCATATATACAAAACAAAAGAATTGGCTTTAAATAACCCACAAAGTTTGATATTTAATGCCAAAATTTGATTAATTTATATATGTCTGATTAGAAGTATTATTTTCAATGCTTCATTGCATATTTTTAAATTGTACTTTTTTATTTGTCTACAACCATCTGTTTGCACACAGTTGTAGAATATCAAATATTCTTATCTAATACCAAATATATATTTAAAATAACTATTCCAATTTAATAATCATTTATTTGCACACAGCTATATAATATCAAAAATTCTTATCTAATACCAATAATTTATATACAATTACATAGTTTAAAGGAATCATTCCTATTTAATAATAATCATTTTTAGCACACATCTGTATAATATCAAATATTCTTATTTAATACCAATAATTTATACACAATTATTCCAATTTAATAATAATTATTTTTTAGCACACAGTTACATAATATCAATGAATGTTTAGTTGGTTGTGTTGTATGACATATCAACCATTGTCGGTTATTTAATGCTAAATCCATTTTTATACAAATAATCAGTTCTATTTCAAACAATTATGTTTAGCATGAGTACACATTTTAATTGTCAAAAACATTTCTATTTCAAGTTATTCAGTTTAGTCGAACAGTTTTAATTCAACCAATTCAGTTTAATATAAGTATGGATTTTGTTTACACACAGTTAAATGTCAAAACAGTTCTATTTCAAACAATTTAGTTTAGCATAACTATGCAGTTTAGTTCTACTTGACCCATGGATAGAACCCTATCAGGTGCTACCACTCCAGGCCAGAGTGAATCTTGAACCAATGTCAATGAAGGGGTACTCTGCATTCCCCAAAGCTCCAGCATTACTGGAACCTCACCATCAGATTGTTTAGTGTCATATCCAGGACACTTGTTGGAGATAGGGGTCTTACTCCTCAGCAGAGATGTAATCAGTGTATTCTACAACCCCAGCTGACTGGGCAAGATAAATGTTCGATTATGATCCTAACTATTTATATTTTCAACATTCTATCGTTTTTTTTAAATTGCATAAGTGAGAATGACATCAACATATGCTTAAGAAAGGCACAGACTGCTATGGACAGGTTGACCATATGGAAATTTATCTCTTTGTAAAATAAAATAGGATTTCTTCTAAACTGTAGCCATATCAGTACAATCTATGCCTGCACCATCTGGACTTTAATGAAGAGCTTAAAGAAAAAGATAGATGGAAATTATACAAGAACACTGTGTGCTGTTCTGAACAACTCCTGGAAGCACCACCTCACAAAACAGCAGCCATACAACCACCTGCATCACATCACACAATCCATCCCAATGAGATAAACAAGACATCCTGAGCCCTGTTAGAAAAGCAAAGAGGGACACATAAGCCAAGTTCTCCAGTAAGCTCCTACACAAAGCAATACCAATGCAGGCCAACCAGCAAAGGCTTATATTAATCAGCTCTGTAGGGATGCTGGATGCCATCCAGAGAACCCACCAAGAGAAATGGCTGATAGTGATAGATGGCAAGAGATAGTCAAAGGAATCTGTGATATCAGCATGACTTGTTGATAATAATCATTTGTTTGCACAGTTATATGGTATCCAGTATTCCTATTTAATACAAATAATTTGCACAGTTCTATGGATTCACATATTTCACTTGAATACAAATAATTTTCAGATTATTTTGATTCACAGATGGGATCATAACAGGTACTACCATTCCAGATCAGAGTTAACCTGGGAGTAATGGCAATGAAGAGGTAGACTACACTCTGCTTTTTTGTTTATTTTCATAAGAGGTAGTATTTAAAAAAGGTATTTGGTAGACAAGAAGGTAATATTTTTTTAGTAGAAACCAAATTAGAGGAAGTATTTATTTTAACAAAAGGTAAGTACTGATAAAGAGGAATTATCTAATGCAACAAAATGTAATTTTTCTTTACCTGACAAAGACAATCTTCATAGTGTAATTTTTCAATACCAATGGCCTCCATCTTGTGCATCTGTTCTTCATAAAAATATTCCATTTCATAGAGGGACAAAATTCCGTCACCATCAAGATCCATAGTACGGAACCAATATTCTATACTGAAAAGAACAAAAGAAAAAAAAGGTAATTTTTTTTACCATAGGTTGGTTAGTTGGGTTTTATGGCATAGATATGGTTTAGGGTTATTTAATGCCAAATGCAGGTAACATCTTAAGTCAGAGCTTGTGGTTGCATACAGTTAAATTGTTTCTAGTAATGTTATCTAACATAATTCTATTTAATATGAATTTTTGCATATAAATGGTTTCAAGTCCTGTTAACACTAATAGTTTTATTTGCACACAGTTAAATGGTTTCAAGTATTCCTATCTAACACAAATAACAATTCTATTTGACCCATTGATCAGAACCTAATAGGTACTAACACTCTTGGAAAAGTGGACCATTAGGCAATGAAAAGGTACTCCACATTCCCCAAAGCTCCAAAACAAGAGCCTCACTATCAGATGGTTAAGTGTTATATACAGGATACACATCGGAAGAGTTTTAACTCTCTGCAGAGATGCATCCAGTGAATTCTACAGTCCAAGTCAGATAGGTAAATGATATTGTTCTCCAACATATACCCACATGTGTAGATATAGTATAAGCAGAAATCTATTATATGTAAATTTTATGAGGATAAAGAATTCATAACAGAGTTATTTCCCTGGAACTAACAAGGGAAATAACTCAAAAAAATTCATTGCTAAAAAAAATAAACACGCTTAAATAAACAAATATAGATTGAACAACTAATCTATTACTGGTTTACTTCATCTTAAACGCCTCATGGCTAGCAAGCTAGATTAGGAGACCATTGTTAGTGAGTTCGATTTTCACTGGGTAGCCGATATTTCTGGTCTTATGCCACATCTAAGCTAAGCTTAGCAAATAATTACTCCATCTTATTGCTACTTTTTGTCACACTGGTTTCAGCCAATACTCACACTATTCAATTACTAATTACTAGCTTCACCTGACTGTATTATCATTGTTAATTTTTTAGAGGAGGGGGCTTATAACTACAATCAGTACACCCTTTAAATACAAATGGTACGATTCCAAAAATGATGGAGTTCGCAATGAGATAGACTCACATCCTTTATCATGGATGTCCTTTTGATCAATTCATTCATTGAAATTTCAATGACTGAGTTCAGCACAAATCGTAAGTTGTTTTACTACTTCATTCTCCCCAATTCTTAATGTTTTATTTTTCTACTTAAAGTGAATAATATAAAACAGAGTAGGAGTATGACTACACTTAATTATTAAGGCTTCTCTGGTTTGGTTTGGTTTCTTTGTTTAATGACATATCAACCTTGATGGGTTATTTAAAGCCAAAGCCGTCCTTGTAGAATGACAACAGTGATATTATTTAATCCATAGCCAACATGGGTAATATAATCTTTTCATCAGTAATAATTGAAAATTTAGATGCAATATAAAAACTGAATAAAGCAAGGGAAAAAACACTATTTCAAATGTGTCAAAAATAGCAAAAATTTCAAATAATTCATGGTTCACCAAAGAACTTGACTCACCACTCAATTCCAACCAGATGGGAAGTCCACTCAACTCCAAGTAGCTTTATACATTACTCTGCTACACTAAATGCTAACAAGCCAGGAACTTCACTCAACTCTGACCATCTAGAAACTCCATTCACCATTAAACTCCAATCAGTTTCACCCACCTTTAAACAGCAAGGAATATCACTCAAGACTCCACTCCAACCATTTAGGAACTTTACTTCATTCACCACTCATCACTCAACTCCAACCAGCTCGGAACATCACTATCACCTGAACTGTAACCAGTTTTACTCATTACTCGATGTCAAATAGCTAAGAAATTTAATCAACACTCAACTTCAACCAACTTGGTACTCCACCCAGACAGGAACTTCAGCAAACACTCAACAACAAGCCAGAAGCTTTACTCACCACTCAACTCCAACCAGCTAGAAACTTTACTTAACAAAAAACTTTGACTAGGAACTTCACTCACCACTCAATTCCAACAAGTGACACTTACCAATCAACTATAAGTAGTTTGGAATTCAACTCAAATCCAACCAGCTTTACTCACCGCTCAATTCAGACCAGCTAGGAACTTCTTTACTCAACTTCAACTAACTAGGAATTTCTTTTAATACTCAACTCTGACCAGCTACGAACTGCACTAACCACTCAACACCAGCCAGCTTCATTCACCACTCAATGCTAACCAGCTAGAAACTTCACTCAACTCCAATCACCAAGAAACTTTCTGCACCACTTAACATCTACCAGCTAGGACCTTCACCCACCATTCAACTCTGACAAGCTTATAACTTCAACCAATTATAACTAGCTTCACTCACCACTCTCCTTCAACCACCTTGGAACTTTACTCACCACTCTCAACTTCATCCACTACTCAACCCCAATCAGCTTCATTAACCACTCAATGCCAAGTAACTAGGAACTTCACTCACCAGTTAACTTCAACAATTTATAACTTAACCCACCACTCCAACAACAAGGAATTTCACCCACCATTCAACTGCAACAAGGTAGGAACTTCACTTACCACTCAACTCCATCCACTCTATAATCAAGGTTGTTGGTTGGTTGTTTGGGCTTTATGGCATATCAACCTTTGTAGGTTATCTAATGCCAAATCCATTCTAATACAAATAATCAGTTCTATTTCAAACAATTCAGTTTAGCATAAGTATAGTTTCAATGTCAAATCAGTTCTATTTTAAACAATTCAGTTTAGCATAAATACGCAGTTTGAATGCAAAAACAGTAAACACTCGAAACCATGGTTTAGTTCTATTTGACCTATAGATAGGACCCTATCAGGTGCTACCACTCCAGGCCAGAGTCAATCTGGAAACAATGGCAATGAAGGGGTACTCAGCATTCCCCGAAGCTTCAGCATTACTGGAACCTCACGATCAGATTGTTTAGTGTCATATCCTGGACACTCATTGGAGGAGAGGGGGGGTCTTACCCCTCTGCAGAGATGCAGTCAGTGTATTCTACAGCCCCAGTCGACAGGGCTACCAACAACAAGGAATTTCACCCATCATTCAACTGTAACAAGGTAGGAACTTCACTCGCCACTCAACTCTAACCACTTTATAACTTAACCCACCACTCCAACAACAAGGAACTTCATCCACCATTTAACTGCAACAAGCTATGAACTTCACTCACTATTCCACTTTAACCAGGTAGGAACTTCACTCACCACTTAACACCAAAATATTGTAAGAAAAATTTAAATGTTTATTTTCATTTGACAGTAACCAAATTTTTTCAAAACCTATCAAATAATCCATTAATTTTGTGTTGAAATGGATTGTGTTACAAAAGAAACATCTGTAGACAAAAAAAAAAAAAAGAAGACATTTTAAATCAAATATCTGAAAGCCTGTTTTTTACCTGGTTGGATGCTTTTTATCTTCTTCAGCAATAAGAAACCACACAAATTCTGGGTAGCTCATTTTCCCTTCTTTCTGGGTGTGTCCTCTGAAGAAAGACAAGAAAATTAAAAGGGTTAAGAGAAAATATTCACTAGCTAAGTTGATGAAGATTGAGAGTATAACATTCTTTCTGTATTGGACAGACTATTTTCCTTGTCTCTGTAGTTCTTTGTTTACAACATTTTTATCTATGTACCCTCCCTGACTTATGAAGTATTTACAGTGGAATCAGAAATATTAATTGTTTAGAGTGAAATTCTTTAAAATTGTGAAGAATTATGGATTAGTTGTGTCACTTACTAGACACTACAAAGGGAAAACCAGCTGCCTCCTAATGATTGATGAGTTAATTTTAATGGAATGTCAACTCATCTAGTTATCTTATGTCTAGAGGTTAGGGAATTGCATTCATTGTACATTTATATCTACAATTTCAAGTAGTTGTTTCTTAAGAGGTTTTTGACATACTATTATATGATATCAAGATTTTTGATCTAATTTAAATATTTTGCACATGGTTTCCAGTAACTAATTATAATCTTTAGTAAACAATTATAACTTCCAGTAACTATTCTTAATACAATTAATTTACTGTTATATGGCTCAAATATTCCAATCAAATACAAATAATTTTTAACTGATTATTTTGACCCATAGATGATACGCTAACAAGTACTACCACTTTAAGTCAGAATGGACCAGGGTGTAATGACAATGCAGGGGCACTTTACATTCGCCAAATCTCCAGAACTAGAGCCTCACAATCATATCTAGTTTAGTGTAATACCCAGGATACCCCCAACACTTTTTAGGAGGAAAGGGGCTTACCACTCTACTGCATATTCTAAACCCCACCAACAGAATGGCCTAAAAACCAGGAATTATGGATTGTGTTACTTCTGTGACACTACAAAGGGGAAACTAGCTGCCCCTTAAAAATAAAGACTGAACATCACTGAAAAGTTAGAGCACACGGAAACACTTAAAAAATTGAGTATAGCCAAGCACAGTTAGTGGGGCAAAAAGCTGACAGATTCTTATGGAATGATGTATAAATTAAAAGAAAACACACAAAGAAAATACCTAAAGGATGTCTTACAAATAATGAATTCAGTTGATCCTATTAGCAAATTCAGTAGAGAATTAAATTATGTCTAGGAAAAAATAAACAACTTAATAAAACAAAAAGTCATGACTCATAAAAAAAATATAACAAAGAGTAGATGACTATAACAGGAAAAATTTGGCCAATTCCACAATAAGCCAGAAGGCAGATGATACATTACTGAAATATTGTGTACAAAGAACAAGGTAGATGTCCAGTCAACAGAATTTAGACATTCTTCCCATTTCCTATATTCATAATTTTAGCAAAAATGAGTTTATCATTATATATGGTATCATAAGAATTTATTGAAATTAGTTAAAGTTCTTTTGGTATTTTCATAGTTGACAATTAGGAACTTGAGCCGACCATGTTAATGGGTATCACCACCCTACACTGTGTTTCTGGGCTGAAAAAAGGCTGAAAATGTAAAATATTCTAATCTAGCAAAATTTTAAAACTAGAACAAAAATCTTGTTTGCTTTTTAAAGACAATATGAGGAGAATGTTTTTCCCCTCCAAATCTTAACTGCAAGAATTCACTAACTGGAAATATACAACACCCAGATATATGTACTTTTAGGTAGCAGCACAAAGACAGGCAAATAGAGTCCATTATAATCCACATACCATAAATCGTGGCATGCAAGTTGACATTTTAAGCCTGGAAAAATCTCTACAATATCAGGAATCAACTTTTTAGGGTTAAAATTCAAACCTTTTGCAATTAGGTAATTAAAGCTGG
>OY757914.1:26907268-26959768 GCA_963585895.1 Sepioteuthis lessoniana
CCCAGACCACCAAAACTGGAGCCTCGCTCCCAGATGCAGTTTAGTATCATATTCAGAATACCTCTTTTAGGAGAGGTATCACTCCTGTGCAGAGGTTACAGTCAGCATATTGTAAGCAATGCACACAAGGCTCCTTTTTAGTTTTAGTTGCTAAAAATATTACTAATCATAATAATGTAATTTTTTTTTTCAGTGATGTCTATTCACATTAAAGATAAAGTGGAAATGTTACCAGAACTCATAAGTCATACAGCTCAGTTGGCTGGTGCTGTGCAATACACTGACTGCATCTTTGCAAAGGGGGTAAGAACCCCCCCCCCCCAAAAAAATAACCTGGATGGTGCACTAAACTATTTGATGGTGAGCTTTAGAGAATGTGGAGTATTCCTTCATTGACATTGATCCCAGGTCCACTCTGATCTGGAGGGGTAGCACATGATAAGGTACCTATCTATGGGTCAAATAGAACTATTTGATATTTAAACTGAACGTAAACAAATGACTTATGCTAAATTGGATTGTTTGAAATAGAATTGATCATTTAACTGTGACTAATGGTTAATTGAATTGTTAGTGATACATAGCAATACTTGGAACCATTCAATTTTGTTGACTTAAGCTAAATTGAATAGTTAGAAATAGAACTGTTTGATCATTTAACTGTATGTAAACAAATGACTTATATTTAATTGAATTGTTAGTGATACACAGCAATACTAGTAAACATTTAACTGTAAGCAAATGAATGACAAATGTTGAATAGAATAATTAGTGTTCAATAGCAATATTTGAAATCATTTAACTGTGTGCATAAAAAATGAGTTCAGGGTCGTTTAAAATATATATAAACAGGATTTGGCATTAGATAACCAACAATGGTTGATATGACATAAAACCAAACCAAACCATCTTAAGTCATAATTTTAAAAGGAATAAAGAAAAAAATGATTAATTCATTACTGATACCAAAGTGAATAGTTTTCAAAAAAGTGAAGAAAACTAAAAACTTTTTAAAATTCTTTTCTTTATGATTATGTAATCCATTTGATAAACTGTATTTTCTTAAGGCCTGAAGCACAATCAATGCAGATGTAATCAGTTAAAAAAATGGAAGAAAAGATAACTTTAATCCTTCCTTTCTTCGATTTGAAGAGTTATGCCCCTTGGATTGTGCACGACTTCAAACTGATAAAAATTAGTTCTACTCATCCTAAAATACTGACTCCAACGGTTATTAAATAATCCTATTTATTTTTCAAACATAAAACATACGAGGAAGTATTGAAAAGTTCTTGGCTTGACCAAAAAGGGAATGACTTAGAATCATGAAACGTATTTATCCTTCAGTTCTATACATTTGGAACTTAGAATGTAAAGATTCTTTAACCCCCTTAAAAAACTTGAAAGAAAAAAAAGATCATTCCATATTTCATCATATATTTCTGTTTATGCTACATGCCAAGTGAACCTCATTGTTTGTTTTACTGAAGATAAAAACTCCACAAGAATATCTTATTTTTAAAACTTCCATCACATGAAAAACCCTTTGGATTTTTCTTAGCTTTCTTCAATATTTCAAACCTATCACAAGCTAAACTTCTAAGGCACAAAGGAATGGCAGATTTACCAACTTTCAACAAAGTTTACTCGCCTAAAGAAAAAAAATTGCTATAACTTAAGAAAAGTTTGTCAACAATCAGGGTGTGAATAAGTAATTTTAATAAAAGTTGGCGACCTTTAGTCGAGGATGACCCAAAGGCTACCTTTCAATAGCTACTACACAGAAGTGTAGGGGAGGGTGCTACTCTATTCCCTGGATTGTTCCACTTTACCCTTTATCCTTACCTTATGAGGCTGAGTGTTAAGCAAGGCAGCATCAAGTATCATTTTTTGAGTCTTTACTATGACTCAAACTGGAATTGAACCCCAGTCTCCCAGACTATTAGCAAACACTATACTCATTAGACCAATGGCCCGCATTGTTAGTAAGTAGGTTGTTTTTTGTTTTTTTTGTTGAATGGAATATCAAGCCTTGATGGTTATTTAATGCCAAATCCTATTTATACATAATTTTTAAGTGAATAGTTTGTATGTAACATTTTTTAAATGAGCCAGAGTTCATTTGTTTCCACACAGTTAAATGGTTTCAAGTATTGCTATCTACTACTAATAATTCTATTGAATATCAATCATTTATTTGGACACAAGCAAATGATTTAAAGTATAGTAAATAATTAAACAGTTCTATTTGACCCCTAACAAGTACAATCCCTCTGGGTCAAAGTGGACCTGGGAGTAATGGCAATGAAGGGGTATTCCACATTCTCCAAAGCTTCAGAACTGAATGCTGATATATTAAATCTTGTATCATTTGACCCTTAATCTATGGTCAGAAAATCATTAATTTAAGGATTTAATTTCAAAAACAAATGATTGATCTCAGTCCTTCTCATTATATTTAAATTTCAACCATACATATTCCTACATAGATTGACAGCAATTTTTACCAAAAAGTTAGGTCTTCAAAATTCAGTGTGTGTGTGTGTGTGTGTGTGTTGATACATGCACAAAATTCCTAGACAGTGCCTGGTTGATTAACAAAAATATTGAAATTTTAATTTTATAATTATTTTAAAAATTTGCTTCAAATATCAAACTTGAAAAGAAAGGACCAGATTTATACCTTAACATTATTCAATACTGATACAAGCTTAATGTAGCCATTATTGAAGTAAAATCGTGTTGGCAATCTTAGTTCAAATCTTGGATGAGCCTGATTGTATTACACTTCATGCTAATTCTCTTGGAAAAGGCATGAATCCATCAGTTCTTAACCCAGCTATAAGCAAATAGTATGACAAACTGGGTTCTTTAGCCTTGGTTAGGCAAACAGTCTAAGAGAAAGAAGACTGAATTCAAATCAGCTATATTCTGCTGAAAAATTGACCTTGTGTCACATCCAACATGTGGAATAAGGGGTAAGTAAATACATACATACATTATCTGATTTTAGATAAAAAATTATGATTATTTTGGATCATAATATCTGACAACTTGTTCAAGAAATATGACTGAAAAATAAAACCAATTTCTTGGAAATAATAATTTTTCATATGATTCACTTATTTAGTTTCATCAGATACAATGAGATGAAAGCATATAAGCAAAATATGGAACATATAAATTATTTTCAACAACATTTTTTTTTTATTTTTTCCAGTCATATTTCTTAAATACTTATATTATTCATAATTTCACTTAAAAATAGAGATAATTGCAATAGATTATAACAAACTGAAATAGTAACAATTACATAAAATATTAGGATAAAGTTAAATATATCAATAAAAATTATTAAAAACTGTTTCATGCAAGAAATTACTTTTAACTAAAATTAAAAAATCCCGATAAGCAATTTATTCATATTTCTATCTTTTTTTTTATTTAATTTTTTTCTCGTACAGTGTACAATTATCTCAGAAACTTACTTTCATTTTGCTTACAAACCAAATGTTATATTTGCCTAACATCTTTCTTTCTTACAGTTTAAAAACAATCATTCTGAAAAACGGCCACATCCACATATTTAAGCAATTGATGATGATTATTATTTTTTTTTTTTTTTTTTTTTTTTTTCTTTATTGTTTTCTGCTAATATTTTCTCCTTGATTGTTCCATTGTCCCTTTCAAGACGAAAAAACAATAAGAACAGCGGAGATAACAGGGGGAGATGACGCTAAAGTTTCATAAAGGGAGGTAACTTTAATAAACGCATTTGAAACTTACCATGGTCATTATGCCGAGCCAAATCAGATCTATCAATGTACAGGTCGTGGTCCGTATCTAATTCCCAAAATTTACAATATATCACATAAAAATGTTCATAAGAAAAATATTCAGTGATCTGGTTAATATCTTCCTCTTCCTCCAGAAGCACAAGTGTCTGAAAAGAGAAACAAACAAAAATTCTATTAGATAGTCTACTGGAAAAAAATGTGCATGAGAAATTTTAAATAGAATTATCAGTTCCTATTTATTGTAATTACAGATAACATTTTTAGATTATAAACATGACACGATCTAAAAGAAACAGGAAATAAAGAAAGATATTTAAAGGGGATTAAGTCTTTTTTATTTAGTTTTAGAGTTTTGTTAAATATAACTCAAGAAATGCTTATATACTATTTTTGTTCTTATTAACAAGAGTTCTAGAAAATTAACTCAATTCTCAAGTGTATAATTTAACAATGAACAATAGAATGTATTTAGGAAAATATATAATTGATACAATTAAGTTTTGATTCACATGTAGATACAGGTTCATATACACATACAAGTTTTAGAAATCAGAGTTTTATCATTGTTTTTCTAATACTTACTTGTAAAAAATTGCTCTTCCTAAGTTCAGAAGCAACTATTTTTCCAGACCAAGATCTATTTACAGAGAAGAAGATTCTTGAAATAACCTGAAAAAAAAAAATTGAATAAAAAGTTACAAAATGGTTTCATAAAACAGACTATTATATAAACATCCAGGCTGACTCATTTTTTTTATTGGATAAAATCTCTAATCACTCAAATTTTTATGAAGTACATATTTTTTTTATAGAGAAGTAAAGTATCATAACTTATGAGCAGGAAAAAAAAAAAAGCCCGCAGATAATGAATTTTTTTTTAGACTACTTGTGTAGACTCAACACTAATATGCTTTTCTCTGCATTATATTTATAACTGATATTGAAAAGTAATTCAAAGTGGATGAACATTAATTTTGGAGACTCTGAAAGAGCAAGTATTCTTTCTCTGGGCATTAATGAAATTCATTTGAAATAAATGATTTGAAATGGAAAGTAAACTATAAGATATTATATGCAAGTATAATATACAACACAAATGATAAATGATTATATAAATAAAAATGTAGACATATTTAGAAAAATAGTTTTATAAAGGTAATATGAATAAAAATAAATAAAAGCAACTTTTTGATTTTATCTGTTAAAAAAAGTTTACCTGGAATTTAAAAAAAAAATGTTAATAGTGGAAAGAATGGTAAAAAAAAGGTTGAAATGGAGGTCTTGTGGGACAGATATGTGCAAAGAATCCTTATGAGACTGTGCAGATAATAAATAATATTGGTTTGGGTTGGTCTCTTTGTTTAATGACATATCAACCTTCATGGCTTATTTAATTTCAAAGTCATCCTTGTAGAACAAAAACATTGGTACTATTAAACTCATGTCTGGGGAATAATATTGGAAAATATATGAGATAACATACAGTTGTCTACTAATCTTTCTAGTGACAGCTCTCAATAAACAAGATAGAGCTATTTGTAAAGCTTATATGTATTTTAAAAGTGAATTAGGGAAAGAAAAGCTTTCATCTTTACCAAATGATTATGAAAACATGAACCTGACAGTTTTTATTTGATATGTTTACATTTTAATTATAATATATATATATATATATATATATATATATATTTATATACTAATCAATTATCTACCAGTATTCACGGTACCAGAAAAAAACAAAAAACCCCTGGAGGTTTTTGGTGAATAAAGGCAATTTCTCCTTAGAATGGTTTAGGCGAAACTTCCTGATGATCCATTAAGGTGAAACTTTAGTAGAAGATTTTCGACTAGCGATTTAAGTTAATTATATATATATATATATATATATTATAATTAATATATATATATTTATTATAATTAAAATGTATATATATATATATATATATATATATATTTATTATAATTAAAATGTATATATATATATATATATATATATATATATATATATATATTATAATTAAAATGTGTATATATATATATATATATATATATATATATATATATATATATATATATATATATATATAATTGCCATTCATCCCTATCATCCATTACTCTTCGCAAGTCTCCCAGGCTGCATCCTGTGTTCAGCTGACATATTTGAGTCTCTGCTGGTCAGATAACATTGCCACATCCATATGTAGAAGTCTGTAAGGGAATGTCATTTATGAGTTAATCCTTGTTTCTCCAGTAGTACCTTGCATTCTGGTCTGTCTTACTTAGATGGTTTGTGAGAAGGGAGGTTGGTGGCCACACAGCTGCTGTTTTTTTGGGTGTTGCTTTCAGGAAAGCCAGCATGCAATATTTTTGTGTAGTTCTCATTTAGATTCTTCACAGTGTGTTTTATAGTGCATCTACATAGTTGTATGGACACAGGCATAATCTGGAAGAAATCCAGTTTAGTTTTATTGGATATATATATAGAGAGAGTTCTATAATGATGGAACATATTTTAAAGTTCTATAATGATGGAACATATTTTAAATGAAAATATTTTAGATTATATTAACATCATTGAGTACAAAATATATTAATTATATAACTAATAGAAAAAGAGTTCATTATATAATCTCAGATTTTAACACCTTTTAGATGTTCACTACTCTCTCTTTCTCCAAACACAGTGTGGTTTAGTTCATCAAATAGAATGGTTGCAATCTCTCTATGAAGGGTTTTAGCTCTACAGCTGTGAAAGGTTTTCCTATGCATACCTTTTCCTTGAGGTAACCCCACATGAAGTAGATCTCTGGGGTTAGATCTGGTGATCTGGACGGCCAACAGATGGCACCTCATTTCAAGATTTGGTGATAAGAAAAACAACATGGCCAAACAAACTGAATTTTTACTTAATACTATTACCTTTGGGAAAGGCATGAATCCAACTCTCCCTGTATTCTATGTATTTGCTAAATAAAGGTATGAGGAAATGTAATGTTATCAGTAGGATAAACAAAATCAACATAGAGTTTAAATTCAATCTGAGTTTGATGACTTAGCACCAATGCCCTTGGGAAAGGCATGAATCCACTTCTCCCCACATTCTATATATATATACTAAATTGAGGAGACAGGTAGTGTGATAGTTATCAATAAAAAAAGAAAACAGTCAAATTTTATCTAAGACTGCTAATGTTCCTTTAGCAGTAAGATTCTTGTGCAAAGACATGAACCTTCTATTCCCTGCATTCTGTATATGTATCAAATCACAGTGAGAGATAGGTGTAATAGCTCTCAACACTAATTTCTATAGTACATGTTACCAGGGCAGCTGATTCCAAAAATAATGATATACACATACCCTACTATCCACATTATGCAAAGGAAGGACTTCCTATGGTACAGTGGTTAACATGCTGGGCTATGACACTGTAATGAGTTCAAACTCCACACATATATATGTGGAGGTGCCCGTGGTGCAATGGTTATCGTTGCAGGATATGGACACGGCGACACGAGTTCAAATCCTGGACCAGACTGATTGTATTTCACATAGCACTAATACCCTTGGGAAAGGTATGAATCCAAAATATTCTCCCTCCAGCTATGGGTAAATAGTAGGGCAGACTAGGTTCTTCAGCCTTGGTGAGGCAACTAGTCTAGGAGAAGGAAAACTCTGAATTCAAACCTGTTAAACTCCACTTAAAAAAAATGACCTTGTGTCATATCCTGCCTGAGCGGAGGGGTTGGTAAATATGAACTCCACACATATAATTACAATCACTTTTGACTAACAGCTTTGGGAAAAGTATGATCCCTTTATCCCCTCCAGCTAGGTTTGGTTTGGTTTTATAGCATATAAACCACCCTTGGTTATTTAATGTTAAATCCATTTTTATACATATAAACCATTCTATTTCAAACAATTCAGTTTAGCATAAGTACACAGCTCTATTTCAAACATTTCAGTTTAGTATAAGTATAGTTTTTTTGCTTACACACAGTTAAATGTCAAAACAGTTCTATTTCAAATAATTCAGTTTAGCATAAGTATGCAGTTTAGTTCTATTTGACACATAGATAGAACTCTATCAGGTGCAACCACTCTGAACCAGAGTGACTGGAACCAATGGCAATGAAAGGGTACTTTGCATTCCCTAAAGCTCCAGTATTACTGGAACCTCACCATCAGATTGATTAGTGCCATAATAGGACATTCATTTTATGGAGGTGCCCCTGGTGTAATAGGTATCGTCAGAGGAAATGGACACGGCGACACGAGTTCAAATCCTGGATGAGACTGATTGCATTTCACATAGCACTAATACCATTGGGAAAGGTATGAATCCAATTATTTCCCCTCCAGCTATGGGTAAATAGTAGGGCAGACTAGGTTCTTCAGCCTTGGTGAAGCAACTAGTCTAGGAGAAGGAAAACTCTGGATTCAAACCTGTTAAACTCCGCTTAAAAAATTGACCTTGTGTCATATCCTGCCCGAGTGGAGGGGTTGGTAAGTATGATAACAGAACATTTGTTGGCGGGGGGGGGGGTCTTACCCCTCAGTAGATAAGCAGTTGATGTATTCTACAGCCCCAGCCGACTGGGCAACCCTCCAACTAGGAGTCAAATAACTACCTCAACTGTTCTACAAAGATGACTTTGGCATTAAATAACCCATGAAAGTTGATATGCTATTAAACAAAGAGAAACCAAACCAAACATACGCAATGAAATCTTCCAAGTGAGAATGGCCTATTTGTTTGATTTCTTTTTTAAGCTTTCATGACTTCTGGTTTTTACAAAGACTTGAACACCAACATTAAACAATATCAAATATACATAATGATTTTAATAAAGAAGCAAACCCACAAATCTGTACTAATTCAGTGTAGTATGATTGGTTGGTTGTTCGGGTTTTAAGGCATATCAACCTTCAGTTTAGCATGAGCAGTTTAAATACATATACATATATATATATATATATATATATATACACACACATCAACAGAGTCAGAAGTAGCTATCTTTATTTCACTCTACTTCGTGTATTGAGTACTTTTTTGTTTCAGCTTAGGTGATTCCCTAAGTGTTTCTTCTTTTGACTAGGCATTGTAGTAGTGGTTGATTATTTTCAAGCAGTATGAATGTTTTTAGTCTTCTTTTTTTATTGAATTATTTTTCTCTAGATATCAGTTTGTGAAATTCTTTTTTTTTTTAATTTACAAATTGTATCATCTGGGTTTTTTTCAGACCTTCAGAATTATAGTATATATATATATATATATATATATATATATATACACACACACACACACACACACACACAGGTGAGGGTTGGGGAATGAAGCTTTTATATATTCTTTTTATTCTAATCATTTAGCACATTAAAAGTCAGTGACATTATGTCATCTACAAAAGAGACAAGGATTTTGTTTGCATCGGTCTGAATTGGGTTAAAATGAGGAGATAAACAAAACATGAGAAGTAGGGAGACAAAATATCCCTCCAGGGACGTAACAGGCTCACTCATAGATTTGTTAAAAAGATTTATACTTATGCATACAAACTTTTGTATCCCTCACGAGTTTTGCAAGAGACCGTAATTCCCAGATGTGGGTGAAGATTGAAAATAAATCAGATAAGAGAATGTAAAACCAGCAAATGGGAACACTAATGATTTTTTTTATTTAGTATTAGGATTCTAGCAGAAAGAAAGTTTTAAAATAATTAACTCTTAGTTGCTCACTTCAAACAGACCTCAATCTACGCATCAACAATTAAAGAGACTAAAGTCTTATATCTCATCTAGACATTTACCTTGTAAATTCAAAATACTGTCAATTAATTCCATTGTGCACACACACACACATATATATATATATATATATATATGTATTACTGAATATCGCCTACCAACCACCCAAACTTTTCTTTTTTTTAGGATTGTTTTTTTGTGTCTGTGTGAAAATTTGATGAATTATTTTTTTTGTTCAAATCCAGGTGAACCCTCGTTGCTTCAATGTATCCAGGTTCAGATAGGCTTTTATGCCATCTGAGTATTTTATTGTCACCGGCAGAAATACGCAAATAATAGTGCCTCAGCCTAAGATTGTAGGAAGGAGAAGAAGAGAAAGTAAAGTTGTTGTCGCTTTCTAAGCCCCACACAACACTTCTTTGAAAAGGAATAATTAACTGTTATATACTAAAAACCAAATCCTTCTTTTAGCCTTTTGTATGTTTGTTTTTCACACTGGAAATCATACACAAAAAGATGAGCTAAGGTAAGATGTCTATCAACAAAGTCTATATATATATATACATATATATATAACTTAGAATATTCAGACTATTATATTCATCATTGTTATACTCACAATGTTTCAGTCAATATGTCTTTGGACCTCCTTCAGGTGTTTCATGTTGAACTCAGGAGCCTACACAAAACCTTGAACTGAACTCTTTATTATCGGCATGATGGAATAATACACAGGCCCAATGGAATCATGGTTAGAGTATTCACCATTGGCCTGGAAGACTAGGGTTCAATTTCAAGTTGAGTCATACCAAAGACTCAAAAAAAAAAAAAGTACTTGATGCCTCTTTGCTTAACAAGGTACTGATCAAGGGTAATTGGATCATTCTAGGGAAAGGAGTAGCACCCTCCCTACACTTTGGTGTAGTAGTTATTGAAAAGGGAGCCCTCGAGTTGTCCTCAACAACAGTTAGCCAACTCACTTAATACCAAGTTTAGTTTCTAATAAATCTGATCCTTATTTTTTTTCATAGTATGTTGGATGATCCAGATTTAGTTTGTAAATATCACAAAAAAAAAAAAAAAAAAAAAAAAAAGGAAGAAAAAAAAAAAAAAAAAAAGGAAGAAAAAATTTCAAGGATCAAAATAGCACGATTATTTTCTGGTGTTTTCTCTAAAGAAATCTACAGATTTCATTGCATCTAAACAAAACATCTTTCAAGCTACAGTCTCAGGACTCCAATGTTTTTTTAAGGAAGCCAATAGAGTTACATACAAAAAGTTATTAAAACACTGAATTAGTTAATGAAATGTTTCTCTTACTACCACACATAAAAAGGCACTCATCATGGTGTAAGAGTTATCACCCTATGAAATGGACACAGTGACCAGAGTTCAAATCCTGAATGAGGCTAATAGTGTTAATACCTTTGAGAAATGTATGCATCAAAATATTCTCACTTCATCTATGAGTAAATAGTAGAGCAGACTTGGGTTTTTAACCTTGGTATGGCCACCAGTCCAGGAGAATGAAAACTCTGAATTCAATACTGTTAAATACTGTCATATCTTGCTCATAGCAAAAAGATTTAGTGAACAAATCCTCATAAAAAAGAAATTTACAAGGTATAATCCAAAAGTTTGGGATTTCTAAGAACACTTGAGAACTAAATTTTATATGAACTTTTACTTGCATTCTTTATGAGGCAATGGGCAAATAGAAGAAAAGAAGGCTTCTTCAAAGAAAACAGTGAAAACTTAGTGCTAAGCAAAATTTTAAAAAACATTTGCGTAGTATACCATATATTTCAATGTATAAGTCAACTTTTTAAGCCTGAAAAAATCTCTACAAAACTAGATGTTGACATATGACAAGGTTAAAATCCAGACCTTTACCACAAAATGGTCAACTAGTGGAACAGTACTCTTAACACTTGATATACACCACTTACCATAATTTTATCACAAACATTTCCAAATCAAACTTGTGCTTGGTGAATATATTCAACAAATGAACACAGACATAGTATCCAATAGTTCTTACCAAAATAACATCAGTAGATCCACTGACAAATTTTGTAACTTCCCTCTATATTTATATAACTAAACTTGAAAATTTCCTACAATATATATAATAACCCATATAGAGAATGAACCCCCCATCCTCCAAGTATGGTATAAATAGTACCACTACTGTTTTTCTACAAGGATGACTTTGGCATTAAATAACCTAAAAAAGTTGATATGCCATAAAAACAAAATAAAAAAAAAAGCTATTAAAATCAATGTCTTGATACAAGTAGTTTGGCCTTATTATATGCTTTTGCTACAGGTTATCATAGCCTAACCTCATTTAAGCCAACTGTGTAAGTTTTGGTCAACCAGTAGCCTACTGTATGTTTGGGGTTCGACTTATATAGCAGGTATAGGTCAACCCAGAATTTGGAACTAAAAATCTTAAGGCCGATTTATATGCCAGATTGACTTGTATGCCACAATTTATAGTAATTAAATATTTAGTCATTAATTCTTAAAAAATATATTCTAACTAAAAGTATTTTTCTTTTGTAATAAGTACAAAGTCTTTACTTACAGTATGTACATATCTTGAATGGAATTCTCTGGCTTCCTGAAGAAAGTTCAAGCCTGGGTGTGTATCAACAACATCCTGAAAGACAAAAATCCACATCACTCTTATAAGAATAAATATGGAAAACAAAATTTTTAATACAAATGATATATAAGGATTAATTTACCTGGAAAAAAAAACAAAAAACAAAAAAAAACATAAATATTCAAGTAATGTTGTAATTGCATTGTATCAAAAGAACTTTATATGGCTCTGCATTTTCTTGTTTGTTTTCAATACTTTCTGAATATCAAAATAAAGGTAAGATTAGAGATAAAAGTATAGACCTACCTATTTGAATTGTTTTAAATGAAAAACAGTTACAATAAACTAATATTTATCATATACATATATTGAAACTTATCTTAGTTTAACACTTTATTTACTAAACCAATCACAGTTTCTTAAACAAAACATTTTTTGTCTATACATACAAGGGAGAGCCAAAAAGTTCTCTGCCCAAGCAAACAACAAAAAAAAAGTTCCTGGCCCAAACAAGAATGGAATTATTTTTTTTTTTTATTTCAGTACTATTTTTTAGGGAAAAGTTAAACAACCCTGAGAAGCAATGCGTCAGGATGCTAAACTATAGGAGAAATGTGAAAAGTAGCTTTCAAGATCATTCTCTCTTTTGTTCAGGCCAAAAACTTTTCAGTCCCACCCTACCTCATATGTCAAGTTGTCCCCACCAACCAACCACTGTGTGTGTGTGTGTGTGTGTGTGTGTGTGTGTGTGTGTGTGTGTGTAAATTAGGATAGCTTACACATAGGGTCAACAATACTTGGTAACAGTCAGTTTCTTGCCTATGGTGATCATCAGACCAAAATTATTATATATATATATATATATATATATATATATACACACACACACAGTGTCAACAACACTTGGTGACAGTCAGTTTCTTGTTTATACAATCATCAGTCTTTTGATGGAATATATTAGGTATATATGCTCAATCACCAATATTGAGTACACTTTATTAAAAAATATAGCAAACTATATCATTAATTATATATATATATATATATATATATATATATATATATATATATATAAAATTAACTTAAATCACAAGTCGGAAATCTTCTACTAAAGTTTCACCTTATCGGATCATCAGGAAGTCTAACCCCGACTGATGCTAAAGGAGAAAACGCCGTTTTATATTCACCAAAAACCCACCAAGCTTAAAATTTACATAACATAAAAAAAAGAACAAAAAAACCTTACTTTCATTTAAAAAAAAAAAAAAAAGAAAAAAAAAGAGATACAAACTGCACTCAAGATACAATTATGTATTGTAAATTGAAACGATTTTAGAGCCATCTGACTGGTTCCTATTTTAAAATTTTTCTTTTTTAAAATATGAAAATATTCCAAAAGAAATTAAGGTTATTTACAAACTGAGCAGATAAAACTAAAAAAGATAAACACATATTCAACTGTATTTTGTGCTCTCTGATCTATAAAATCACAATAGCAAAAATTATATCATGATGAGGTGGTAAATTTTGAAATTCAAAAAACAATAACAAAGCCTGAGGTCTTAAAAACTCAACCATAGGGTGAATCAACAAAGACCTGCAGCAGAATCATTTTTGTAAACAATATTTTCCTAAACATTCATTTTTATTCATGCAGCATTTTTGTATTATCATCACACATGCACAGTTATTTTGATAAATGAAGGATCTCTTCAGCTTCTTAAATGTATTGCAATATTACACTTGAAGACTCCCTTCCTCACTTTTGGCCTCTTCCACACAACATAACAGCTTTTTTTTGTATCCTTGACCCTAAGAGAAATCCAAGAAATAAATTCAAAACAAGCATTAAAAACTAACTGTACTCAGATCTTTAATTTTTTTAAAATCATTTTATACCTTTATAACTGGCTGGATGGCTGTGTGTTATGGCATATCAACCCTTGTGCATAATTTGTTTGCATATTGTTAAATGGTTTTAAGTATTGCTATGAGGCACTAATAATTCTATTCAACATTATTCATTTGTTTGTACATAGTTAAATGGTTTTAAGTATTGCTATGTAATACTAATAATTCAATTCATCAGTCATTTCTTTGTAGACAGTTAAATGGTTTTAAGTATTGCTATGTAATACTAATAATTCAATTTAACAGTCGTTTGTTTGTACACACTTAAATGGTTTTAAGTATTGCTATGTAATACTAATAATTCAATTTAACAGTCATTTGTTTGCACACACTTAAATGGTTTCAATTATAGAAAATGATTAAATATTTATATTTGGCTCCTAGATACAACTAGAACAGGTACTACCACTCCATATTAGAGTGGTAGTACCTGTTCTAGAGGACCTGAGAATAATAGTAATGAAGAGGTACTTCACATTCCCCAAACTCCAAGACTGGAACCTCACTATCATATGTAATTTATTGTCACATCCAAGATTCCTCTTATAATTCATGAAGCATTTCCTTGCATGATATAATGGTTATCAAGGTAGGTTAGCAAAATATTCTGAATGAGTTTGATTCCCACTGAGTGCCCCATACTTCTGGCCTTGGACAAAAGTAAGCTATGCTTAGTAAATGACTACAAAACATTTCCTTGGCTTACCTCATAGCTGAGACAGTTGTGCATTTTAAAACAGTACAATTTTGAGTATGATTTTGGCATCAGGGTCAAATAAAAAACCAAAAGATTAAAGGCGTAGATGAGATCCAGTACAGAAATGAGGGAAACAATATTCAGAATTCAAAGTGTCTGAAATTTCATCAGGCAGTTGGATTGTCACATGATAGAAAAGAATATTTAGTACAGAATTGCTAACACAGAATTAAACTCACTATTCACAAATAATGATTGATTTTTATAACATGTCAACCCATTTAGGGTTATTTTATGCCTAAAGGTTAGGGAATTACATTCATTGTACATTTATATTTATATTTTTTTGTTTTTGTTAAAGAGTTTTTGCAAAATTCTATATGAAGTATTCCTACCTAATACAAATAATTTGCATACAGTTGTAAAGTTTTAACTATTCCTATCTAATATCAATAATTAAATGGTTCCAAGTAATTATTAATACTCATTTGTTTACACAGTTATATGGTTTGATGTAACTGATAATCCTTAGTAAATAATTATAGCTTCAAGTAATTATTCTTAATGCAAATAATTTAAAGTTATATGGCATCAACTATTTCTATCAAATACAAATAATCTTTAAACAGTTTTATATGATCCAGAGATGGGACCCTAACGGGTACAACCACTCTGGATCAGAGTGGACCTGGGAATAATGGCAATGAAGAGGCACTCCACATTTCCCAGAGCTCTAGAACTGGAGCCAGACCATCAGATGCAGTTTAGTATCATACACAGGACACCCTCTTTTTTTTTTGGTGGCATGGTGGTGGTAGTGGGGGTCTTATCCCTCAGCAAATGATACAGTCAGTATATTCTAAATCCTGCTGACAAGGGTAAGAAAAGTTTGAGGGGTTGAGGGGGTAGAATTGCAGTCGAACCATAGAAATAGGCTGGCACGCATTGAGGGTCTTAACATTTACAAGACTGTCACATTAAGGGCTTTGAAATAAATAAACATAAAAAGAGATTTTTCTCCCTATGAAATAATGGTTGGAAACCTACAAAAAGAGCCAGCCCAACTTGATTCAAAAGACATCTTAATAAACATGGGAACCATCAAATAATAAACATATTTGCCAGTTTCTTTGGTCACCAGAGATCAAAGTTTCCTGCATTTGATAGTAAGGTTCAAGTTCTGGAGATCTGGGGAGTGTGAACTTGGCTATTATTGCCATTACTCCTAGGTCCACTGACTATTAATGTATTTCATGCCAGTCAGTGTTCCAAGCAGATTTTCTCGATTTGGAAAATTGGTGCAACACAATCATCTGTAACAACGTTTTGGGTTCTTTATTTTAATGACGTATCAACCTTCATGGGTTATCTAATACCAATGCCACCCTTGTAAAAGAATAGTAGTGGTACTATTCAACCCATAGCTGGTGTGATAAGTGGCTTCATGCCTTTCCCAAGAGTATTAGTCCAAAATGGAATGTAATAACATAACTGGAGTTCAAACTTGTTTACTACAATGTTGCAGTCCAGTAAATAGAGACTCCCAACCCCAAACTCTGTTTTATAATTATTTATAACATATTCCTTCCTCTGGAAAGATTCAAGATGGACCCTTCTTTCACTTTCGCCAAGATGCTGACATAAACAGCGCTTTCAACCATGATGGCCTTCTGCTGACCAACAAGTGAGATTTCAAATGTCAAACTGATCTATTTACACCATTCATACAGTTAGAATTATAGTCCTCCTTTTCAATATTATATTCACAATGTTTCAGCTGCTGTATCCTCCAACCTTCTACAGGTGTCCTTTTTCATAAATGGTAACATATTGGAACATAAGTGAAGGGGGCACACTTGGCTTCCCATAAACATCACAGAAAACAGAATTGGTGACCAGAGCTGAAATCCTGGATGAGGCTACTTGCATTTAGTCGTCTTTAGCTTGGGTTAGGAAACCAGTCTAGGATAAGTAAAACTGAATTCAAACCAGCTGTATGTAACATAAAAATTGACCTTGTATCACATCTTGCCTGTGGTGGAGGGGTTGGGTAAATATACACATGGGATGTAACATCTTTTTATCACTGACAACGAATTTGTGGACAAAAAATTCAAAAATAGAAAGCTATTCCACATTTATATAGGTTTGGTTTGGTTTCTTTGTTTAATGGCATAACAACCTTCATGGGTTATTTAATGCCAAAGACATTCTTGTAAAAGAACAGTAGTGATACCATTTATTCCATACCCAAGAGGGTAAGAGGGTTCATACCTTTTTCCCCAAGGGTATTAACCCAAAAGTGAATATATTACTGAAACTCAAGTTTGAACTTGCTTCCGATGATGCTGCAGTCCAGCACATTAACCACTACACCATGAGACCCCTCCCCCATATAACAGTTTTAAAAAATGTATATAGAAAGCATTCCAACTTCAATTTTATTTCGGAGATTTTAGTTATATGAATAATAAGAAATTTTAGTTTTCAAATTAGAATTGTAAACTTCAAACCATACACAGTATTTTTAAAAAAGGGGGAATAAAAGTTTTTGAATAGTAAACAAATTCAGACAAACCTCAGCTTTAACAATCAATATCATGGGTACATCACTGAAAGTGTCCTTGCAACAAAACTCAAACTCATAATAATAAAAAGAACCCCCAAAAGAACTTACCTGTATTAAAGGTACAAGATCATCAACCACCAGGTATTTACATCCAGGTTTGGCCAGCAACCGGATAAACTTAGATGCATCATCATGGCATGTCTGACATACTCTGGAAAAGAAAAAAATTAAAATATGATATTAAGATAAGCATAGAAATACTGGATCATAGGATAGTATTTCCAAGTTAGAAACAACAATTTAATCCACTGTAATTAAAACCAAATCCACAAAAAGATATGCAACACTACAACACACTGGCTTAGACTAGAGTCCTTATTTTGTTATTCCTATGTTCTGGCTGTTGGGTCAGTAAAATTTGTCTGCTCTTATATATAGAAAGATTTAAGAGAGGGATAACCTTACTCTAATTGGACATATCAAGCATGTATTGTCCTGTAGTTACACCACTAATTTTTGACGGATACTAAGGGCCCAAGTTTATGACACAATTGGCAGAATTAATCTCCAAGAGAAAGACTCAAAGATATAAAATACTGAGTTTGAATAGAAGATACCAGATATCAATTTCCCCTCTTCATCACACTGACTATTTATTATATAGAGGAAGGACAGTTGTTTTGTTATTCAAATAAACATTTAGAATTAGAAGTTTTAATTCATTTATTTGTTGTTGTTAGCCTTTAAAGAACTGCAAGATTCACATAATAAGGTTATTGGATATGGCTGGGTATAAATACTTCTAAGTAGCGGCACAAATATCACCTGCTCAGGTTTTTCTAAGAGTAAAATGTTATAAGTTGATTTCAGTGTTTTTGCAATTTTTAATATTCCAAACCCATTCCAAACCTCTACAGCAATAGCAGCTCTAGTTCTAAGGATGAGTAAAATATACATATTCAATCCAAGCCTAAAAAAATTTGACTCAAAGCACTGAAAGCATTAATCTCAAGCAAATAAAATAATAATTAAGACTTAATCAACAAATGTAAATGTCATAAACAAAACCAGCACACATTACTAGTGGAATAGAAAACTAAAATGGCATTGCTGGCATATATATATATATATATATATATATATATATATATATATATATATATATATATATATATATATACACACACACACAAACACAAGTGGTATAATGGTTAGAGTATTCGCCAATGGTCTAGGAGATCAGGGTTCAATCCCAAGTTAAGTCATACCAAAGACTCAAAAAACTGGTACTTGATGTATCCTTGCTTAACACTCAGTATTATAAAGTATGAACCAAAAGTAAATGGATCAATCCAAGGAAAGGAGTAGTACCCTCCCCTACGCCTCAGTGTAGTAGCTATTGAAAAGGAAGCCTTCAGGTCACTCGCGACTATGGTCAGCCAACTTCATATATTATATACATAAATTGATGCTAAAAGGTTTTCAGACCAACCAAGAAAAGAATGACAATTTTCAATGTACTGAACAATTTTGTAAAATGAAATATTAAGGTAAACTTGACAGGTAACATTTATTACATGTTTCACATTTCAAGCATTTACTATTTTACAATGAAAGCAGACAAAACATTGTTTATAGATTTATTATTATAATTTTCTCCTAATGAGCTTCATTAGATAACAATTTGGGAAAAAAATTTTAATTTTCCAAAAATACTAGAAAATGTTACAATTGCTTATAAGGTTGTCATGACGTTATAAGGAAAACCAATCCTTATGAAACTTTAAAAGTTTATTTAATGCTAAATACATTTTTAAAAAAACCAAGGTGAACATCCTCTAAGTGCGCTAATTCTGTCATTTTTGCCAGGAGAAGTCTACCATATTTTCTCATTATGTTTTTACAGTCATAAAGAGTTTCATGTTTCTTGCATGTACTATTTTGTAGTTATACTAAAGGGAAACATCAGGTTTATATTCAAATATAAACACCCACATTTCTTTTCTTTATCTCACACACAAAATGAAATATACCCACTATATGGATGTACAATATCCCTTATTCAAATTCACTAGAGATCAGACAGAATTACTAAGTCAGACATTATGAAATACACTAAGTTGAATATTTCTCGCAATTCTTGAAACAGTTGAACAAAGAATGAACAAGTTTTTAAGAAGCTAAGTCATCAGGTGTTAAATTCCCAAGGAAAATGGTTTTATTATTCCCAATATGAGAATTACTGCAGTCTGTTTACATAAGAACCATTTCTTCAGAAAGTTAGCTTTTGAAATCCTGGCTTTTTACCAAGACTCATCACTTAATTCTTGTGTGCCAAAAGCAAAAACTGACCACACAAGTCTCTTTTTTTTTCCTTTTTTTTTTTTAAAGACCAACAACAATACGATCAAGACAAAGATAACTTAGAAAATGAAACTCTTTAATTTTGGCACCAGTAACAAAGAGAGTTTAACAAAATTTTTTTTTTCTCAAGCCATCTTCTTTCTGAGATCAAAGTACATCTATCTTTTGTTTTGGAATTTACATAGCACATATGAATATTTCATCACACTTAATCAAGACATATATACACATATTTGATAAAATGAGATGGTTTTGGCATTCAATAACCCACAAAGGTTGATATATCATTGAAACAAGAAACCAAATCATTAAATCTATGCAAGAAGTTATGTCTCTTGGGAATGTAGCATACACCACAAGACGTTAGAAAACCGATAAAAGGAAACTAATACTTAATGGTAAAACTAGTCACATAAGAAAGCTATTCATAACTCTTTTCTTATTATATCTAATAAATTTGATAAGCATTAAAGTCCGTAAAAATATTTGGCATAAAATATAGGAATTATGATGAATGAAAACCAGAACTGTTAAGAGTAATTTCCATTCATAGTTAAATTGATAATTCTGTAACCTTAGGATGAAAAGAGCATTTCATACAATAAATATCATATACTGTTCTAAATCAATCTCAACTATAGATCAAACCTTGATTTATAGTCACAAAATATTTTATAAAATTAATTCTAAAAACCAAGGATTGCTCTTAGTCCTTCCCATTATGTTTGAATTTCAACCTTATAGAATTATAACCCATGTATACTGATTTGAGGCCTAAAAAATCTACTATATTAAAATTATACACAAGACTATTTATTTTTCAATATAATCAACTTCCTTGTCAATGCAATTACTACAACACTTGTTTTTTTAACCTTTTACTTACTTATCTAATAAATTACTAATAAACTTATTTTCATGCATTAATAAAAAGTTTGGGACAAAGTGGTCTACTGTACAACAAAACAACCATTATAATTTAAAGCATCATATTTCGAACATTTCAACAAAGGATGTAGAGTATTGTTTTCAGTTAGCATACCTAATTGAGGAGAGTGCATTTGACACCAGAACAACTGGTACATAATGGGTTAATCAGACCACGTGAACATTATATAGCAAAAAGTTCAGGTTGGTTGGCAGGATTTTATGGCATATCAACCATTGTAGCTTATTTAATGCCAAATCCTGTTTATACATATATATATTGAATATTTGTAAACACATTTGTGATAACATTCTTAAACAAACCTGAGCTCATTTTTTTTGCACACAGTTAAATGGCTTCAAGTATTGCTATGTAAAAGTCACAATTTAACATCAGCTTGTATGTAATTTCCTTTTCAAATGAGTTAGAACTAATTTGTTTGTACTCTAGTACTGCTATTGTTAATAGCAGTTAAATGGTTTCAATTATTGCTATCTAACACTAATAATTCTATTTGATATTAATTATTTGTTTGCACACAATGAAGTGGTTACAAGTATTGCTACTCAACATTATTCCTTCATTTGCACAGTCAGATGGTTACAAGTATTGCTATCTAATACTAATAATTCAATTGAGGCATTCAGTTAAAGAGTTTCAAGTATTGCTATTTAACACTAATGATTCTACTCAACACTACACATTCATTTGTACACAGTTAAATGGTTCCAGGTATTGTTATGTTTACCGGACATTGGCCTAGGGGTTAGAGTGTTCGCCAATGGCCCGGGAGACCTGGGTTCAATCCCAGGTCGAGTCATACCAAAGACTCAAAAAATGGTACTTGATGCCTCCTTATTTAACACTCAGCATTATAAGGTACGGATCAAGGGTAAAGTAGAGCAATCCAGGGAAGGAGTAGCGCCCTCCCCTACACATTGGTGTAGTAGCTATCGAAAAGGTAGCCTTCGGGTTACCCTCGACTATGGTCGCCAACTTTACTTATTGTTATGTATCACAAACAATTTAATTAAATGTTAGCTATTGGTTGACATAATTAAATGATTAAACAATTCTTTTTCTAACAATTCAATTTAGTACAAGTCATTAGTTTGCACTCAGTTTAAATGTCAAACAGTTCTATTTGACCCATAGATAGGACCCTTTCAGGTGTTACCACTCCAGGCCAGAGTGGACCTGGGAGCAATGGCAATGAACGGGTACTCTGCAGTCCCCAAAGCTTTGGCATTACTGGAGCCTCACTATCAGAATGTTCAGTGTCATATCCAGGACACTCATTGGGGGAGTCTTACCCCTCTGCAGAGATGCAGTTGGTCTATTCTACAGCAGACTGGGCTGAAAAAGTTTAGATTAAAATTCAGCTAATAACTGTGTTAGACTAGAGACTTATTGATCTGCTCTAGCATATCTACTAGAGAGAGGGGGGAGAAGATATGGAAAAGGCAAAGAAGGAGCCAGATAGAGAAGGCAAAGAGGGAGAGAGAGAGAGAAGATAGAGAAGGCAGAGAGAGGGCAGATAGAGAAAGCAAAGAGAGAGAAAAAGAGGACAGAGAAGGCAAAGAGAGAGAGAGTGAGAGAGAGAGAAGATAGAGAAGGCAGAGAGAGAGCAGATAGAGAAAGCAAAGAGAGAGAAAAAGAGGATAGAGAAGGCAAAGAGAGAGAGAAGATAGAGAGGGCAGAGAGAGAGCAGAGAGAGAAAAAGAGGATAGAGAAAGCAAAGAGAGAGAAAAAGAGGATAGAGAAAGCAAAGAGAGAGAAAAAGAGGATAGAGAAGGCAGAGAGAGAGAGAGAAAGAGAAGATAGAGAAGGGCAGAGAGAGAGAGAGTGAAAGAAGTATGAAGCTATGAAAAATAAATCAAATTTAATAAGTTCAAATTTCCCTACTATCGCCAATATTCAAAAAACAAAGTTTTGCACTTAATTCATATTTTGGCTACAATGAGGAAACAATGATTTTATAGCAAACAAGACAGTCTTTAATAGATCACAAAAAAAGTCTATTTCAAAGATACTATTTTAATACATAAGGTTGTTTTCAACAAGACCTGATTAAAATGGGAGGCAATTTTCCAAAACTGAAAATCAATGGCAGTTGCTAAGCAACAGAAATATTTAGATAACCATTCATTTCAAAGATACCATCTATTTCCAATCATCTATATCTTTATCAAGCAGTTTTCTGTATTTCTGACAACCTAATTATTCAATCAATATCTGCTTGACTCAAAAACCTTTAAATATAACAGGCAGGTGTTCCTAAAAAAAAGGTGCAACATCCAGGCGAAAACAGCACCCTCAAAAAATAAATAAATGAATAAATAAAATTTTTTAAAAAGTTCATACCCAATGGTTCCCTACTAAACATTGTATCATGTAACAGTTATCATAGGAAACGGAATCAGCAATCCAGATTCAAATTTTACTCAAAGTTGTTTGATCATAACAGCATGAAAACCCATCTAGTATTATTTTAAGCCAAGAGGTTAAGGAATTGCATTAATTGTCTGTTTATATTTAGATATTTTGGGTAGTTGTTTCTTAAAAGTTTTGTGTGTGTGTGTGTGTGTGTGTGTGTGTAGGGGGGTTGTGCCCACAGTCCTATTGAATATAAATAATTTTCAAACAAATCTATGCCATCTGAGGAGGTACAAACACTCCAGGTCAGAGTGGACCAGGGAGGAATGGTGATAAAGGAGTAGTCCACACTCTCCTGATCACCAGAACTGGAGCCTCACCATCAAATGCAGTTTAGTGTCATACTCAGGACACAAAAGCTGTTTGTGTTTCATGCACATTAATGACCATAGGAAAGGCATGAATCCAGCTGTTCTTCCTCTACCTATGGGTAAATAGTAAGGCAAATTAGGTTCTTTAGCTTTGATTAGACAACCAGCCTAAGAGAAGGAAATATAAATTCAAACCCGGTTTACTCGACTTAAAAATTGACCTTGTGTCACATCCTGCTAGTGGCAGAGGAGTTGGATAAATACATTCTAAATATAGCTCAACACAAGATCTCAGCAGAAAGGCACCCAGTGAGAATCAAATCCTATACATTAGCAAATTGGTCTAGAAGAGTATCTTGCTAACCACTGCTCTCAGCAAGTACAATGATTTTTTGTGTGTGACCCCCTTTTTGTTATTGTCTCACTGTTTCCATTGTCCATCTTTCAGGTCAACATGTTTGCTATAAAGAGTTGCTGGTCTCATCCTGATGATAATCCAATCTATAAGTCCTTTGTCGTGACACCTTCTGCTAATGCATTTGGTTCTATTGAACACTACTGAAAATGCTAACAGTACAATACCCATCAATTTCTGGTAGTTATTTTCTTCTTGCTTTTCTTTTCTTCTGCTTTCTCTTATCTTGTGGCTTTGTTTCCATCATTGTAAACTCACTCAGCAGTGGATGGTTCTTCTTTTTTTTCCCTCCCCATTCTGCTAAATGCGTGAGGTATCCTTGGTTTTGTACTTTATGCATAGACAGCATTGAATTATGGGATATCACATATTAGTCATCATGTTTTGGAATTGTCTCTTTACTGCAACTCTCTCACCTTTTTTCTTTTAAGAATTTAAAACAAAGAAAGAAAGAAAGAAAAAACAAAGAAAAAATACTGGATCTCAGAAATTACCAAAATAAAGTTCAGCACTTGTCAGATTCTTACGGCTGATCATAAATGGAATTTATCCTTAAAAGAGTGAGCACTTTGAGCCAAACATTTTAGTGTAGTTGTATGAGAATAAAGGAAAACTGAAAGTAACACATGGAGAAAGGAGGCTGCTCTTTTACAATTCTTAGGATTTATTTTTATTTGATGTTAACCTATTTATATGATAGTAGAAAACAGAAATATCAACTTGAATATTCCATGATATAGTTCAGTGTGTGAGAGAGAGAGAAAGTGAAAGAGAAGGTTCTAGAGAGAAAGAGAAGTTGGGTTCCAGAAAGAGAGAGAGAGAGAGGAAGACCAGATGAAGAGGAGGAAATAAAAAAAATAAAGATGGTTGGTTGGTGTTTTATGGCATATCAACCCTTGTGGTTTATTCAGTGCCTGTTTTTATATAGTTTGTAGGTAATTATTTTTGAAAGAGTTGTTAGAGCTCATTTATTTGCACACAATTAAGTGATTTCAAGTATGCCTATCAAACACTAGTAATTCTGTTTAGTATAAATCATTTGTTTGCACAGTTAAATGATTTTATCAAATGCTATTTAACATTAGTAATTCTATTTATCATGTAATATAAATGATTTGCCCACAGCTGAATGGTTTCAAATAACTAACAATAATAATTCTTAGTAAATGATAGAACAGTTCTGATGACCCATAAATGGAACCCTAACAGGTACTACAAATCCAAGTCAGAGTGCAACTGGAAGGAATGGCAATGAAGAAGAATTCCCCAAAACTCCAAAACACTAACATTTGCAGTTTAGTGTTATATCCAGAGGTACAGTCGGTATATTCTACAGGCCTAGCCAACAGGGTAGGTACAAGAAAAAAAATGATGAGGAGCCAAAGAAAAAGAGAAAAAAGAATGGTGGACATGCGAGAGAGGGAAAATGGATGAAGTTAGATAAATGTTAATTATATAAGTTGGTTGATAACTTTTTTATAATGGAGTTAATGCACTGGCAATAATATAGGAATGCTGAAAGAATTATCATGTGTAGATAAGAAATATTTATGGATCCTAAGTAAGTAGATCAAGTTTTTTGATACAAGAGCCAATATATTTGGAGGACTGTACAAATGCTGAAAGCATTACATTTAGTCTAGGGGGAGAGGAATTATTGTTGGAAATCCATGGATATGATTTTAATTTCTCACACTACTTAATTAAGTGCATTGACAAGGAAAGGGGATTATTTTCCAAACAAATATCTGTTGTGTAAAAGAAATGCTTAATCAATAGGCTGCAGACTAACATACACGCACATATATATATACACACAACATCCCACCCACCCATATATATATATATAATTAAGAAACTCGACAAAACATCACTTGGATATTATAAATTTATTTCAGCTGGCAATACAAGAGAAACCAGCTTCTTCCATTACACAATGGAGAGGAAATTTTTAAAGATATTTTTTCAATGGACTCAATGTTTTTGAAAAGAAAAAAAAAGGAGAGGAGGCAAAAAATATGGGCTAAAAGTTAGTGTCAAAAACGGGTGTAATGTCATGTATCCTTCTGTATCTAGAATTTTTACAAAACCCTCAGCAACTAAAATCTAGTCAATAGATTAACCTATTTTAAGAAAAATCTGTTTATCAAGGAAAATATGGTGATAAACACTATTACTAATATCAAACTTATCTTGTTTAGATAAAAAGTTTTTCAAGGTTTTATTTGATTTCCATTTAAAATTAAAATTTAGTCTTTATTTAATTTAATATTTTTATTCTGAATACTAACATTCTAGTTCTCATTATTATCATTCATCTTATTATATTTCTATGATTAATAATTTAAAGAAACTTATTATTATTACTATTATTATTACATTACCAATAATATTAATAGAAATACTGATAACATTTATTTTATCCTACTATTATTTTCACGATAGATTTTTCTATTATTAACCTTTTTCATGAGTTTAAATCTATTTTTATGGTGGCATTTAAATGAGTTCATTACATTTATTTAATAGTTGGCTAGTTGATTTGTACCTAATGATGCTTTTTTCCCCCTCTAGGCAAAGGTTACATCTACTACTGAAGTTTATATACATATATATATATATATATATATATATATATGTATTTTTTTTTTTTCTTGTAGGCATATTTTATTAAAGATGATATAAGTATTTAGGGTTGAGTTTGTTTATTAGCCATTTCATCTCCATGAACAAGATGTCACAAGTGAGAATAAAGACTGTTTAGTAATTGTCCAAAATCTCTAATGTTGTAACTTGAGTACATGGTACTTTCAACCTTAGTCATTGTCAAGGATTTCAGTATGACCACACCATAGATTATAAGATGTTTTCTGTGATCAATGAATATTTCGAATGAGTGTTCATCACAAGGAGTTGACATTACGATATCAAAGATTTCAAACAATTCCTAAACAGCCTTCATCCTCTGATACAAAATTTTGTACACCAACTTGAAAAAAGAAATAAAAACTCAACTGTGAGAAAATCAGTTGCCTAAATACATACAATGATGCCCATGGTATAATGATTTTCAGCATAGGAAATGAACACAGCAACCCAAGTTCAAATCCTGGACTGTTTGCATTTAACATTATACTAATATCCTTCAGAAAGGTATGAATCCAACTATTCTCCCTCCAGCTATGGGTAAATAGTTGGGCAGACTTAGCTCTTTAACTTTGGTATAGCAACCAGTTTACGAGAAGGAAAACTCTGAAATTAAACCTGTTAAATTGACCTTGTATCACATCCTGGTCATGCAGAGAGGTTGATATATATATATATATATATATATATAGTTTATGAATAAAGAGTGCCTAATATCATATGTAAATTTAAGAATAGCAGAGGCAGAATCAATGATACTCAGAGACTGTCAATTTTCTACAAACGCAATCATCTGACCAAGAAATCTTGGTCTGATGATCATATAGGTGAGAAATTGATAGTCACCAAGCAGCATATATAAGATGAGAATAAATAATCACTTAGAAAGCATTTGATAGATCAAAAGCATTCAAATGCTAGCCAACAGTGCAAAAAATATACTCCTGAAAATCATGCTTTCTATTTTATAGAAGACAAATGGAACTATTAGTAATGGGACAAAAGTAACAAATTGAGATCCTAATTATATATATATATACATACACACACATAGTGGTCCTAATCCCTTTTAGTATATATATATATATATATATATATATATATATATATATATATGTATATTTAGGCAGCATTTCTTTGTTAATGCAAATTTCATTAAACATAATAGACATTTTATGTCTACATATTTTCTTCTGGATCCGTTCAAATTCCCGTATTACTTTTATCGTATTCGGGGGGAATTGATTTATGTATTGTCTATAGTTGTATGTATCCCAAAGTCGGGCAGAAAGTACTAGGGATACATACAACTATGGACAATACATAAATCAATTCCACCCCACCCACCCACCCCCCCGAATACGATAAAAGTAATACGGGAATTCGAACAGATCCAGAAGAAAATATGTAGACATAAAATGTCTATTATATTTAATGAAATTTGCATATATATATATATATATATATATATATATATATACACACGCACATGCACACAGTAGTGTAATGGTTATTGTCATTGGAAATGGACAGGGTGACCCGAGTTCAAACCTTGGACGAGTCTGTTTGCATTTAACAGTGCTAATACCTTTGATAAAGGTATACAGACATGGGTAAATAGTAAGACTGATTAAACTCTTTAAACTTAGTAAGACAACTGGTTTAGGAGAAAGAAAATTTTTAATTCAAACCTGTTAAACTCCACTTAAAAATTGACCTTGTATCGCATTCTGCTCATGCAGAAGGAGTTGGTAAATATATGTGAGACACAGTCATAAGAATTGACAAGTATTACTTGGTCCTCATATGTCAAAACCAATGGGAAAATTCATCATACATACTTACTGTGGAGCTTGTTCCAAGGGTACCCAACCAGGTCAAGTATCAATGACAAGCATATTTTCCATTGCACTAGACTTTTGGATCTAGTGAATCTATAACCAGCAAGATCATTTGGCATACATGCTGGGAGACTTAGCAAAGGCTGGCATTGTTCACATTGCACTAAGTGATCCTAAAACCAGTATTGTCCAACAGTGCACGAGCCTCAACTAGTATGTGATTTCCCCTTCTCCTAAATCACAACTATAAAGACCTTGTGGGAGGCACAGATAAATATATATATGTTCAAATTTAATGCCAAAAGTACTTCTAAATCATAAAATCTTTACACAAAGGTTTAGAGTAATATCACAACATATTATCATTTGCAAAAAAGGCAAGGTAATCACCCATGATGCCAAGTTGCAAATTAAATGTGTAGATTACCAGCTCACCTAACGATCAATGACATGAGACTTGGAGTCCTGAGTTATTACCCAGCCTTACATCTTTTATAATTGATAGTGTGTGTGTGTGTGTGTGTGTGTGTGTGTGTGTGTGTGTGTGTGTGTGTGTGTGTGTGTGAAAGACGGAGAGAGATTAATAAGAATGTCCAATGCAGACTAAGAATAATGACAAAATATGTTGATAACAATGCACAAAAAATGCAAGCCTTAGTAATAAGGCTTTAATTGATGGCCTGAAAAGAACTCCTGTCATTTGGTAAACATTGTCTCTCATCAAAGTGAATATACAATTAATCATGAAGCATCCTCAACATGGATCTGCAAGGAAGCAATGGTGGTGCTTGTAAATCTTTCAAGATGCACTCAGACTGAACAGTTGTTGCTAAGATATATCCAAGAGGCAGATGAGGATAAAGAAAAAAAGAGATCTTTATATTAGAGGGAGATGAAGAAATAAAGAGATTGATACATAAGAGAGTGATATGAATACAGAGTGAGACAAAAAACGAGGAGAGAGGGTTATAAAGAGACAGAGAGAGAGAGAGATAGGAATGCAGAGAGAGAGAGAAGGAGATTGATTTACACTTAAAGGAACCCATGCCATGACTTTCTCAACAAATATTGTTACCATTAAGTTCCAACTATAAAAATGCATTAAAGAAAGAAAGAAAAAGCAGTAATGAGAAAAACTCAAAACATTTTTAGTCCGAAGAAGTTCTTCCTTGAATAAAAAATAAAATATTACAATTAAACCCATTGTAAATGTTTGATTGTTGAAACCCACCGGAAATAACGGATGAACCGATCACCAGAATTATTAGTAAGCAATTAGACGTAAAACTAGGTCCTTTCACCAAAGAAGAACTCGACTCGGTTCTCAGAAGAATTAAAAATAGGAAAGCGGCAGGGCTAGACGAGATCCCCCCAGAAGTGTGGAAGACCAGACAATTCGACGATATACTGCTCCAGCAATGCAACGCAGTCTATAGTCAAAATAGGATAGAAAGATGGACGAAGGGATGCATCCTTCCATTCCCTAAAAAAGGCGACCTCGGACTAGCCAAGAACTACCGAGGGATAACACTTACATCCATAGCAGCCAAAATCTACAATGCCCTACTACGAAACCGCATAGAACCCAAAATAGACAACATCCTTAGGAAAAACCAAAATGGCTTCCGGAGAAATAGATCCACAACCTCACAAATACTGACCATCCGTAGAATCCTGGAAGGCGTTCGGGCAAAAAACTTACAGGCGACATTACTATTTGTCGACTTTACCAAGGCCTTCGATTCCATACACAGAGGGAAGATGGAGCAAATCCTACTAGCATACGGCCTACCAAAAGAAACCGTAGCAGCGATAATGATTCTCTACAGAAACACCAAAGTGAAAGTACGTTCACCAGATGGAGACACGGAATACTTTGACATTGTTGCAGGAGTACTACAAGGAGACACACTAGCCCCGTACCTCTTTATCATCTGTCTAGACTATGTGCTTAGGACTTCGATCGACAAAATCAGAGAAAATGGCTTCGAGCTGACTAAGAGAAGAAGCAAAAGGTACCCCGCAAAAACAATCACGGACGCCGACTACGCTGATGACTTGGCGTTACTAGCGAATACGCCTAATCAAGCAGAGACACTACAGCATAGTCTGGAACGAGCCGCGGCTGGCATTGGCCTCCATGTCAATGCAAACAAAACTGAATATATGTGTTACAACCAAACGGGCAACATTGCCACGCTAGACGGAGCCTCTCTGAAACTAGTCGACAAATTCACCTACCTAGGAAGTAGCGTCTCATCAACCGAAAAAGACATCGACACACGACTGACGAAGGCATGGACAGCTATCGATAGGCTCTCGATCATATGGAAGTCGGACCTAACTGATAAAATGAAACGCAGTTTCTTCCAGGCAGCGGTTGTGTCGATACTGCTGTATGGATGCACCACATGGACGCTTACGAAGCGGCTGGAGAGGAGGCTGGACGGAAATTACACAAGAATGTTGAGAGCAGTATTAAACAAGTCCTGGCGACAACACCCCACGAGACTCCAACTATACAGACACTTGCCCCCCATCACGAAAACTATACAAGTTCGACGAACCAGACACGCAGGACACTGCTGGAGAAGCAAGGACGAGCTCATAAGCAATGTACTCCTGTGGACCCCCACATATGGATGTGCAAGAGTGGGACAACCAGCACGAACTTACATACAGCAACTATGTGAGGACACAGGATGTAACCCTGAAGACCTGCCGGAGGCGATGAATGATAGGGAGAAATGGCGAGAGAGGGTCAGGGATATCCGCGCTGGCGGCGCGACATGATGATGATGATGATGATGATGATGATGATGAAATGTTTGATTAATCAATTTTTCCACTTATTTTTATCATATATATATATATATATAAAACCAGACTAATAGCAGAGGGAGAGTAACCCATTACTTTTTACTTAAACTTGTTCTGTTTTTTTCTGAATTTATTTTAGAGGTAAGTTTTTACTAAGTTATTTTGTCTTTAAAATTAATCCACATAGAATTTCAATATTTCATATCATTGCTGCTTTCTATAAAAAAAAACAAAAAAACTTTTGTATGCAAGATGCATACAGGCAAGACTGCAATTTTGAAAGCACTCAATCAAAACTGAAATCAGAAGAAACAAATAAACCCTTTGAATGCAAAGCAACTTGGCCCCCAGATACCCTGTTATCTGAACATGCAAAATCCACAATAAACAAATGAAAACCAAGCATAGAATATTTCAAATTTGTCTCTGGGTGCAGACATTCTTTTAAGCAATCCTATCATTCCATTAAAAAGAAAAAAGGTTATGGATAATCAGCATATTAAACTTTTTTATTATCAATATTTGATATGATCTTCTTAATCCCAAAATGTCAGGTTTACAGTGAAAATAGAGCTCAGCCTAAAATAACAGGTCATAAGTTTAAAGGAATTAACTACTGTACAACCAAAAATCTTCTCTAACAAACCAATTGCACTCGTATATCTCTCAGCTGTTTAACCGACAGTTTTACCATTTCCTTGGATTTGCATTAACAAATATTTATGCACTTGACAACCCCACTGACACATCTAATTTCAACAGTATTTCCAGTACTTAATGTTAGCAGTGTGATAGACCCCCACCTCCTCCCCCTATTAATCTTGTGTTTGCAAAACTCAAGTGGTATGTTTGTCTAGACAAAAGAAAAAGTCAGAATATCAGTTGCAAAAATATTGGTGGTAAAAACATATGTCTCTAGATAATATATGCATATACATGTGTATGCAATAAGCATATATGTATACATCTTTATCTCTCTCTCTCTCTCTCTCTCTCTCTATATATATATATATATATATATATATATATATATATATATATATATACACTAGTTAAGGTTTTGTTTTAATGTGCACAAACTGATTAGTATATGTATACTAATTTGAGGAGGTAGAGAGTTATAAGATTAATTAAGACCTGAAATTTTTATGGTATGATATGTGATATTTGGAGAAGTGTTGGGTCAAATACATTGACAAAAAAAAAAAAGAAAGAAAATTATGCTGGAAAATAAATGCTTTTTTATCATTGGGCCACAGAGCTAATGACACACTGATTGGTTGGTTGGGTTTTATGGCATATCAACCTTTTTAGGTTATTTAACGCCAAATCCATTTTTATGAAAATAGTTCTATTTCAAACAATCCAGTTTAGCATAAGTATGCAGTGTAAATGTAAATACAGTTTAATCATGAAAAACATTTCTATTTCAAACTATTCAGTTTAGTCAAGCAGTTCTAATACAAACAATTCAGTTTAGTATAAGTACAGATTTTGTTTACACACAATTAAATGTCAAAACAGTTCTATATCAAACAATTCAGTTTAGTGTAAATACAGTTTCAATGCCAAAAAACAGTTTCATTTCAAATAATTCAGTTTAGCATAAGCACACAGTTTAATGACACACTGGACTGATATAAATAAATATACATATGAACATACAGAGACACAAAAACAATAGCAGAGAAGTTCTCATAGAGTAATGGCTAAAGTGTGAGTAAGCAAGCTTGAACTCCAATCACACTATCTATTACATTCACTTTTGGATAAATAACCTACAAGGTTGATATACTATTAAACCAAAAACCAGATACATGGATATACATAGGTGAAAATGAAAGTGCCTGTGGTGTAAAGGTTATAGTTACTGGGAATGGACACAGTGACCTGAGTTCAAATCCTGGACAAATCCGACTTGCATTTCACATTGCACAAATACCCTTGGGAAAAGTATGAATCCAACTATTCTCCCTCCAGCTATAAGCAAACAGTAGGGCAGACTAGGCTCTTTAGTTTTGGTTTGGCAACCAGTCTAAGAGAAGGAAAAGTCTAAAATCAAATCTGTAAAACTGCTTAAAAATTGACTTTACATTGAATCCTGCTCATCTGCTCATGCAGAGGGGTCAGTGTATATATATATATATATATATATATATATATATATATATATATATATATATATATAAAATGTAGTTTGCTATATTCATGAATAAAGAGTGCTCAATATCAGTGATAGAGCATATGTAGATTTAGGAATAGTGGAGAGGTTGATAAATACATACACAGGTGAAAATGTGTGATGGAGGTAGGCAATCTGGGAGAGGATGGAAATTTGACAAGACAGTGTATAAATTGCAATACAACAAAGTATTCAATGTTTCCTGTTTTCAAGAAGTTCTCTCTTTCTCTGCCTTTCTTCCCAGAAGGCAGGCTCATCAATCGAAAGAAGATAAAAGAGCCTTGATCACCATAAAACTAGAGAAGTTTGGATGAAAAATAATACAAGGTGAGGTCTGAGGTATTATCAGAAAGTGTACATCTGCATTTTGCCTGACACTGATGAACACAGGCTGTCAGTCATCTAGATGCTTTTATGTTAGAAGAGGAAAGAAAAGTCAGGGTGAAGGGTTAGGGTAAATATCAGGGAGTTTCCTTAATGATAATTCCTGTCAGGGCACAAAGAGGGGAGATAGACAAATGGATTAGAAAGAAAGATTGGTTAATAGATTTAGGGAGGGTATACATGCAAACAAGAAAATAGAAGAGGACAGAAAAAGGTAAAAGAAAGGGAGAAGGGAGAAGTGAGAAGGCCAAGAAAGAAAAGGTCAAAGATAGAGAAGAGAGAAAGATGGTTAAAAAAGATTTTTTTAAAGGGGGGGGGAATTAAGAGAGGAATGACAAAAACTGAAGGAGTGAATAGAGAATAGGAAAAAAGATCAGAAGGAGAGAGACAGAAAAATAAGATGAAAAAGAGGGAGAAAGATAGACAACAAGAGAAAGAGAGGGGGGGAGAAAAGGCCAGAAAGAGAGGAGTGGAGTGAAAAAAAGAATATTGAGAAAAACTGAAAATGATAAGAGAATACTGTAGAGTGAGGTCATAGAAGCCCAGAGAGAGAAGGTTATAAAGGCTGAGAGAGAGAAGGTCATAAAAGCCTAGGGAGTGGGTGGGTAGGAGAGAAGAGAAAGTTTTTGAAAGAGAATGGTTTCATTTGGTTTCTTTGTTTAATGGTATATCAACTTTCATTGGTTATTCAATGCAAAAGCTCTCCTTGTAAAAGAACAGAAGGGGTACCATTTAACCCACACCTGGAGAAGATAAAAGAGAGAGGGTTCATTCTAGTGAAAGAATAAAAGAGAATAAAGAGTGAAGGTTATAAAGGCAGAAAGAAAAGATGAAGGAGAGAGAAAGAGAAAATAAAAAACAACTATAAAAGGTTAGTGAAAGAAAGATTGAATGAAAAGAGAGGAAGAGAAAGATAGATGGATGCACAGAGAGAGAGAGAGAAAAATAAAAAAAGAAATTTTTAGAAAATGATAACATCACTCAAGATTGCCTTCAAAAAGGAAAAAAAAAAAAAAAAAGGAAAAGAAAAGTGACAGACAATAAAATTCAGAGAGAAAGAGCCTTATCAAGATAACTAAAAACAAAGAGAAAAAGCTAATATGTGTTGTGGGGTGTTAAATAAGAAAATCCTTTTCTATAATGACATTTCCTGCCATTCTTTATATCAAACAAGAAAAGCAATATGGATACACATGGGTATCTAGGAAAATGATACATCCATAGAGGAAAAGAAAGATTTATTAAAAATAGAGAGAGAGAGAGATTATGCAACAGAGAGAAATGGGTTGAAAGTTCTGGTTTATCTAATGACAGCAAAGGGATTGTGTAGAGAGAGGGAAAGGAGAAAAATGTGTAGAAATCAAGGAGTAGGGAGTTTTAGAAATAATAAAAAGAATGTTAAAAGTCTATAAAAAAAAAAAAAAAAAAAAAAAACTGAATCAACTCTTCACTCATAATGCTGCAGATGGACTAGAACAATCTACACATGCACACACATATATGAAAAGGGGCTAAATAGTTCTCAGCCTCACCAAGAAGGAAACAACTTCAGAAATTCAAGAAACAATGTGCCAAGTGTTTTCATCTTCAGAGTGAATATATGAAAAAGCATGTATTTACCCAAACCTCTCATCATCGGCAGGGAGATTATATTCATGCCTTTTCTAAGGTTGGTTTAGATTCTTTATTTAATGCCAAATACATCCTTGTAGAAGATCAGCAGTAATACAATTTAACTCATAGCTGAAGGAATAAGGGGCCTTTTCTAAAAGGTATCAACTTAAATGACATTCTAATGATAGAAATTTGTATTTCATGCAAGAACCTGTGCATTTTATTTTGCACATAATAATTACTGAACAGCAGAAAATTGATGAATGTTTGGTTGGTTTTATAACATGTCAATTCTTGTTGAATTATTTTATGTTAAAATAAGTTTGAGAAATATGTTCTCCAATTTAAATGATACAAAAGTATGCTTTCACAAACATTTCATACTTAATTGCAATATCAAGAGAACATATATTAATCTAGTTCAGAATCATTTAAAAGTTCATCTCAGACAGATCTATTTGACTTATAGATGAGACTTAATTAGGTACAACCATTCTTAGTCAAAGAGGACTCGGTGGGATTAGCAACAAAGACATTATTCTACACCTTAGAACAGGAACCTCACTACAAGTTTAGTGTTACACTCAGGACATGAAATTCATGGATAGATAATCCCTATAACCTAAGTCCAAAATAAGTTGTTATAGTAACAGGATGAGTATTTCTCTTCATAACATATTTCTAATTGGGGTTACTTGGCAGTTCCTATCTCATCTCTAATTAACGTACAACTTGTATTGGGTTATATGATACCAGCATCAAAGAATAATGCCTGATCAGATCTATTGAAAGTTTAAGATCAAATTTTTAAAAATGTAAGCTTATCTAAAAAGATAAATAAATGACTAAATAAAAGTAAATAGAATTTTGTCATTTTTTTTAAGCACAAAAAAAAAGCAAGAAAAAAAATTGATATGACCAAAGTGCAGGAAATCTAAGAGTTCTCATTAGACTAAAATTACAACAGGTAGGATTACATTTGTGAGGTTGTAATTAGAGAACATTATTTCCTCTACACCCACCCACCTACCTTTAACAGCATTGGCACTCACCTGAGTTGTTTTTGGTTTTATTCTTTTATCTATAATGCTCACCAATTTGCCAATCCTAACAGGTATCAAAACACATCAGTACTTTTTGAGAGATTTTTTAAGATAGCTAAAAACACAAGGAGAAAAATAAACAAAAGTGAAAAACATTGAACTTAAAGTGAATGAAAACCTACTCTAAGGTAAATAAACAAGTTTCAACACAGGTAATATTTGGTCATTCAATAAAGTCTCACTCACACATCCTTCCAGGCCACCGCCCGACATTCATGCTGGGCAGTTATGTGCTTGCTATGACACCTTGACCTCAGTAGTCTGTCCTTCCAAGCCTTTGCTCACTTTGGAAGGACCAAATTTATTGCTTGGTGCCTGAGGCCCCCATCAGGGCAATGCCGACAAGGTCAAAAATTTTTATCTGAAGCACATGAGTCTCAGTTCATGTGCGGCCCCAACCATAAAATAGCTTTGTGCCACACTGACATGGTGGGATATCAGACAAATCCCGTCATTCAATAAAAGGGATTCTATCCGAGGTGGGGGTCAAGTCAATGAATAAGGAGGATTTTTTTTTAAAAAAAAAGGCAAGATACTTTTTTTTTCAGAATTTTTTTTCCATAAATGTAAACTCTGCATTATTTGGAATTGGATTATAGCAAAAATTACTTTAATCTTGCAAAAATATTTGTTTTGAGGCTATTCAAAATGGTAGCAAATCAAACAAAATACTCCACACTAGAACAAAGCACAGTTATTCATATTCATCAACCCCTCCGCTCAGGCAGGATATGACACAAGGTCAATTTTTAAGCGGAGTTTAACAGGTTTGAATTCAGACTTCTTCTCCTAGACTAGTTGCCTCACCAAGGCTGAAGAACCTAGTCTGCCCTACTGTTTACCCATAGCTGGAGGGAGAATAATTGGATTCATACCTTTCCCAAGGGTATTAGTGCTATGTGAAATGCAATCAGTCTCGGCCAGGATTTGAGCTCGTGCCGCCATGTCGATTTCCTACGACGATAACCATTACACCACGGGCACCTCCCAAAAGCAGTTATTAAATCTTTGGTGAGGGTTAGAAGTGTAAACCATGAGAAATTTATAAAAGATTGTGTAAGGTATACAGAGAAGCATGTAGTAGTTAAAAAAATGTTTACAAAAGAGCTAAACATGGGCTTGCCACTACAAGCCTCAGTCAAAAAAAAAACAGTCCATACAGTAGGAAGATACACTGAAACAACAGTAAAGAAAAACTTTCGGGTGCAAGAGTCAGTAAAGAAGGTCATGATGATGATAATCTTCTGGAATATCAAAGGACACATCACTATAGGTTTCCTTAAAAAAGGTGTAACCATGAACAGTGTTTCCTATTACTAACTCCTTTGGCAATATTCACCTTATTTATTCAATGACCCTCATATTTACCCAACCCTTCCATTATAAGCAGGATGTGACACAATGTCAATTTTTAAAAAGGGCAATGCTTGTTTTGAATATATAGTTTTGTGTCTCCGAAACTGGTTGCCTTACCAAGGCTAGGGAACCCAGTTTGGCCAACTATTGAATGAAATGGACTTAAAAACATTAAATTTTCATAAACAGGAATGTTCACTCTAAAGATTTAAAACCTTTCAGTCTTGACATAAACTGATGATGGCCAAAAGTAGAAACCAGTCTGGATTAATAAATTGATACAAGTTATTCACCAATGTTTATATGTCAATTTTTTTTCATTAAAAAAAAAATGCTAAACAAAACTTTAGGCAACTAAATAATGAAAACGCTTCTTCAAAGGAAAAACGTTAAACAGAAAATGTTCATTTCCTGGCAGAGTGAACTTTTAGAGTTTTTCTCCTTACAGCCAAGTTTGCCTATGTACAAGACGAGACAGCCCAGTGTACCAAATTACCATAGATTAAACTCTGATAGTTACTATCCTCCAGGTCAGACTGGATCCAGGAGTAGTTGTAGTGGATGGCTACTCCACACTCCCCAAACCTCTAGAACTGGAGCCTCACCATTGGATGAAATTTACAAACATACCCAGGAGATTAACATTAATTTCTTATTAGATATTTTTTGTGGTAACTATATAAAGAATGAAATGAGAAACGAACCCTGAAAATTCAGTTACGAAAAAATAAAACCTTTATTATTTTGGTCAATATTAAGAACAGAAATGTAAGATATTATATAAACCAATCATTTTGCACTGAGAGGGTGAGATTGATTGCTTGGTCTTAAGGGTCCTTCCGACCCCTCCCTCCAGGTATTTCCTACTTAGCAGGGCTGAGTTTAGCATTTAGCACCTGAGACATACCTAAGGAGATATGTAGAGGAGATCAAGCATTTTTCATGATGGCTACATATGAGTCTTGATTTATACATGCCCCAACACACACACACACACTAAAATGACCTTGTGTTAAATCTGACCAAGGGGAAGGTTGGGTAAATCCTTAAAAACCAGTCATTTTCTCTCACCAACACAGAAATGATCAAAACATATTAATAATAGACAGTTGAAGACTGAAAAAAAATGAAGACTGTCTCTATATAATTGATAATTCTGTTGGTTGTAGAGTATCAAAAATATTTCAGCTTAAACTTCAAATTATTAAAAATCAAACCTTTTCTTTGTGTAATCATCACAATACAAGTGATAATTTTAAAAAAAGTAGCAAACCAATTGTTTTGAAGAAGAAAAAGAAAACAAAAAAAAAAAAAAAGCAATACCAAGAAAATATGAAATAAACTGGAAAGACATAGTTCATAAAAATGTTCAATTTCAACAAGTATTAAAACTCAAGAAAAATTGAGAAAACAGAATAAGTTGAAAAAATTATTTGATTAAACAATTTCAAGACACAAAGAAAACAAAAAAGTAAAACAATAACATGTAAAAGTCCATAAACATTTTCAGGAAAATACTATTTTTTCTTCAAGAGAAAAATCTTAACCTTCAATTCTCATCATAGACAACTGTTTTTTGAACATACACAAGGAACAACAAAAAGTAAACATTAAACACAAGAGGAATCTTCTTTTCCATTCCAGGAAAGAATACAAATTATTTTCTTCTGCAAATTAACTCCCCTTTCAAAATATCTTATGGTCTCATCATTTTTTCCAGATCCAACAGTTTTCAAAATCTCTCTCTCTCTCTGTAAGATCTGTCAGCAAAAGTCTAGTGTCTGCCTTTAATCAAATATTCCCTTTCTATGTTTATTGGCTGACACAGTTCAAGGGACATAACTGTGACTTTATCTAAAATTGATTAAATTTCAAATGAACAAATATTGTAGATTACTCTTTTTTTTTCTCCTCTTTAACTATTCATAGACTTCTTAATTCTTTTAACCCTTGTTTTTTTTCACAAGTTCTGACATAGCAAGACTCTCTAAACAATTTAACTAGTTGTACAGTATCCACAAAATACTGCTAGTAGCTACAATACAAATATTCAGCCAGTGTAACAAGAGTTAACTACACCTTATCTGTTTGATGATTCAAGAACAATTTCTCCCGTTTGTTTTTTTTTTTTAAAGAAAAGATAAATATACAAGTGGAAAAGTATTGCGTAAATGAATCTAAGAGGTACTTGATTTTGTCATTTTCACTTTTTCTCTTTCAGATATATATGACAGACAATGTTCACGGCATAGTGGAGAATGTGCGGAACTTAGATATTAGAGTAAGCAGGTTTGATCTCCAGTCATGCTATTTACTTTAGGACTAATAACCTGAGGAAAAGGTATAAACCCTCCTATCCCTCTCAGTTATTAAATAGTATCACTATTGTTCTTCTACAAGGATGACTTTGGCATTAAATAATCCAAGAAAGTTGATATGCCATTAAACCAGAAACACACACACACACACACACATATATATATATGAGACTAATCATAATGATAATGTCTTAGTGCCCAATAGTTCAGTGAAAGATTTGAACCATTGGGCTACTTCCACAGGTGATTTGTTTATAGTGAAGGTTTGTGTAGAACCAGCCACACTTCTTGAATAAGCTGATAACCAAAGAATGGTGCACCAATATGACACAGATTCTCCCAAACAAACACTCCTCAGATTTTAAATTCAGAATTTTTCCTTCTCTTATACTGGTTGCCTTACAAAAGCTAAAGAGCTCAGTCTGCTCTACTATTTACTCATAGCTGAGGGAAAGACAGAATCATGCCTTTCCCAAGGGCATTAACCCAAAGTGATATGCAAACAGCTTTGTCCAGGATTTGAACTCAGTTTGATATGACCACTTCTTTATGGTGGTAACTGTTACACTATGCATACTTTTATATATAAGAGACATTGAAAGTTAAGTTTGGAAAATCACCTTGACATGTATCACTAATGAACTAGTGTCATCAAAATGAAGGCTGCTTAGTTCTTGTTTTCTTTTATTTCTATTATTATTGATAATAATAATAAAAGCAAAAAATTGATAATAAGCAAAAGAATAGCAAGTGTAGATTACATGGTGATAGAGATGAAATAGTTAATCATATAATAAACAAATGCAGCAAAAGGATTACAAGTCAAGGTACAACTTGGTGGGAATAGTGTCAATTAGTGGATTTTGCTGTTCTAACAGACCCTAAAGTGAAAGTGAAAGAAAATGAAAAAAATAGACTAATATCTGAATCTTGCCCAAAACGAGAAAAAGCTGTGGAACATGAAAGTGAATATGATACCAATTATATTTGGGGCCCTTGGGACAGTCCCCAAAGTCCTAGAAACTAGGGCACAACTGGATATTAAAGAAAGAATCCAGACCAGAGGATTGTTGAGATCAGCTTGAAATACCAAGGAGTTCTGGAAACATAAGGAGACTTGCTGTCACTCAAGCTTCAGTTAAAACTGATATTAACAACTCACAGAGAATGATGATGTGGCAAAACAAGATCTCTGTAACCACATTTCCCACTATTAAGCTCTTTTATCATTCTAAGTTTGATAAAATATCAAAGAGACTTGTCTTTGAAATCTATATTCATCAAAATATATAAAAAAATGTCAACAACTATGAGATGAGCTTCAGTTATAATGGCAATCATTTTTCTTTTTGGCATGGAAGATAGTGAAAGAAATGTTGATAATCATTTTTTGATATCATAAATATGGCCCTTTGGCAAGCAACTGTTATCTGACTCTTCTCAAGTAGTATCTAAAAAAAAAGGCATAAAAATACAACAGTCATACATAGGATATCCCCCCCCTTTTTTTTCTTTTTTAAATTACAAGTGCAATAAAGTCTTTCCTTTCATTTGATGGATACAAACTTATTCTTCAGTGTCAGAGTTATTGAAATTACAATTTACAATCCACTGCTTGATGTGAGTTAAAGATTATAGGTTTTATTAAAGTAAATATAAACATCTCAACTAACATTCTTTTCTTCATTAAATTTTTTAAAGAGTATTTCTTTCATCTTAATTTCAGTGAAGTACAGTATTCCACATAAATGAGTACACTCCTACCAATTATTATTATTTTCCTCTAAATCAAACTTACCAAGATTTTATTATTTATATTGGAATGTTATATAATCAAAATGGATATTATAAAATATTATTTATTACAAAAACTTTGCAGCATTTAAATATACTGGGTATGACTCAACTGCATATAGTGGTGAGTCTCCAATCCTAGAGCTCAAGAGAGTGTAAAGTTCACTCTGCCCTGGTAGTACCTGCTACGGGAAATATGATACAAAGAGATCTGTTTTAAATGATTTTGAACTACATTATTACATTGGCTCTTAAAACATTGACATAAGAAATACCCAAGGTATTTGAGTAGAGTGGGATATGTCATCAATAGAGTCATCCCAATCAAACTCTATGGACAATGTAGAAGTTGGATAATATCCTATAGATTAACTATTGTAGACAAATTCACACAGGATTTCCTACATACTGTCAATGGCACTTTTACTGTATCCCCTGCAGAGAGAGTAAGACCCCGCCTCCCCAAAAAAGGGGAGTGCAAAACAGTAAACTATATCTGGTGATGAGGCTCCAGTTCTGGAGATCTGGGAAGTCTACGGCATTCCTTCATTGCCATTACTCCCAGGTCCACTTTGAGTGGTAGTACCATCTATAGTTCAAATAGATCTGTTCACAAATCATTTGTATTAGTTAAGAATACTTGATATCAGTTGCAAAAAAAAATTCTTACACTATACAAAAAATATAAATATGAATGCACAGCAGATGTAATTCCCTAACCTCTAGGCATTTGGTTTGGTTTGGTTTCTTTGTTTAATGGCATATAAACCTTTGTAGGTTATTTAATGCCAAAGCCATTCTCCTAGAAGAACAGTAGTGGTACTATTTAACCCATAGCTGGGAGGATAAGGGGGTTCATACCTTTCCCAAGGGTATTTGCCCGAACTAGCTTACTACAATTCTGCAGTCCATCACTTTAACCATTCCACCATGAGGAGACCCCCCTTAACCTCTAGGCATGAAATAACTCTGGACAAGTTGACATGCCATAAAAATCAATCTATCACTGGGCCAGTATTCACCCACAGTGGGATTGTTTTTAATTTGTTATACGCTAAGTCTGACATCAAATCACATTAAGAATGCACTTAGTGAGGATCAAACACACTACACAAGCAAATTAATCTGCAAGACAATTTTGTTAACCCTTCTGCTCTAGTAGGCATCCTTAGGTGACAGCTGCTTTTTTTGTTTTTTTGTTTTTTTCTTCTTCCTCTCTGTTTACATCATCTCTCTCCCAGGAGATTAAAAAAAAAGCAATTCAGTAGTAACCTTTTCTTTCTTAGCAACAAAGTTGTAATCATAATATTTTTCTCTACTGACTCTCTGCCAATTTATGGCAAGTGGCTGATATAGAATGCTGCAAGAGCACTGATGATGAGAAAATAACATGGTCGAAACACGTGTTGGCAGAGAAGCTCACAGATATCACAGGTAGACAAACAGCTGGAAAAACGATGCTGTCTTCTTACTTGTAGGACCCAGCTGAAAATCATCAAGATATTCCCTTTCATCACAGAACTAACATCCTTATTTCTGAAAACAGGCCAAATATATACCATTTCTACATGTCAACAAGCAGGTTGTTTATCACTTAGATATTTTCTTCTATTTATTTTTTTTTCTTTATTTCATATTGTAGATTGCTATATTTGATGACACATAAACCACCACCACCACCTCACCCTAATTACATTTAATATTATAGTACTATGGTGCTAGACTAGCTACAAACACAAGCAGTCTACAATGTCTTTATATAAGAGAAAGATTTTTGTCTGAATTATTAAGACAAATTATCCACAGATGTACTCAGACTAATGTCCTAATCTTGGTGGTACTTAAAGTGATGATATTTTATACCCTGTACTCTCTTGTGTACTTCAGATGTCTGCTCTAGCCAATAACTTTCTCAGAATTTCAAACCAAATCTTTTACTGAATCCATTTTCAGGATTTGCTTTGGTTTTATGGCATATCAACCATTGTTGGTTATTTAATCCCAAATACAGTTTTTACATACATATATGATTTATAAACCCCTTTTCTAGATACACACATTTAAAGGATCAAACAATTCTATTTCTAAGAATTCAATTTAGCATGAGTCAACAAAGTTGAATAGTTCCAAGTATTGTTATGTATAACTAACAATTCAATTAAACATCAGTCATTTGTTTACACACAATTAAATGATCAAACAGCTCTATATCTAACAATTCAATTTAGCATAAGTCATTTGTTTGTACTCAATTTCAATGTTAAACAGTTCAATTCGACTCATAGATAGATAGGATCCTATCAAGTACTACCACTCTGGACCAGGGAGCGATGGCAATAAAGGGGTACCCTGTATTCCCCAAAGCTCCAGCCTCACCATCAAATTGTTTAATATCATATCCAGGACACTCATGGAGAGGGGGTCTTATGCTTCTACGGAGATGTAGTTGGTGTATCAGTTTTCAGTCAATTCTTCATAATTTGTCTTTGACAAAAGAGAAAGCCAAAGAATACAACAGTTGAAATGTTATGACAAAATGAGGATAACTGTCCCAGTAAATCAGTATAATATCAGGCGGATATTTTTAGCCATTTTGGAGAGAAAGGAAAAGGAAGAGGCAGTTCTTACATGATATCAAATATGATAAGTTTTAGATAATTTTAGGTTTCTATAAGTTACTATGTAAACCGGGACATTGGCCCAGCGGTTAGAGTGTTCGCCAATGGCCCGGGAGACCTGGGTTCAATCCCAGGTCGAGTCATACCAAAGACTTTAAAAATGGAACTTGATACCACCTTGCTTAACACTCAGCATTATAAGGTACGGTCCAAGGGTAAAGTGGAGCAATCCAGGGAATGGAGTAGCACCCTCCCCTACACCTTGGTGTAGTAGCTATCGAAAAGGGAGCCTTCGGGTCACCCTCGACTATGGTCGCTAACTTTACTTAACTTATAAGTTACTATTGTTATCTCTTGGTTCATTTTAAAATATGTCAGCTCTTAGTGAGTTATTCTTTGCTATAATTATTTTTTATGGCCTCTAATTACATATGATACAAAAATGTATTTTTAAAATCATTTTAAATAGGTAAACATTTCATACTTAGTTGCAATATTAATATCTTAAGAGCCAATATATTCATAAAGTTTACAATCATTTCAAATAGGTAAGCACTTCATACTTAGTTGCAATAACAATATTTTAAGGTCCATTATATTACTATGGTTCAAAATCATTTTAAACAATATCTCAAAGAAATCTATTTGACACATAAATGAAACCCTAACAAATACTACAACTATTCCAGGTCAGAGTAGAGCTGAGCGTGATGGCAATGAAGGGGTTATTCCATACTCCACAGAAGTCCAGAATTGGCTTGCTTTCTTTGTTTAATGACATATCAACTAAGGTCTAGAATTGGAGCCCCACTAACAAATACATTTTACAATTGTTTTATGTTTTTCACAGGAGTAGAAGTTACATACCCTCTATCCTCAAATGAGCTTATAGAGTATATTAAAAGCATACTCAATCCAACATATATATTCAATTTTTAAAAACAAAAATATTGAACTTTTTTTCTTTATAGCAAAATTTTTTTTTTTTATGTATTTACCCACAAAGGTCAATTCTTAAGTGGAATACAACTGGTTTGAATTCTGAGTTTTCCTTCTCCTAGACTGGTTGCCATAAAAAGGCTAAAAAAACCTAGACTGTCCTACTATTTATACATAGTTGAGGGTAGAATAGTTGGATTCATAACTTTCTCAAGGGTATTAGCATTATGTGAAATAAAAACAGCCTTCCCAAGGTTTGAACTTGGGTTGCTGAGTTCATTTTCAACTAAAACTGTTATACCATGAGCACTTCCCTAAAATTTGTTTCTTAAAAAGAGTATCAATTTCTCCCACAAAAAAATTTGGACATACCTCTTAAAGATTTCTGCTACTGTACCTTTATTCCCATACTTTGGATAACAAATTAAACAGCAATATTTATGAAAAAAGAAAATGTTTTCAAATATGGGAAATTTATGGAGATATAATTTGATTGTTTGGGTTTTATGACATATCAACCTTTATAGGTTATTTAATGCTAAATCCATTTGTATACAATTAAACAGTTCTATTTCAAACATTTCAGTTTAGCATAAGTACATAGTTTAATTGTCAAAATTTTTTATATCAAGCTATTAAGTACACAGTTTAGTTCTATTTGACCCATAGATAGGATCCTTATCAGGTGCTACCACTACAGGCCAGAATGGACCTGGGAGTGATGACAATGAAGGGGTACTACACATTCCCCAAAGCTCCAGCATTATAGGAACCTCATCATCAGATTGTTTAGTGTCATATCCTGGACACTCGTTGGGGCGCTCCTTACCCCTCTGCAGAGAAGCAGTCGGTGTGTTATATAACATATGACATTGATTTTCGGTTTGTTCCTAGTGACCCCGTGTGCTTTGGCAAGCTGTCACATTTTGATTAGTAAACAGGAAGATGACAGCACGTCAGGTCACTTAGGTCGAACAGGTGTGTAACCGGAAGGAGACCACATGATGAGAATCACGCGGTCAGATTTAGGCAGAGAGCAGAGAATTGCAGTCGAGCAAGGGACACGTAGCCGATCAGAGGCATCTCTGACGAATTGGCACCCCCTGGCTCTGGGAAGAAGATATGGGAAGAAGAAGTCCTCTCTCTGAGTATATGTCTCTCCACCCATCTCTCACACACCACAGAAACATCAACCCTTTCAAGAATAAAGTGTGAGAGATATATTTTTATAAAGTGTGTTCATTTGTTCATTGAAGTTCATCATTATCTGTGATTATGTTTCCGCTCATATTTGTATTTTTATGTAGGTATACAACAGGTGTATTTTACAGCTCCAGCTAACTGGGCAAAGACATGATTTGAATATCATTTGACAGCAATCATCATTCTAACAGCAATTGTCTTTTCTTTTGGTTTTTAAGAAAAAAATATATCAGAAAACAATAATCAAGATTTCTCTAGAGATAAAAGATATGGTCATTTCTGTCTTGTGTTGGCAAAAAAAACCTGCCGTCTTCTCTCAAACCTTAGCAATTAAAAGTCATCAAAATAAAAGACCTTATCATCTTGTTTTTTTTACTTGACAATTTACAAAAGAAAATCAATAACTGATGAGCATTTCTTTTTCAGTGATTGATTTTAACAGCATGACAACTCATTTAGTGTTATTTCATGCCTAGAAGTAGGGGAATCTTGTTAATTATAGGTTCATATTTACATTTTTTTAATATTTGTTTCTCAAGTAGTTTGTTTTTGTTTGTTTATATGATCCTATTGAATACAAACCATTATTAAACATATCTGTTTGGCCCATAGATGAGACCTTAACAGATACAACCACTCTGAGACAGAGTGGACCTGGGAGTAATGACAATGAAGGAGGTAATTTTCACAGCTTGAGAAGTGGAGCCTCACTATTAAATACAATTTAGCGTCATACAAAGGATACTTCTTTTCTTTGGGGAAGTAGATATACCTCTTTGTAGGGGATACTGTCAGAGTATTCTGAATTAGAGTGGAGAGAGACAGGGCTTTCATTAATTCTGTTTGGGCTAGTTTCACTGTCAATGAAGTAAAGCTTTTGCCTTTTAAAATATTTTGTTGGCCAATAATTTACATATATTTGAAATATTTGCCAATCACTGATTTTCAATGAGAAAAAAATGACCAACTAATAATGCTACTATCATTTCCTCTTTAAAAAAAAAAAAAAAAAAAAAGGAAGCTAGGCTGCTCTGGATTAGTAGTAATGATGTTTTGGGTCTAAAACCATGTCTGACCCCAGTGTCATCATCTGATGAAGGCCTTGTTCACAGCACAGTTGTTTTTACAGCAAGATATATCACCTAAGTAAAACTGACCACAGCTTTAACATGAAAAATAAACAACATTAATTCAACAAGAATATCTATTTTTGACATGATCTCATTCCTTGTAAATGCATTCAATTCAGAGATGAATGTTTTAACCATGTACATCAAATATTATACATTGAAAATTTCAGATCAAAATTCACTTAATACTAAGGTGCCAAGTTAGACTGATTGATCTAGCCTGTTATAAAAATATATTAGTGGGGCAAGGAGTCCCAAATGATGTCATGGCTAATGTGCTGGATTGCAAGATCATAATGAGTCTAATACATTGTATTATAGAAATAAAAGTGGTTTAACAGTTTTCAGCTCGAAAAATTTGAATTATCAAATGTTGAATTATAATTAATATAGTTTTTTTTTTTTTTGCGGGGGGGGGGGGGACTAATGATTAGGGGAGTAGGAAATGGAATAAGAGATCCAAGTTCTAATTCTGGGCAAAACTATTTGTGTTTCACTTTATACTAATACATTTTTGAATTCATCTCTTCTCGCCAAAACTATGGGTAAAAAGAGTAGACTGGGTTCTCAAGCCTTTTTAAAGTAACCAGTTTAGGAGAAAGAAAAAATCAACTCAAACCAGCAATACTCTGCTTAAAAACTGACCTTGTGTCACATCCTACTAGTGATTGAGGGGTTGGCTAAATACATACAGTTGAAACTGCTTATATCATTTTTTTATTTTCATATAAGTTCAAACAGAAAAGGCATGAATCCAACTTCTGTTTGCATTTTTACTATATTCTTGTCACTGGTATATTTCAATGATAGTCACAGCCTAATTATGGTTTGGTTTGGTTTGGTGGGTTTTATGGCATATCAACCTTTGCAGGTTATTTAACGCCAAATCCATTTTTATGTAAATAATCTGTTCTATTGAAAACAGTTCAGTTTAGCATAAGTACACAGTTTAATTGTCAAAAACATTTCCATTTCAAACTATTTAAGCAGTTATATGTAATAACTCAGTTAAGTGTAAATACAGTTTTAAGGTCGAAAAACAGTTCTATTTGAAATAATTCAGTTAAGCATAAGCACAAAGTTTAAGTGTAAGTACGGTTTAATTGTCAAAAACATTTCTATTTCAAGCTATTCAGTTTACTCAATTCAGTTTAGCATAAGTATGCTGTTAGTTCTATTTAACCCATAGATAGGGCCCTATCAGTTGCTACCACTCCAGGCCAGAGCGGACCTGGGAGCTATGGCAATGAAGGGGTACTCTGCATTCCCCAAAGCTCCAGTACTGCTGGAACCTCACCATCAGATTGTTTAGTGTCATATCCAGGACACTCGTTGGGGGGGTCTTACCCCTCTGCAGAGGTGCAGTCAGTGTATTCTACAGCCCCAGCTGACTGGGCAAGCCTAATTATGGAAAAGGCATTTACTTTACACAAATATTTTTCAACACAATCTTCTTTCTTGTCAATGCCCTTAATTCAGTGATGAATATCAATCACATACAGTGAAAATTCCAGATTAAAATTCACATAAGGACATGTCAGGCTTATTGCTCCTTATATGTACGTATAAAATCAACTCACCCCAAATTATTTATTACCTAAAAAATGGCAGCAAAATAACTTTTATATCCACTGTCAACCCAAGTGCTTGCTCACCTACAGTCTTTTTCAATAATTGTGACATGCCAGAGACAAAACATTAAAAAAGTAACAGTGATAAAAACATATTATCTATTATCTACTACCTCTGTCCCAAAATAATTGCAACATTTAGATTATCAAATTTGTATCCAAATATCACAACTATTATGAGATAAAAAGAATGAATCAAACTCCTGTCCCAAAACGGTTGCTACATTTATTATATGGAATTTATATGCAAATGTCACAATTATTATGGGACAAGGGTAATCTATCACTAACTTTGAAATTATAAAATTTTGTCAATACTAAACATTTACATCTCCATTAAATGTATAATTTCCTAATAGATCTCATTACTTACAATTTTAAACCTAATACAACAGGATCTTAAATGTTAAAAACATTTTTAAACGAAACCCAAACAAAGTAAATTTTAGTCTCTCTTCCCCTTGACATTTAATTAGAGCAGAGATTTTCTTCCAAAAGCAACACCTAACAAAAATCTCCCTCCCACACGATCAGTGACCTTTGGATGACCAACAGCAAAGCAAGTCTGTATGATCTTTTAAAAAATGGTTTAAAGTGTAAAAGTGATTCAAGGAAAGAATAAAGAATGGAATGGATAGTCAGGATATATCATTTAGCATTCAAATAAAATTCCATAATTCCCACTCAATCTACTCACCCTTTAAAAAAATATTTTGTATTCCCTAACATAGATTCAGAATAATACAAGTAAAACCTCTAAAAGATTCTGGCCACACAAGAGCACAGTAACAAGAAACAAAAGATTAAGTTTTTTAAATGTGAAAATATTTTTTAAAAAAAACAATATTAGAAATTAAAGGGATGGTACAAGATACATAGTATGAAATACAGGGAATTGCAAAGAGGAGAGGGGGGGAAAGAAGTAGATAATTAAAAAAGCTTATTAAATATGAAGATCGCTGAAAAAAAAAATTAATTCCTTTACACTTATATATAAAGGCATGAAATTTAAGTGAGCATACTGTTGTAAATGATTGCTTGTATTTTTCTTACTGTGTATAAATAAGCTTAATAAATATGAAGATCACTGAAAAAAAATTCATTGGCCTAGTAGATAGAGTGTTCGCCAATGGTCCAGGAGACCTGGGTTCAATCTCAGATTGCGTCATATCAAAGACTTTAAAAATGGTACTTGATACCTCCTTGCTTAACACTCAGCAATATAAGGTACATATCAAGGGTAAAATGGAGCAATCAAGGGAAAGGAGTAGGGCCCTCCCCACCATCTCAGTGTAGTAGCTATTGAAAAGGGAGCCTTCTGGTTGCCCTCGACAATGGTCGCCAACTTTTATATATATATATATATAAAAGGCATGAAATTTGAGTTAGCATATTATTGTAAGTGATTGCTTATGTTTTACTTAGAATATATAAGCCATGAAACTTAAGTAAGCATACTAATGTAAGTGATTGCTTATATATATATATATATATATATATATATATATATATATTCAACAAATGAATATGCTACACTACCAGACTGTCTCTTCTTATGTAATCTATTTTGAGAACTTTGTAAAAAAACATTTCTCCTGATGATGACATGACATCAAAACAAGTTGAGAACAATAAAAATAGAAATAACATAAAAGAAATATTTCTATTTTCCTTTTCATTTTTATTCATCTCTTTAGATATATGTATATATACACACAAAGAAATACATGTCTATATACAAGGGTTAGGTGAAAATTTCATAGATTGGCCAAGATGCTCACATAGAATGTGACAAAATGTTTATTTTTCAACATAGCACTTCTTGCAGTCAATAAACTTCTTACATATATGTGTCAACTGCATGATCTCTCACAGATCACTGCTGTCCCTCATAATCTCATACCCCCACCATCAGTATCTCTCCATCTGGATGAGAAGTGGTCTCCTACATAGGGCTGCTCAGACACAAGAGTCCTCACCAGGGTCAGTCCCTATAATATAAAGACACAACAATAATGTTGGGATAAGACTTCTACCACTTATATGTAGATATGTAACTGTATGCTTCCAAGTGATCAAGTCTGCACATGTCACTATACATTTATTGCCATAGGACATTTTCAAGAAAAAGGTTGTCAGATAAAAAGATTGTAAGGAAACATTTGTACATCATAGTAATATCAAAACCAACAATTGTACAACATGAATAAAGCTCTCTAAGTTTTGATGATCAATGTCCAGTGACAAGCTGAAAAAATATAACCAGAAATCACATAAACCACATAAGAGTTTTCCTTCTCGTGGTTGGACAGTATGACAAAGAATAAGGGATCACAATTAGCAGGAAAAAGGTGCTATATGGCCTTTGAGCAGAAACCTTCATCAGATTTGACATATTTAATACAGAGAGTTGTCTACCCACCTTCCTAACCAAACACATTTGGTGAGAGGACCAGTTTAATCTCCAATGTACCAACAATAAAACAAGTAGTACTAGGTTTTATAGTACCAGTGGCACATTGACTGACCAGACATATTTATATCCACACACAAATACATGCATATGTCTATACACACACCTGAATATATATGGATACACAAATACAAACACACATATATATACACACACACACACACACACACACACACACACGTACGTGGATAAAAAATATATATATATATATATATATGCATACACAAGTGTATATATATATGAATACACAAGTGAATATATATATAAATGAATACACAAGTGTATATACGAATACACAAGTATATATATATATATATATATATATATATACATATGTATATATGAATACACAAGTATGTATGTATATATGAATACACAAGTGTGTGTATATATATATATATATATGAATATACAAGTATATATATATATATATATATACATATGAATACACAAGTGTATATATATATATATATATATACATATGAATACACAAGTGTATATATATATATATACATATGAATACACAAGTGTATATATATATATATACATATGAATACACAAGTGTATATATATATATATATATACATATGAATACACAAGTGTGTATATATATATATATATATATATATATATATATATATATATATATATATATAT